>CM069132.1:92043803-92504021 GCA_035221665.1 Okamejei kenojei
CGCAATTAGAAAAAATATCGGATACACAGATTCATTACAATTCGTAAACTAAAATAAGATAAAATCTTTTGCCAAATATTTCCCCCATTTGTGATAAATGGTCTATCTCAAAAGCAACTATAGCACATTCCTTTGTTTTATTGCTTAAAAATCCAAAAATCTTGGATGAAACTTTGAATTGTTTAGACAAAATTATATAAAAATAAATTTGAAAATGGTGTATGCATAATTGATTATTTTTGGAACAATGGAAGTCGTCGGCTCCAGTTGACATTGTTCCCAAAAGGCGGTATTCCTTTTCCTTATTATGGCTTCATACTGGCAAAAAACCTCATACATTAAATCGGAAAAAGCGCACCCACACCAACCGGTAAAAATGTGGATTTCAAATATGTCCCCGAAAGTGCCAACACATAAGAAAGATATGTAGATATCGAGTCACTAGCGGTCAAATCAGACCAACTTCTTAAATATTTGATCTCCATTTTTATCGACTTATTACAAGCAACATAACTTTGGAAATAAACAGTTTACAGGACCCGTTGAGGGGTTTTGAGTAAATGATGAAGTAGGAGTACATCCCGTTTATCTTATCTTATTTTCTTATATTATTCTTTTTCTTATTTTTACTTTTTCTTCCCTTTTAAAAAAAAATTCTTTCTCACGTTCTACATCTTCACGGCTCTGTCCTTCCCATTTTTTTCACGCACTTACTATCTTATCTAGAATTTCTCTATAATTTCTTTTTCTTCCTTGTGTTAACATTCCTATTATCTAAAGTTTAAAACAAGGAAGGTGGTACGATGAAATGTATTATGTTCTTTTTGGCTATACTTGGAGGCCCACGGGAGCCGTTGGAAAGTGAAGGAGGGGGAGGAGTGGACCACCCGATCCGGTAAAGTTAAAATCTCAAGCGCGGGGCTTGTCTTTCCTCAGAAGGCCCACAGGAGCCGGTGGAAGTGAAGAGGGAGGGGGAGGAGCGACACCCGACCGTAATGTTTCAAAATCAAGCTCAGGGGCTTGGTTTTTGCCTAAATACCAAACATTCCATTTTGCGGAGAAGTGTTTTTTTTTTTTTTTCTTTTGAGAAGCCTGCTGATTGGTGGAAAGTGGACAAGGGAAAGAAGCTGATTCGCAGTCAGATCCCACAGTTTGTTGTGGTACTCTTGTATCTTGTGTTAATATTGTATCCTGTGTAAGAGCGGCATATCAAGGCCAAGGGCAGTGTTACTGGCGTATTCTGGATGTCAATGTGGGAAGGCGGTCAGGGAACTCTGATAGCCCTCCAACGTCCTCATCTGCGCCAGGTGTGTCGAGATGGGCTCCTAAAGGACCGTGTTAGGACCTGGAAGCAGCAATCTCGATGACCTCCGTCTGTTCAGGGAGAGTGAGGAGGTAATAGACAGAGGAGCTACAGGGAGGTAGTCACTCCCAGTCCACCAGGAGCAGACAAGCTGGATCTCAGTTTGAAGGAAGGGCAAGGGGTCAAGAGGCAGGGGCTAGAGAGTACCCCTGTGACCGTACACCTGGAAAATAGGTAACTCGGGTTTGAGTACGATTGGAGGGGACAGCCTAGCCTGTGGCAGCACAGCGGCCGGGGTGTCCGAGCACAGAAGACCCGGCCCTGATGCTCAGAAGGTAGCAAAAACAGAGGGCCATTGTAATAGGGGACTTTATAGTTAGGGGGCGATAGGCGATCTGTGGACGCAGTCGGGAGTCACCCGAGATGTAGATATTTGCCTCCCATGGTGCCAGTGGTCCTCGCATAGTTTCAGAACCTGTCCCAAAAGATTCTGATAAAAGAGAGGGCGAGGAGCCAGATGTTGTGGTATACACATAAGGTACCCCCAATGACATAGGCAGAAAAAGTGACGAGGTCCTGAAGGGAGAATTTAGGGAGTTGGGGGGAAAGAAAGGAGGAAGGACCAAAAGGGGTAACGATTATCAGGATACTGCTGGCCTGTGCCCATGGACAGTGAGAGTACAGAATGAAATGAGTAGGATAAATGCGTGCTGAGGCGATGTCTTGTGCAGTGGGCATGGATTCAAGAGTTTCTTGATCACTGGGACACCTTTTGGGGAAGCATGATCATACAAAAAAGGATGGAGGTTTGGCACTATTGTAACCTAGGTGGGACCAATATCCTGGCAGGGAGATTTGCAAAGCTACTGGGAGACTTAAACTAGAAAGCTGGGGAGGGACTCGGGTAGAGGGGGCTAGGGGTCAGGTGTGGGAGCAAGAGCAAGGAAGGGACGCACTCGACCCAACCCAACATGTAGCGAAGGAAGATGAAAAAAGGATAATAGACAGGAATAAGGGATGGTGGGTTTATCTAAAATGTGTATATTTTATATCTAAGGAGCATGCAAGAAAGGTTGGATGAACTTAGAGCCTGGATTTACAACCTGCGAAAATATGATTGTGGTGGCGAATCAGGTGAAACAAGTTGCAGGAGGCTAGTGATTGGAACTAAATATTCCAGGATTTCGTTGGCTGTCAAAGGTGTGATAGAATTTGGAGGGGGACACAAGGAGGAGGTAGTAAGCATTGCTTGTCAGGGAAGTATATTACAGCGACAGAAAGTGCTTTGGCAGGATATGATTAAGGGCTTCGTCTAGGAGCTATGTTTGGTGAACTGAGAAGTGGGAACGACGATGTAGCACAACACTTTTAGGGTAGTACTATAGCCGCCAAATTTTGAAGAATTGAAGAAGCAAATATGTAAGGAGATACAGATATTAGTATTAAGCACAAGTAGTGATTGTGGACGATTTCTATTTTCAAAAATAGACTGAGAAACACATTCTGTAAATGGTGCTGGATAAGGTTTGGAGTTCTTGTAAAATGTTGGCAGGATATTATTTTTGCAGCAGACTAGAGGTATCGACCAGCAAGAAGGGCAGGTGCTGGGGACCCCCTGTTAGGAAATGAGGTAGGTCAGGTGAAGTAGGTATGCGTTGGTGACAGACACTTCGGACCGAGTGAATCACATTACCTATTAGTTTTCCAATATAATTATGGAGAGAGTCAGAACTGGACCTAGGTGGAAGAGTTTTGATTGGAAAAGGCGTAACTTTGAGGAATGTCTTAAGGAATTTAGTAAGGAGGGTGAATGTGAACACCTTTGTTTCATGGGAAGGATGTAGACAGAAAATGGAGGACATTTAAAGGGAAATTGTACAGGAGTACAGAATCTATATGTCCCATTAGTATTGAAAGGAAAATAGTAAAAATTTGGAAAGACGCCGAATGGTTTCAGGAAATTGGACACTTTGTTTCAAAAAAAGACAGAAGATACACATCACAATAATATAGGAGGCATGTGTCTAAAATGAGGTGCTAGAGTAGTAAAAAGACATGTAACAAGAATCTTAAGAAAGAAATTAGGAAGCTAAAGAAGATATGACAGGTTGCTTTGGACATCAAAATGTGAAAGTAAATCCAAAGATTCTTCTACAGCTTAAATTTAATAGGCAAAAGGATAACGTAGGGAGATAAAATAGGGACCATTAGAGAACCAGAATGGACAGCTATCTGCAGAGTCCAAAAGAGATGGGTGGAGATATCTGACAACAGATTTCTTTCTTCGGTATTCACCAATGAGAAGGATATTGAACTCTGTGAGGTAAGGAAAACAGTAAGTAGCCTTATGACAAACTACTGAGATTCAAAGAGGAGGAAGTGCTTGACACTTTGAAAAATAAGAAAAGTGGATAGTCTCCAGGTCCGGACAGGATGATTTCCAAGGACATTGAGAAGTTAGTAGTATAACATAGCGAGAGAGCTATTACAGAAATATTTCAAATGTCATTAGATATCAGGAATACGTGCCGAGGATTGCGTACTGCGCATGTTTGTTCCATGTTTAGAAAGGGTTCAAAGAATAAACCTACGCAATTAATAGACCTTTAGTTTGACGTCAGTGTGGCAAATTAATGGAAAGGATACTTAGAGATAAGATATATAAGCATCTGGATAAACATGGTCTGATTCGGCACAGGAACATCCACCATGGATTTGTGCCTGTGGAAGGTCAATGTTTTTTGACAAACCTTCATGAATTTTTTGAAGCGGTAAACTATGGAAATTGATGAGGGTAATCAGCAGGTGGATGTTGTCTATATCGGATTATCAGTAAGGCCTTTGACAAGCGTTCCACCATGGAAGGTTGGGTCTAATGAAGGATCAATCTTTGGGTGTTTACTGGCGTAGTAGCAAGATGCATTCAACAGTTGGCTGATGGGAGATGTCAGAGAGTAATGGTGATGGTTGTTTTTGTCAGTTAGAAGCCGGAGACCAGTGTAGGTGCCTCAGACAGTGTTTGGGTCCACTGTTTGTTTTCATTTACATCAATGATCTGGATGATGGGGTGAAAATTGGGATAAATAATTAGATGCAGATGATAAACAAAGATAGGTGGTGTTGTGGATAATGAAGTAGATTTTCCAAAAGTCTACAGAAAATTTTGGGCCATTTATGGAAAAGTGGGGCTGAAAGATGGCAAGATGGAGTAATTGAAGTGTGAATCTTGGCAAGGACAAATACAAAATAGGACATAACATGGTACATGATAGGGAAATGAGGAATCATGCTGTGGAACAGAAGGGATTCTAGAATAAACTGGTGCATAGTTTCCTTAAGGTGGAATCGCACGTAGATAGGGTGTACAGAAAGCCTTTAGGTGTGTCTGGCCTTTATACATCAGAAGCATGAATATAGAGTAGGGAAGTAATGTTAAAAATGTACACGGCATTGGTATAGAACCAATTTCTAGGAGTATGGTGTACACCTTTTTGGTCGCCAATTATAGGAAGGATGTCAATAAAATAGAGAGTAGTACATGAGGAGATTTTACTAAGAATGTTGCTCAGGTTTCCGCAACTATGTTTACAGAAAAGTTTGAACAAGTATTAGGTCTTTAATCTTTAGGAGCGGCAGAAGGTTAAGGAGGGACTTGATTAGAGGTGTCTTTTAAAAATGATGAAAGGATAAGACAAAGTTGACGTGGATAAGCCTTTTTCCCATTTGAGGAAGGGAATATTCAAACAAGAGAGCATGAAATGCGAATTAAGGGACAGATGTTTTAGAAGGCTAACGTGAGGGGGAACTTCTTTTACTCAGAGGGTGGATGGCTGTGTGGAATGAGCTTCCAGCAGAAGTGGTGGAAGGCACGGATCGATTTAACATTTAAAAGTAACAATGGGATAGGTAATAGATTGGACGTGAAGGGAAATGGAGGGGTATGGTCATGAGTCCTGTAGATGGACTAGGGTGAAAACAACAATGGTCGGCAACGGACTGGGAAGGGCCGAGAGGGCCTGTTTTCCGTGCTGTAATTGTTATTAATGGTTGCTAATATGGTTATATTGTACTGTAGAATTCTAATAAAAAGAAATAAAATTAAAAATTAAAAGAAATTTAGAAATTGAGGGGATCTTGATAGAAACAAAATAGTTAAGGGGTTGAACACGGCCTAGATGCAGGAAGATAGTTCCCGTTGTTGGCGAAGTCCCAGGACAAGGGGTCACAGTTTTAATGATAAGGGGGAAAGTCTTTTTAGAGACCGAGATGAAAAAAACAGGTTTTCACTCAGAGAGTTGTATCTCTGGAATGCTCCGCCACAGAAGGTAGTTGAGTTCATTGTTCATAGTTCTCTCATTGGCTTATTTAAGAGGAGGGTACCATCTTTTTATTTTAGGATGTGGGGGGCCCCCTTGTGGCTAAGGGATATCATTGCGGTATGGGGAAGAAGGTCAGGTCACGGGATACTGAGTTGGATGATCAGCCCATTATCATTAATTGAATGCGGTGCAGGCATGAGGGCCTGGAATGGCCTACTCCTGCACACTATCTCTATGTTTCTATCTCCCACAGAGCAACACTGGAGCTCTGTCTGAGTGACCATATGCGTTCTTGTTCACCTCCCTAACCAAGGTCCTTCTCACCCCCTAAAAAAAAAAAGGGGGAAAAATAAAAAAAGATTGAGGAAAAGAAGAAAAAAAAAGAAAAAAAAAGAAAAAAAAAAAAAAAAAAAAAACCCCCGATTGCTCATTTGGACGCGCGGCCAGCTCTATGAACAGTCCTGGTGGTTCCAATTTTTATTCACATTATAAGACAATGTGCCATTGTGCAAGTTATAACCCTTCCCCAGATCTGTGTCTCGGCACAATCCTGTCTCGGAGGTCTATGGACAATTCTGCTCAATTTTGAGTGTCATAGCAAAGGGTCTGAATACTTATGTAAATTTGATATTTCAGTTATTTCTTTTAAATTACTTTGCAAAAATTTCTAAACACCTGTTTTCACTTCTTCATTCTGGGGTATTGTGTGTAGATTGATGATAAAAATAATCAATTTAATCCATTTTAATATAAGGGTGTTATGTAACAAAATGTGGAAAAAGTGAATTATTTCTGAATGCACTGTACCTTCACAATTTCAAACACCTTTGGACCAGGACAAATTGTTGGTGATATTACATCTTGGACCTTGAAGGTCTTGACCATTTCCATCCACCTCAGCACTATTGATACAGAGTTAATGCCCCGCTCCTTAATTTTGCTGACATTGAGGGGGAGGTTATTGTCTTGACACCATGCCACTGAACTCTCTATCGCCTTCCTGTAATTCGTTCTATTGTTGTTTGAGATCTGGTCCAATATAGTAGCATTATCTGCAAACTTGTAAATGGAGTTAGAGCATAATTTAGCTGGACAGTCATCAATTTATAGGGAGTATAGTAAGGGGCAGACGAGGCAACCTTGTAGGGCACTGGTGTGGAAAATTATCATGGAGGAGTTTAGTTCAAGAGATACAGCATGGAAACCGGCCTTTCACCCCTCAGTGTCCATATTAACTATCGATTGCCTGTTTGTACTAGTTCCATGTTATCCCATTCTTGCATTTATTCCCAACATACTAGGATACATTTACACAGGCCAATTAACTTCCAAACCCACACATCTTTGGGATGTGGGAGGGAACCAAGGGACCCTGAAGAAACTCATTTGGTCACAAGGAGAACCTGCAAACTCCACACAGACAGCGCCCAAGGTCAGAATTGAACACCTTTGGCATCGTGAAGCACTAGCTCCACCAGCTGTGCCACTGTTCCACGCTTGTCATAATCTTTACTGATTATAATCTGTGGGTCAGGAAAATGAGGATACAATGACAGAGAACCTGCTGAATCAGGGAAAAGGCAATTTTGGATTCAGTGATATCAGTGAACTGGATTTGATAAGGGTGCTTCAAGGTAACCATTAGGAGGTATCAACAGTTTTGATCTGCAATATGATAAGTTTTGATCTGCAATTTGAGAGGAAGGAGGTGATATCCGATGTGTTGGTATTCCAGTTGGGCAAAAGGGACAACAGAGGAATGAGGGAGGAGCTGGCCAAAGTTGACTTTGGTACCTTAGTAGAGATGACGATGGAACAGCAATGACAGGAATTTCTGGGAATAATCTGGAAGATGCAGCATCTTTTCATTCCAAAGAGGAAGAAACATTCTAGGGGGAGAAAGAGGCGACCGTGGCTGACAAGGGAAATCAAGGGCTGTATAAATCTAAAGGGGAAGGCATAGAACATAACAAAGATTAGTTGGAAGCCAGAGGATTGTGAAGCTTTTAAAGAACAGATGGTGAGTAAAAAGTCAATATGCGGAGAAAAGATGAAATACGAAGGTACGGTAGCCAAAAATGCTGGAGAAACTCAGCGGATGAAGCAGCATTGAGATGCTGCTTCACCCGCTGATTTTCTCGGGCATTTGCAGTTCTTTCTTAAAAAAATACGAAGGTAAGCTAGTCACTAATATGAAAATTTCTTCAGTTATACAAAGAAATGCAAGAAGTTCTTCAGTTATACAAAGACCAAGAAAGAAGCAAGTGGGCGTTGGACAGCTGGAGAATATTGCAGCAGAAGAGATAATGGGGAATAAAGAAATGGCAGAGAAGTTGAATAACTTTTTTTCATCAGTCTTCACAGTGGAAGACACCAGCAACATGCCTGAAATACAAGGGAGTCAGGGGCTGGAATTTAGTGAAATGGCTTTTACTAAGGTGGATAAGTCATCTGTGCCGGAAGACTGCACCCTAGGGTTGTGAAAGAGGTGGCGTTGGAGATTGTGGAGGCATTGATATTGATATTTCAAGAAGCAATATAGTCAGTAGTGTTCCTAGATGATTGGAAAAATTACCAATATTACCCCGCCGCACAAAAATGGAGCAAGGCAGAATAGCGGTTAGTCTGACTGGTGGTTGATAAGATTTTAGAGTCCATTATAAAGGATGAGGTTACAGAGTTCACGCTAAAATAGGCCAAAGTTAGCATGGCTTTGTGAAGGGGAGGTCTTGCTTGACAAATCTTCTGGAATTCTGGACAGACAATGGAGAGTCAGTTGATGTTTTACTTAGAGAGTAAATTACAGGACAGACAATGGAGAGTCAGTAGATGTTGTTTACTTAGTTGTTCAGAAAGCCTTAGTAAGGTGCCACACATTAGGCTGCTTCGGAAGATGAGAGCCCACTGTATCAAAGGGCGGATAATAGCAGGAATAGCAGGTTGACTGGATGGCAGAAGACAAAGAGTTGCAATAAACGTGTCCTTTTCTGGTTCGTTATTGGTGACTAGTGGAATTCCGCAATATAATACGCTTCACATAGTATACTGATGATTTGGACAAGGGGATTAAAAGCTTTGTGGTAACGTTTGCGAATGATACGAAAATAGGTGAAGGGACAGGTAATGTAGAGAAAGCAGGGACACTGCAGAAGGCCTTGGACAGATTGGGAGAGTGGGAAGAGAAGTGGCAGATGGAATATAGTGTAGCAAAGTGTGGAGTCATGCATTTTGGCAATAGGAATAAAGGCGTAGACTATTTTCTAAATGGGGTGAGAATCAGGAAATCAGAGGCAAAGGGACTTGGGAGTGCTGGTGCAGGATTTCCAAATAGTTAATCTGCGTCGAATCGGTAGTAGAAAGCAAACTCAATGCTAGCATATTTATTTCAAGACGGTATGTATACAAAACCAGGAATGTAATGTTGAGGCTCTATATGGAGCTGGTAAGGCTGTATTTGGAATACCACCATGGGTGCTGCACGCTTGGCAGCCCCGCCAAGTCTGTTTTTCGTTTTTTTTTTACATTTTTAGTGTGTGTGTTAAGTTTGTGTAAATGTTCTCCGGTTTGTTTTATGTGGGGGGAGGGGGGAGGGGGAAACATTTTTTTCTGTTTCTTACCTTGCTGGAGATGCAATTTCTTTTCCGGGTCGCATCTCCGGTCTACCATCGATAGAGCTGGAGGCCTCCTTGGAGTGACTTGAGCCCCACCATGGGCGTGGACTTAACATCGGTGGATCCCTTGCCTGGGATCGCTCCAACCGCAGCCTGTGAACTTACCATCAATAGCTCGCAGTCTTGGGAGAGGCTAGTTGGGAAGCTTCAACGACGTAGAGGCTCGACCAGTCCCGACCTGGGGTCCGATTGCCGGCATGGGAGAGCTGACATCCCCTCAATGCAGGAGCTGATCACCCCGATGCGGAGGGCCCAAATGCCGGCGGCTATGGGAGTCAAGATCGTCCCGTCAACGGAGGGTTCGAGGTCCCTGACCACAGAAGAGCATAAAAGGGAAGAGATTTGTACTTTTCTTCGCCTTCCATCACAGCGAGGAATGTGGAGGAGTTACTCTGGTGGATGTTTATGTTAAAATGTATTTTGTGTGTTCCGTTGCTTTTTATTTGTGTGACTCACTTGGCAAATGAAATTCCTCGTACGTTGCAGAAAATACTTGGCTAATAAGTATTATTGTGATTGTGGTTGTGATTGAAAGAATATTTGCGCACCATATCTGAGGATGTACTGGGCCTGTACTTGCTGGAGTTTCTCAGAATGAGGAGGGACCTCATTGAAACATACAGATAGTGAAAGGCTTGGATAGATTGGATGTGGAGAGGATGTTTCCACTAGTGGGCGAGTGTAGGACTAGAGGTCATAGCCTCAGAATTAAAGGGCGTTCTTTTAGGAAGGAGATGAGGAGAAATTTATTTAGTCAGAGGGTGGTGAATCTGTGGAATTCTTTGCCATGGAAGGCTGCGGAGGCCAGGTCAGTGGATATTTTAAGGCATAGATAGATTCTTGATTGGTGTACGTTTTGGAGGTTATGGGGAGAAGGCAGGAGAATGGGGTTTGGAGAAAGAGCTAGATCAACCATGATTGATGGGCTGAATGGCCTAATTCTACTATTCCTTATGAATCCTAGGTTAGTAGATGTTTGGTTGGAATAATGGTGATGAAAGCGGAGTTACTGTTAATAAATAAGGGTTGCAAAGATGGAATCTCTTAGGAAAGGTGAAACATAGAACTGGCAAAATTATTAATGGATATCTTTGAACCTTCCCTACGGTTATGCAGCGGTAAAGATGCTGCCTTACAGCACCCGAAACCAGGGTTCAATCCCGACAACAGGAGTTGTCTGTACGGAGTTTGTACGTTCTCCCCATGACCACATGGGTTTTCTGTGAGATTTTCAATTTCCTCCCACACTCCAAAGACGTACAGGTTTGTTGGTTAATTGGCTTGGTATAAATGTAAAAATCGTCCCTAGTGTGCGTAGGATAGTGTTATTGTGCAGGGATCGCTGATCGGTGCAGACACGGTGGGCCGAAGGGACTGTTTCCATGATGTATCTCTAAACTAAACTACTGGATTATGGTCAAGTTCTCCATCCAGTTCACTCTCAGGAAGGCTATGGAAAATAAGGGCGAAGAGTTAGGCAGCTGAGAACAGTGGATGGGCAGAGAGAGAATTAGGAAATCCAGTAGGATCAAAGCCCTTCTCACTTGGGTTTACCTATTGCTTGCCAGCTCTTGTCCACCCCTTCTCCTTTTTACACTGGTTAACTCTCCAGTAATCCTTCAGTTCAAATGAAGGGTCACAACCCAAACCATTAACGAACCGTTGTAGCTCAACCCACTGAGTTCCTCCAGCAGATTATTTGTAATTTTATAAAGTTTAATGGCCTGGTAATTTATGAACCACTGTCTTAAAAAAGATTCCAAGGCTCTGTCATCTCCCATTAACGAAGAGTTGCAAAGCATCATAACCTTCTGAGAGAAAATATTTTGTCTCATCTCCACCTTATGTGAACAACTGTTTATAACATTGACCCCGAGAAGAAGCATCTTAACCACATCAACCAAGTTAAGGCCCTTTAGGTTCCTACATGGTTCATTTAAATTATTTCTCTTTCCTCACTCTCTGTGTTACGGATATAGAGTAACACTAAACTAAGTGGGACCCATTGGGTCCCTGTCACACGGGAGGCCTGGTGCCCCAACGCAACCCGTTCTCCAATGCGATATTCCACCACTCACCTGTTCCCCCAATGCAACCCGTCCCCAACACAATATTTCACCACTCACGCGTAGCCCCCAACTGCACAGGCACAGCTCATTACCCCTCATCCCCCAGCATTCCCACCCCCTCATCTTCACACTCCCTCTTCTTTCCCCTCTCCTCCTCCCCTCCCCAATCCCTCACCTCTCTTCACCCTCCCTTTCCACTAGCCTCAGTCACCCCCTCCCTCCCTCCCTCCCTCCATAAAAAGCAGCATCTGCCGTTCCTTCCTCCACAGGTCATTTGTTGTTAGCTGTGGTTTAGATCCCGTTAACTTGACGATTGGATCAGTGTGCGTGCGTGTGTGTGTGTTGTGTGTGTGTGTGTGCGCGCGCGCGCACGTGTGAGTTACTCAAACTGCGCAAACTGCTCGGTCACACTGCAACCCGTCTATCCCTCCCTCCATCTGCCCATTCTACCTCAGCCACCACTCAGCCCATCCCTGTCCTATCTGACCACCCGTTGCTGCCGCTCGGGCCGTCCCCACCCTGCCCGCCCGCTGTGTTGCTCGGCCCCGCCCTGCCCAACCGCCTACCTGCCTGCTTGCTGTCGCCGCCGGGCTGCGGTGGGGGGGGGGGGGGAGTGATGGAGTCAGTGTTCATCACAGTGGGCACCATGACTTTCGATGAGCTGGAGGAGAAGATCTTGACCTAGAAGGCCGTGAGGATGAGTTAGAGGAGATGGACCCGGGGGGACGGGTAGACGGGACCGCAATTGTCGCAGAGGGTGGGCGGGGAGAGGGTTGAGTGATGAGGGAGCGAGAAATGGGACCAGGGCCTCCACTGGGCCACCACTGTAGACAAGTTACTGTGAGGAAAGGAGAGAGGAGTTTGTGAATGAGGCGGGACAGGCCATCGCCAGTGGGGCAGTAAGAGGCGTCCCCATCCCGGCTGTGGCATTGACTGACAGATGAGACCAATCTGCGTGGTGCTGACTGAAGGGATTTGCGCACATGCATTTTTAAAGATATTTCAACCTCGATAACTTTTACAATATACCATCGATCAGAACAAAACTTGTTGCACTCACAGGAGAACGGTGAGTAACCTGGCAAAAAAATCATAGCGCTATCATGTACCGTTTTTGCACAAATAGAAAAGCCCGCAAACCGGAAGAGCACAAGATCAGAGTTTCAGTTATGAATATATATATATATTTCTGCTAGACTAATAGCCCTGTCCCACGGTACGAGTTCATTCCAAGAGCTCTCCCGAGATTTAACTAAATCAAACTCATGGTAAGCATGGAGAATGAACGTAGCGGGTACATCGGAGCTCGGGGGCGTCTCGTAATGGCTCATAACGCTAATGGCAGGTACTCAGGAAGACTTGCTAATGACAGGTAAGCACGGAAAGACTTGTGAACATTTTTTAACATGTTCAAAAATGTCCACGAGAGCCCCGAGTACCTATGAGTGGCCATTACCGTAAATCTCCGAGTTTGAATCAGGGCAAACTCGGGAGAGCTCTTGGAATTAACTCGTACCGTGGGACAGGGCTTTTAGTGGGACCCGTTGGGTCCCAGCATCACACGGGAAGGCTGGTCCCCCAACGCAATATTCCACGTCTCCATCAATTCCAATATTGGTGGCCAGTGGGGGGGGGGGGGGGGGGCTTTCAGGAGCGTTAGTATGGGTGTTGTGGGCTGAAGGGACTGGTTTCCAGAGGGCTAGTGTGGACATTGAGGGCCGAATGGATTCTTGGGCTGGTGGCTCAGTCAATCAAGCCTGTTGTGCTGGCAGCTCACTCACTCATGGCTGGTGGGCTGGCAGTTGACTCACGGCTATTCCTTGAAATTCCATTTCAAGCAGGCTGCAAGGCCACCAAATTCAAGTGTGTTTCATACTATTTCAAGGAGGGTGCAAGGCCACTAAAGACAGCGAGTTGTGACCTCTCCCTCCGCCATCTTGCAGAGACTGAGCCACGCCCACACTTCTGGGTTTTATAGTCCCTCCTCAACATTTTTTAAACACTAATAACCCGTTTACTTTTCATCAATGGAAAAAATCCTCTTATCCTACGCAGCGGAGGGGGACTGAGTAAGATGACCAAAAATCACAGCCGTAAGTGGCAGCGTTTTTTCTAAAATCAATATACAGAACAGGAAGTGGTCAAGATCAGACTTTTAGTAATATGTATATATATAATATTTATATATATATATAATATATATATATATATATATATATATATATGGATGGATGGATGGATGGATGGGTGGATGGATGGAAGATAGATGATATTTGTATTCCTATAAAACATCACGTTAAAGGAAGTCATATTACAGAGATGATTGTGTCAATGGCGAAAGGGAGTTAGAGTCAAAGAGTATTACAGCAGCCCAACTTACTCACACCGGCCAACATGTCCCAGCTACACTGGTCCCACCTGTGTAGGTTCGGCCCATATCCCTCCAACCTTGTCATATTCATGAACCTGTCTGTTTCTTAAACGTAGGGATAATTCCTGCCTCAACTACCTCCGCTTGTTCCATATACCCACCACCCTTTGGGTGAAATAATTACCCTTAGATTCCCATTAAATCTTTTCCCCTTCACCTTAAACCTATGACCTCTGGTCCTCAATTTACTTACTCTGGGCAAGAGACTCTGTGCATTGTGCATCTACCCAATCGATTCCTCTCATGATGTTATACACCTCAATAAGATCACCCCTCATCCTGCTGCGCTCCAAGGAATAGCGTCTCAGCCTACTCAATGTTTCCCTATAGATCAGAAGCTCTAGTACTGGCAATATCCTCATAAATCGTTTCAGTACATGTATGGATAAGAATGTTCCAACTCGCAATAACAAAGCTCTTTTTTCCCCATAAGATTTTCAAAAATAAAAGTATTTTCAAAAGCAATGCTTTTTCTCACTGCGCCACAGTGGAGTGGTGGTAAAGTTGCTGCCTTACAGTGCCAGAGAACCAGGTTTGATTCTGACTACAGTTGCTGTCTGTATGGAGTTTGTACAATCTCTGTGGCCATGTGGGTTTTCTCCAGGTGCTTCGGTTTCCTCCCACATTCCAAAG
This sequence comes from Okamejei kenojei, assembly GCA_035221665.1. NCBI lineage: Eukaryota > Metazoa > Chordata > Chondrichthyes > Rajiformes > Rajidae > Okamejei > Okamejei kenojei. The sequence goes on from CM069132.1 coordinate 92,058,230, forward strand.
ACATACAGGTTTGCAGGTTAAGTGGCTTATTTAATTGTCCCTCGTGTGTATGATAGTGCTAGTGTACAGAGTGATTGCTGGTTGGCATGGAGTAGGGTTACACTCTGTATCTCCAATGTATAAAATCTAAAATTACTAAAGTTGTACGTTACATTGCCTAATTGAGTATTATTGCATCAATGCCAATAGAAGTAATTGCTTATCACTTTCAATGCCCACCGGCGCAGCAGCTGTTTCTAAGAAACAATGGTATCTGATTACTGCAGGTCACATGGAAACATATTTTTCCTTTTATTCTTTCCCCATCACAATCCCCCCCACCCTCCCCCAGCCCAGTATGGTTTTAAATAATTTAAATTCAAGATAGCTTTTTTTTTAATATTATGAGCCATTTTGGACCCCATTTCTGAGGAAGGAAGTGCTGGCTTTTGAGAGCGTCCAGAAGAGGTTCACAAGAAATATCCTGGTGATGTTTGGGTTAACGTACGATGAGCGTTCAAAGGGTTTGGGTCTATACTCGCTGCATTTAGAAGGATGAAGGGGAATTTGATTTAAACTTACTGAGTAATGAAAGGCCTAGAGTGGCCGTGGGAAGGATGTTTCCAGTAATGGAATGCAATAAATGCTGGAGAACATATAAGTGATTTATATTTCAAAGAGGAAATGGTGAAGATAAAAAATGAAAGTTCATGAATGTCTAAAATCATTGATTTCACAATTAAACCTGGATGTACGTACCTAGATGAAAGATGGTGTAGGTCCATAAACTTACAATATGTTCATTAGAAAACCATTGGAGATCAAAGGCAGAATGGTGAGAGGAAGAGGGGTGGAGAATGATGGTGACATGCTTAGTATTGTTCCAGACAACCACGCACACTGAGTAGTAATACTGTTTTGTTAAGCAGGCAATTGGCATTTGATTTCTCTAGTACAGAGCACAGAATGCAATATCTTGTCCTCATCTTCCACCCCATCAGCCGTCGTACACAGCATATATTCCTCCAACATTTTTGCCACCTCAAACAGGATCCTACTACTAGCCACATCTTCCCATCTCCACCTCTTTCTGCTTTCCGCAGAGACCGCTACCTCCGAAACACCCTGGTCAACTCGTCCCTTCCCCCCTAAACCACCCCATCCCCCGTCGCCAGGTACTTTCCCCTGCAACCGCAGGAGATGCAAAACCTGTCTCTTTACCTCTCCCCCCTCGCCTCCATCCATCCACTCTTTCCAGGTGAGGGAGAGGTTCACTTGCACTTCCTCCAACCTCATCTACTGTATCCGCTGTTCCAGGTGCCAACTTCTCTACATCGGCGAGACCAAGCGCAGACTCGGCGATCGTTTCACTGAACTCCTCCGCTCAGTCCATCTTAACCTACCTGATATCCCGGTGGCTCTGCACTTCAACTGCCCCTCCCATTCCCAATCTGACCTTTCCATTGTGGGCCTCCACCATTGTCAGTGAGGCCCAGCGCAAACTGGAGGAACCTCATATTTTGCTTGGGTAATTTACACCTCAGCGGTATGAACATTGACTTCTCTAGCCCTTGCTTTCTCTCTCCATCCCTTTCCTCCTCCCAATTCTTCATTTTTCACATAACAAAAGGCCACATTGACAGCAAGGTCCCAGGTCAGATATAGCGTCCATCAAAAACATTTTCAGGAAGATCTCTGTTGTGGTTTTGAACATAAGTTATATTACATGGAGGTCTGCCACATTAAATTCAGGAGTAAGGTGTGAGGTGTTTTTAGGAATAGAAAGAAATTTGTACTATGGCGAGGTGACTCAACCCCTTATGGTAGACGTCTTTTTGTCAAATGCCAATATGAACACCTGGATTAATAAATATGTGTACTAAGATAGATGATAAACATGGAAATCACATTGCAATGTGCCTGCATAGGTTCTTACATGTCATGTGGACACATTTATATTAAATCTTCAATACTATTACTAAAACTCATCTTGACCGCTTCCAGTTTGCTTTTTTATTAATGTGCGCAAAAGCGGTACCATTTATCGCTAGGATTTTGTCACCACCTTACTAACCATTCTCCTCTCCTCCAAAGCACCAAGTTTTGTTCCGATAGGTGGAAAATTACAAATGTTATGAAGCTTTAGAAAATCGTGAGATCAGCAGATTGGTCTACTTGCCTGTCGATCACAATGAAGGTAACACTCCTTCCGGCACCCACTGGAGAATAAAACCCTGGAGGCGGGGCTGAGTCCACATGCTGATTGTGTCCGCAAAAGTGGAATCACGAGAGTCATTGTGTGGAGTCGGGAAAGTCGCTGTGTGGAGTCGGGAAAATCGCTGTGTGGAGTCGGGAAAGCCGCTGTGTGGAATAGGGAGGTGCTGCATGGCCGTCCGAAGGGGGGGTGCGTTGGGTGCGACCGCACCCCCTTTTTTACCAGAGGAAAAAAAAGTCAGAGTAAAAATATATATATATATATTTGCGACCATCCTGCGCAGTGGGGGGAAGCTGGTGACCAAAGATGCAGAAGCGACGCAACATGACGCCGTCTGTCCGCGCGTTGCATCGCAGAGAGGGGGAATCTGTTTGTTTTATATCGGGGGTGTTAAACTACCTGCGAAGGGTCCAATCCGACCCGTGGGATGGTTCGTAAAAAAAGGGAGTTCCCGTTTCTCCGGGGGGGTGCGGTGTTTGCCCGCCCGGTCCATGGGCTCCATCCGCGGCGTCGGAGCCTCGCCAGTGGGCCCCGTCCGCTGCTGCCGGTTGGTCCGGGGAGACCGTTCTCTCGTCGCCGGGCGGGAAGCGGGAACGACTGCATCTGAACCCAGTCCTGGCAGCGGCCGGAACCCGACACCAAACGCTGCTCAGGCCGGGTCCACACCCCCGCCGGGCCCTCGCCCCCCAACCTCGCCTTTCCCACGCCCCGGGCCCTCGCACCCCCCCATGCAGGGTGATGGAGGGTCGGAGTGAATGACGGGCCCCGCACAGCAGCAACAGTGGTGACGGCGGCTCCACCTCCTCATGCACCCCGCCAGCCCTCACAGCGGCCGCTGCTTGCCGCTCCGCCAACGACGATAACCGCTTTCACAACAACCCCTCCCGCACGCCGAGGCTGGGAGGAGGGAGGGAGCGAGGAAAGAAGGGGGAGGCCCCCTTCTGCCGATGGAAGCACCTGCACCGCTCGGCCCCGCACCTTCCTGTTGGCTGGCGGAGGAGGGGAGACGGTGGCGAGGAGTCCCAAGTGGACTTGGCAGTGGCAGGGACGGCCAAGGCTGCGGGGCGATGATGCCGTCCCTGCCCGAGGAGCACTTACCTTCCTTCCTCACCACCTCCTCTGCCCCTTCCCCCCTCCCTCCCTCTCTCTCTCTCTCTCTCTCTCTCTCTCTCTCTCTCTTGTACGCCCCCCCTTGTCCTGGGACCCCTCCTCTGCACCCCACACTGATCCCATTCCCCCCACTATTTAGTCCTCACTGACATTCCCTGTGCTCCCATCCCCATCTACCCCCCTCCCCCATCTATTCATCCTGATCTCTCTATCCACCTCGCATTGATTCTCCTGCCACCTCCACATTCATCCTACACTCGTCCCCCAATTCATCCTGTACTGACCCGCTTCCTATCCACCCTGCACTGCTCCCCACCATTCATTCTGTACTGAACCACCCATTCATCCTGCACACCCTCCCACCCCGACCCACTCCCATTCATTCTGTACTGATCCCCCACATTCATCCTGTACTGATTTCCCCCCCCCCCCCCCCCCCCCATCCATCCTGTACTGGGTCCCCCCCATCCATCCTGTACTGATTCCTCCCTCATCCATCCCGTATTTCCCCCACTGACATCTCCTGCGCTCTCCCCTCACAATTATATTGACTCCAACCAACACACACTAATTCCCCTGCCTCAATCCATCCATTCTGCACCGATTGCCTTCTCAAACCCCCCCCCCCCCCCACCATCTATCCATCCCGCACTGATTCACCCAGCCCCCCCCCCCCAAAAGAAATAATAGAATAAGGGAAGTGGGGGGTGGAGGGGAGAGGGGAGTTCAGTCTACACTCGCTGAATCCATCCCTGTGAAAAGTTAGAGATGGTGATTGGATCTGGAAGCGGACCAATACATCTGTAAATAAAACTGGACAGACATCTTTTCATTTGCACAATTGATTTGATTGTATTAATTTTAATATATTAATGTTTAAAATCCATGCATTGAAGGAAGAATATTTTACAGCCCATCTGTGGTCCTTAACCCCAACCCTTAACCCTAACCGGTCGTCACCCGCAGGGCAGCATACGTCAGCGTATGACAGGGCGCACGACATGATGAGACACCCAGATGTCGCCCCTGGATTTTGAACATTCCAAAATCCAGAGGTGTCAGGGAGTCACCGCGCGTCACTACATGCGTCACCACGCATCAGGCCGCGTCACGACCCGACCACGACTCAACAACCTTTTTTCAGGCTGTTGCCGAAAATGTCGCCCAAGTGGGACAGGCCTTTCACGCTGCGAAACATGAGGGCAAGGCTTCCGAAGGCGGCGTCGGCGGCAAACTTCTCCCTGGCCAGGATCTCGATCACCTCAGGCTCGAGTCCGCAGTGCTCGAAGAAACTGTCCTAGCCCGAGCAGGCTCGGCAGAACCGGCAGCTGAGGTCAGACTGCGCCATAATCTGCCTTCACCAACCTGCCGCTTGAGCGGCTCCTTGGGGCGACCTGCTGCTGCTTCTCTTGGCGCAGCTGGCGTGGTTACTTGTGCAGCCTGGGATGCTGCTGGCGTGGCGACTGGTCCTTCCTGGGGCGCTGCTGGAGTGGTTACTTGTGCACCCTTGGGTGCTGCTGGCGAGGCTGCTGTTTCTCCCTGGAGTGCTGCTCGTGGTTACTTGTGAACCCTGGAGTGCTGCTGGTGTGGTTACTTGTGCACCCTGGGGTGCTGCTGGTTTGAAAGTTACTTGTGCACCCTGGGGTGCTGCAGCCTCTGTACCCTCTGCTAATTCTCCCCTTCCGACATTGCTGCTCCTGTTGCCAGCCCTTGCTGCTTGTCGAGCCGGGCAGCAGCCAACGGACCAGGCTGCCACGGTTCTTGAAACTGCGGGCGCTGTTGGTGGCCGCCGCTCCTAGCACAAACTCACACTTCTGCTGGTACATGACTAGCGAATCGGGCCTGAACTGCCTCTTGGAGCTGGAGCGACGCACAATTTCAGGCGGGAGCCCCAGCTGCCTGCTCTGCTGGGGTTGCCGGAGGCCAGGTAAGTCTTCATGCTGCTGCTGGCCCTGCTGCCACTGCCTTCCTCGGGGGCAGAGCTGCCCAAACCATTGGGCTCCACTTTGCAACCCCTCGCCGTCTGGCTCTTCAAGTTCTTGGCCTTGACGGCAGCCAGGCTCTCCACAGCACTCTGCCGACCCCGCCTGTCCCCCTCCATTTGACTGCGGAGGTAGCCGGGGCCCTTGGACACGAGCCTGAGCGGCAGAGAGATGCTCGCCTCAGGCAGCATGCTTGCAGTGGGCGCGATCTCGCTCGGCACCTTACTTTGATCCAGCCAACGAGGGCAAACACGTTTTCACATCCGGAAAGAAGGAAAGAACAAGACTTCCATGAGCAATGACAGGCTGTCTGCACTCGCCTTAATGCACATTCACTATGGCTTTGCCCATGACTTGGACAAAGTGGTGAGTAGGTTTGCACAGTTGTATTCTCAGAAAACGGAACTATTTCATGTTGAGGTTGATGTGATGTGAAGTTGTTAGGTCAGGAAGACTATTAAAGGTGCACTGCACACATTAATACAGTCTAATAGTAACAGGCAATCAAATCAACACACAAAACATTTTCTATTTGTGGTGCAGGGAAAGGGTGGATTCCTTTCCCCCCACACACACCCCTCCCCCCCACAACCCCCTCTCCCCACCACAAACCCCTCTCCCCCCACACCCGCCCTTTGCCCTCCCCTTCTCTCCATCCTTCCCACACACCCCTACCCCCCTCCCCACACACCCCCGTCCCCACCACACCCCGCACATCCCCTTCCCTCCTTCTCCTCCCCTCCCCACACGCACCCCCTTCCCCCCTCCTCCCCACACCTCCCCTCCCCTACACCCCCCTTTACTCCTTTCCCTTTCCTCCCACCCCCCTCACCACCAACCCCCCCCACCCTCCCACACCACCATCCCACACCCCTCCACACCACCCCACCCCCCAATACCACCCACCACCCCACACCACCCTACCCCTCACGCCACTCCACCCCCTCACCACTCCCCTCCCCCCACACCTCCCCCCTACCCCACACCACCTTCCCCTCCCTCACACCACGGCCCTCCCTCACACCACCCCTCTCCCGCACCACCCCTCCCCCGCACCACCCCACACCCCCCTAACCACATCACCACCCCATCCCCCCCCTCCCACACCACTCCTCTTCCACACTATGGTGGAATATTGCATTGGGGGAATGGGTTGCATTGAGGGACCAGGCCTCCTGTGTGACTGGGACCCAATGGGTCCCACTTAGAAACATAGAAACATAGAAATTAGGTGCAGGAGTAGGCCATTCGGCCCTTCGAGCCTGCACCGCCATTCAATATGATCATGGCTGATCATCCAACTCAGTATCCCGTACCTGCTTTCTCTCCATACCCTTAGACACTTAGATTAGTAATCATTAAGTGTCAGCTATCGGTAGTTTAATGAACAGAAAAATAATTCACATTTGCACACTTTCATAGCCAACTTTCCCATGGGTGACTAGCCACAGCTGAAGTTACTGGTCTTCAAATAGCAATATAGACATTTATTGTATTGTTGGAATCTATGCTCATATAACTTACCATGCATCATGGTGCTGCAAATTTGCTCTTAGTAAATACTGTTCACCTTAAACGGATCGTTTGTTTACTGGTTGATGACACTGAGGCAAGGTAGAAGTAGCTATTTGGATCAACTATGGACAGAGTAGCGAAAGAATATTGATTGGATTGTCATAGCCGAGCAAGCAGTGATAAATACTCAGTTTTCCGCTGTTTAATTCTGTGCTTCTTTCTAGTTACATTGCAATAATAACTTTTCCCACATATTGCTAGCCTGAGTTATCCTCACAAAGTCAGTGTTCATTAGAGAGGGTGAGAACGTGACAGAACAGTCAACAAAGAGCAAGAAAGTCAAAAGTGGAAGTTAGAAACATAGTAAGCAAATAAATTGGGAACAGCAAGAAGGAAAGCAGCAAATTGTGTTTAAGTACAAAAGAATAATAAAATGTCAGATTTAAAGGAACAAAATCCAAATGTAGCATCCAGCTAGTGGTAGCACCAGGGGAGGGGGGTGTGTGCGGGGAGGGGGTGTGTGGGGGAGGGGGTGGGTGGGCGAACAGCTCGCGGAGAGTGTGCAGCCTGCGGACTTCAGCGGCGAACAGCACGACTAGCCGGAAACTGCTGACTCCTACTTTAGACTCCTATTTATTGACTACAGCTCTGACCACAACCCATAATCCCATCCAAACTCATCTCCAAACTCTTGGACCTTGGAATCAATAGCCCCATTTGCCGCTGGATCTTTGACTTTCTGACCCACATACCACAATCAATAAGGATCAGTGACAATGCCTCCTCCACTTTACTTCTCAATACCAGTGCCCCGCAAGGAATGTGTTCTCAATCCTCTACTATACTCACAATAGTCACAATTGTACACCTGGATTTGGCTCAAATTCCATCTGCATATTTGCAGATGATACCACTGTGGTGAGGTGAATAGTTCAATAGTGCTTTATTTGTCACATATGCAATGAAATTCATTTTGCATATATTACAAATGTGGGCGCTGCCATTTTTTGTGCCATTATTCAAAGTCAGGTTGGCCCTTGTGATCAATGTACTGGACCAGTTCCCACAAACCAACGTCCCTCTCCTCACCTGGCCATCTTTATGTCCAGGGGATCCTCCTCTAGCCTATCTGAAGATGCTGGAGGCATTACCCCAGTTCACCCTGCTTGCATCTGACACCCATGATCATATTGAATGGCGGTGCAGGCTCGAAGGGCCGAATGGCCTACTCCTGCACCTGACTTCTCCAGCTCTCTCCAAACCCCCCCAGTTGACGAGCCTTTGGGTGACGTCCCCAGTCCGAATGACCGCGAGATCCCACCAACTGCAAGCCTTCTGGCGGATTTCGATTAGCCTTCTTGCGGGTTCCTGGTCCCGATAACCACAGGCCTTTGGGTGAGCTCTTAGGCGAACGTCTTGGCTGCGGCACCTCACGTATATCACTGCCTCAGTTCCTCCATTGTCTCACTCCACTGTAGCACTCTAATAATGAAAAGATGGAGTACAGGATGGAGATAGATATCTTAGTAACATGGTGTCAGGACATAACCTCCCTCACAGTGCCAGTGAGACAAAGGAGCTAGTTATGGACTTCAGGAAGCATGATGGAGTACTTGCCCCAATCAGTATTTGCACCTCCTCAAACCTCATCTACTGTATCCTGTATTCACTCCTATGTCGACGAGACCAGGCTCTATCTGGGCGACCGTTTCGCTTAACACCTACGCTCAGTCCGCTTGGCCTACATGATCTCTCAGTTGCCAAACATTTTCCCTTCCAACTCCCATGATGACCTTTCTGTCCTGGGCCTCCTCCACTGTCAGAGTGAGACCTCACAAAAATTGGAGGAACAGCACCTTATAATTTGACTTGGCAGTTAACAACTCAGTGGCATATTGGTTTCTTTAACTTCAAGTAACCCTTGCAATCCCTTTCTCTGTCCCGCTCCCACCCTAGCCCTCTTGCTAATTTCTATGTTTGTATTCCTTCATTATTATCTCGTCCTCAACCAACAATGGACCATTGTGGGCTCCTCATTTCCTGAGTCATCGATGCAGGCTCTGCTTTGTTCTGTACCTTCCCATATACAGTGGCTTGCAAAAGTTTTCATACCCCTTAAACTTTTCCATATTTTGTCACGTTACAACCATAAACGTAAATGTATTTTATTGGGATTTTATGTGATAGACCAACACAAAGTTGTGCATAATTGTGAAGTGGATGGAAAATGATACGTCGTTTCCAAATTTTATTACAAATAAAAAAACTGAAAAGTGTGGCGTGCAAAAGTATTCTGCCCCCGAGTCAATACTTTGTAGAACCACCTTTCACTGCAATTACAGCTGCAAGTCTTTTGGGGTATGTCTCTACCAGCTTTGCACATATAGAGACTGAAATTTCTGCCCATTCTTCTTTGCAAAATAGCTCAAGCTCAGTCAGATTGGATGGAGAGCGTCTGTGAACAGCAATTTTCAAGTCTTGCCAGATTCTCAATTGGATTTAGGTCTGGACTTTGACTGGGCCATTCTAACACATGAATATGCTTTGATCTAAACCATTCCATTGTAGCTCTGGCTGTATGTTTAGGGTCGTTGTCCTGCTGGAAGGTGAACCTCCGCCCCAGTCTCAAGTCTTTTGCAGACTCTAACAGGTTTTCTTCCAAGATTGCCCTGTATTGCTCCATCCATCTTCCCATCAGCTCTGACCAGCTTCCCTGTCCCTGCTGAAGAAAAGCAACCCCACAGCATGATGCTGCCACCACCATGTTTCACAGTGGGGATAGTGTGTTCACGGTGATGTCCAGTGTTAGTTTTCCGCCACACATAGCGTTTTGCATTTAGGCCAAAAACTTCAATTTTGGTCTCATCAGACCAGAGCACCTTCCTCCAAACGTTTGCTGTGTCCCCCACATGGCTTGTGACAAACTGCAAACGGGACTTCCTATGGCTTTATTTCCACAATGGCTTTCTTCTTGCCACTCTTCCATAAAGGCCCGATTTGTGGAGTGCACGACTAATAGTTGTCCTGTGGACAGATTCTCCCACCTGAGCTGTGGAACTCTGCAGCTCCTCCAGAGTTACCATGGGCCTCTTGGCTGCTTCTCTGTTCAATGCTCTCCTTGCCCGGCCTGTCAGTTTAGGTGGACGGCCATGTCTTGTTAGGTTTGCAGTTGTGCCATACTCTTTCCATTTTCGGATGATGGATTGAACAGTGCTCCGTGAGATGTTCAAAGCTTGGGATTTTTTTATAACCTAACTCTGCTTTAAACTTCTCCACAACTTTATCCCTGACCTGTCTGGTGTGTTCCTTGGGCTTCATGATGCTGTTTGTTCACTAATGTTCTCTAACAAACCTCTGAGGCCTTCACAGAACAGCTGTATTTATACTGAGATTAGATTACACACGTGGACTATTTATTAATTAGGTGACTTCTGAAGGCAATTGGTTGCACTGGATTTTATTTAGGGGTATCAGAGTAAAGGGGGCTGAATTATTTTGCACACCACACTTTTCAGTTTTTTATTACGGTGAAAACCATACCTCACCGCCCACGCTCACAACAGTCACAGCAAACTCAGTTGCAGCACAGCTGGTGGCAAACGGTCGTAGCCAAAACCGGCGCAGACCCACAGGAGAATACCGCCGGACAGTGGTAACAGACCGCCTACAACCAGCCAGCGCTCTCACCAAGCCCTTCGACCTAGAAGAACTCGAAGCAGCAATGAGCATGCTGAAACCTGGGAAAGCAGCAGGAATCGATGATGTACTGACAGAAATGATACAGCACCTGGGACCTAAAGCAAAGACCTGGCACCTAGCAATGCTGAACTCATGCATGACACAGAAAACAACCCCACCTGTATGGAGAAAGGCCAAGACTGTCACAATTCCCAAACCTGGAAAAGACCCATCATCCCCAAAGAGCTACAGACCCATTTCCCTCTGCATCACCTACAAGCTCTACAAGAGGCTACTACTACAACTATGCCACATATAGTCACCACCCAACAGGAGAACTTCCAGAAGATCGAGTCTGTCCTGGAAAGCGACCTCCAAGAGATGACAACCTACTACAATAACAACCACCCGAAACCCAACCATCAAAAACCCAACTATGCAGCTTCCACCTTAAAAATCGAGATGCAGGAAAACAACTGAGCATCTCATGGGATGGCCACAAACTCTCCAACCACTTCCACCCCGTGTACCTCGGAGTCACACTCGACAGGACACTCTCTTTCAAAACCCACCTTCAGAACACCAAAGCCAAGGTCAACACTCGCAACAACATCAAACTGGTAAACTCAAAGTGGGGCGCTGATCCACCAACCATCCGCGCAACTGTCCTAGCCCTGTGCTTCTCCACAGCTGAATACGCATGCTCAAGCTGGAGCCGCTCGCACCACACCAAACTGGTTGACACAGCCCTCAACGACACCTGCCGCATTATCACGGGATGCATGAAGACAATGCCAGTCCTGTGCCTCTACACCCTAGCTGGTATTGCCCCCCCCCCCCCCATATTAGATGATCCATCGTCGCCCAAGACGAGCAGAGAGCACAGGAGATCGATACCAGGCACCCCTGCACGGACACACAGCACCTCCACCCTGACTGAAATCCAGAGCCAGTTTCTTGCAGACAGTTCCACCTCTCCAGACAACCAAAGAAACAGCAAGGACCAACATCTGGAAAGATGAATGGAACCAGCTCAACACACGGGCCCACAACTAGATGGAGAGGAATCACTCCGACAGAATGCCTCGCCAGCGGGCACGACCTCCCATGGCCAACCTGGAAGACCCTCAACAGATTACGAGTGGAGCAGGGGAGGTGCAAAGCACTTATGAAAGCATGGAACTACCAGGCAGAAGACACATGCAGCTGTGGAGCAGTACAGACAATGTCCCACCTACTGGAGTGCGACGTCCCCCCCCCCCCCCCCCCCCAGTGCAGCCCCCAGGACCTGGCTGAACCGATCCAACCAGCTGTGACCTGCGCCAGATACGGGCAGAACGACATCTGAGATTGCAACGGACTCGAAGAAGAAGTTTTTTATTTGTAAAAAAATTTGAAAACCATGTATCATTTTCCTTCCACTTCACAATTATGCACCACTTTGTGTTGGTCTATCACATAAAATCCCAATAAAATACATTTACGTTTGTGGTTGTAACTTGACAAAATGTGGAAAAGTTCAAGGGGTATGTAAACTTTTGCGAGCCACTACATCTAGTGTCCCCATCCCTGATGATGGTTCTCAACCCAAAATGTCACCTATTCCTTTTCTCCAGAGATGCTGCCTGACCCACTGAGTTACTCCAGCATTTTGTGCCTATTTTTGTGTCAAAATAGTAGGAAGCTTCAAGTTCCTTGGTGTTAATATTAAAAAGGATCTGTCATGTGCCAATCATATTGATGAGACGGCCAAAAAGGTACACAAACACATCTACTTCCTGAGGAAATTTTACATGTCTCCAATGACTCTTACAAACTTCTACAGATGCACCATAGGAACCATACTGTCAAACTGCATCACAACGTAGTTTGGGAGGTCTGCACAAGACCACAATAAATTGAAGTTATCGATGTAGCCCAGTCTTCATTCACCCCATCTACACTTCATGCTGCCTCAGAAAAGCAGCCAACATAATTCAGACTTGTCCCAGCCCAATCATTCCTTGTTCTCCCTGCTCCCATCCAGAAGGTACAAAAACTTGAAAGCATGCATCACCAAACTCAAGGACAGCTTCTTCCCCTCAGTTATCAGGCTTCTGAATGGTCCTTCCGCGAGCTAGGGTACTGTCAGATTCCTCTCCACCCTATTGTGGACATTGGACTTTGTCTATGGAACTGATAGGGTACAATACTGATATTTACCCTCTGCACTTTGTACCTGCACCTTTGTGTATCATTTGTACTTTGACTTGATTATATTTATGTATTGTATATTTGATGTTTGGACAGCTTGCAAAACACTGTTTTTCACTGTACCTCACTACACATGACAACATAAACATAAACCTCAGTCACTAAAGTTGATGTCAGAAAATCCTTTATGAGTATGAACCTTCAGGAAATATTCAGCACATATGGTTTACCTGGTCACATTCTTAAAACCTGCGCAGATTAGCTGGTTGGAGTTTTTGCAGGCATGTTCAATCTCCCATTACTAAGGTTTGAGGTTACCACCTGGTTTAAAAGGCCCGCAATAACATCAGTGTCCAAGAAGAATAAGGTGACATGCCTCAACGACTATGAACGGCCGTGGTGATGAAGTACTTTGAATGGGTGATTATGTTGTGTATCAAAATTAGTTTTTTTATTTGTTTATTGTCACTGTACAGAAATAGAAATGCTTGCTCTATAGTCATACATTCACACTATACATAAGTACAATAGTTCCTCTTGGAAAAGCACACAGAGAATCAGCACGTTCCATCCAGTGCCTTCTTGGAACTTCAAAGACTGAAAAATCTGACCTTGACTATAGGAGGTATTCAATTTCTTCTTTTCTCATTTTAAGTCCCGGTATCCTGGCAGCATTGAATTGATGAAGTAGCATCAGCTTTGATGCTGCTGGCTCATTCCACTGCTGCTCAATATTACTGCCGCAGGCTATGCATGATCCACTCAATCATCCGGCTGCTGTAGGACATCCTACGGGCACCTCTACCACGGCCAGCACAAACAGCAGGCTTGCATATGCCAAAGCAACCATGTCCCACTTCCCAAGTCATTCACAACACTTTAGCATGTTTCCCGAGGGCACAGGAGCCGTGTTTCTACCTTAGTAAGGACCTGGACTATCAACAATTCACCTAGCGCCACAAGAAATCAACAGGGGATGCGATTTCCCTAACTCTTCTCTCTGCATTGACCACGTGGACAATGAAAATACATATGACAGGTTCATCGACTATAGTTCAGTTTTCAACACCATCATCCCCTCCAAACTTATCATCAAAATCAGAACTGGATCTGATCATTGTGATGTAACTGTCCATAATCAGTTTGAATTGGCAACACTTCCTCCTCAATAATCATCAACAAAAGAGCATCTCAAGGCTGTGTGCCCTGTCTCATGCTCTACTCTCTCTACAACCATGACTGTGTAGCCACACACAGTTCCAATGTCATCTTTAAATTTGCCGATGATACCACCACTGTTGGACGGAAAATGATGAGTTAAAGTGTACAGGAGATTGAACATTTGATTGAATGGAGCTAGAACAATTTTGTTTCCAATATCAACAATAATGCTGATCAACTAATTGTTAACTTCAGGAGAGGAAATCCAAGGATCCACAAATCTATCTTCATCAACAGGATGGCTGTGGAGGGAGTCAATAGCTTCAGCTTCCTGCACGTGCCCATCTCTGAAAATCTGTCCTGGGTCAAGCAATCGCAAATAAACCTCAACTAATTCCTCTATTTCCTTTCTAGGTTGTGGAGAATTGGTATGTTGACAAATACTCTATGAATATTTAGGCTGAATAGTCCCAACCTGATGTGTAATGAGACCCATACACAGGAGTAATAACTCATAGCCTTTATTGCAACACAAGCAGAGGAAACATTACATGCTATCGTCTCCGTGGTCAACCGTGCTCTGTCTTTGTGAGATAGCTGGCACAGTGGGGCCGATAGTTTACTGAAATTCGGAATGAATTTCCCCAAGTAGTTTACCATACCAAGGAATCTCTGCAGGCTGGTCACATCTGTGGGAGCTGGCAACTCATTGATTGCAGTGGTCTTTGATGGACCAGGTTTGAGACTGTCACTGGTGAATACATGACCCACGTAGTTCACCTCACTCACCCGGAATTTGCACTTTAGAGTGGTTAGACTTGAGGTTGATCTCTTTGGGGCGGTCTAGAATCCTCTTTAAGTTCCGTCGTGTTCTTTGATATTTCGTCCAGCAAAAATAATTTCATCAACAATAATTGAACATGGTAACCCGCAAATAGTTGCTCCAAGGTGCACTGAAATACTTCATTGCTGAGTTTATGCCGAATGGCATGCGCAGAAATTTGTAACGGTCCAAAAGTGGTTATGCTTTGAAGAGTTAGCTTGGAGCAACGGAACCTGCAAGAATGAACTCTTTGCATCTAGAATTGAAAATACCGTTGCCTTGCCCAGCTGTGCTGTGACTTCCTCCACTGTGCGCATGGGATAGTGTGGTTGTTTAATGGCAGTGTGTAGCGGCACCATACGTGGTGAATAAAGGTGATACATCCAGGTCGGTTCAAACGGTTCTTTATTCAGTAGTGACACGTTAGGTGGGTGTGCTAACCATATTACAATATTGCTATAGCTGAGCGAGGTTGTACTCTCGGGCTCAGCTACCTGTTGACTTCCCTAGGTCTCGAGGTAAGAGACCTTAAGTACCAGGACACTCCCTCTAGCTCATGACGTCATGTGCCCACCCTCGTATCTCCTGACGAGGGTTCGAGCATAAATGACCCGTGTTTAGGCTGACGCCACAGGACCACCCCCCCCCCAGAACTGGAGGAAGGAATAGCATGGTCGAGGGAGGCTCCTGCATGTAGGTCTGGGGCACCCTGGGCGTGGGTCGGGACGGAGGGCTCCACGGGTGCAGTGACGCTCTGCGTGGGCGATCCCGAAGTACCGAGGGGTGCGAGGAGACCGATGCAGAAGCTGCCAGATGGAAGGGGTCTGGGACACCCCTGGCGTGGGTCGGGACGGAGCTCTCCACGGGCACAGTGACGCTCTGAGTGTGAGATCACGATGTACTGAGGGGTGTGAGGAGACTGATGCAGAAGCCGCCGGACAGAAGAGACACGGTCACATCTCCTTGACCAGCTAAGGGAGAGTGTCCTGTGAAATACGGCTCTCAACAACGATGGGGGAAACTAATTTCTGAACCGAGCGTGGAAATGCAGTGAACACAAAAATGAACAGTAAAAAGACAAATCACAGTGCAATCAGTGTCCAAAGTTCAAATTGTCCAGTGTTCATAGTGCAGGATAGTGCTGCAGTGACAGCCTCCGGTCTGAATGAGGCACTGTTGCCGGTGGTCAGGCTGCAGGGACTGCATCCGGCTGAAAGGTGGTGCTGTGAACGGCGGCCTGGTCAGCGTAAGTTGGCGCTGTTGCCGGTAGTACTTCTCTTAAGTCTTCTCTTCCGGCCGGGGCGGTGGCCATTTTTGTAGTCGGGCGGCCGCTTGCTTCAGGATGTTGTGGCGGCCATCTTGCCGGCTGGCTGAAGCGGATTCACCAGCGATTGAATCCCTGGGCCGGACAGGCAGCCAGTGCCCAGGGATCTTCGGAGATCATGCCGGTGAGAAGAAAAGCGTATTCGGCAGGCACCACAGGTAAGCCCGCCCTATCGGGTGGCTAGTCCCTGGGCAGCGGCCGGCGGGGCCAGGTACGGTAACGGTGCAGGGCGGCATGGAGCCGTGGCCGCGGTGAAGCCTGTTGCGGTACCGGGTCTGGGGCGGTGAGGCTTGGTGCGGTGCGGTTGAGGTGAGGCCGGTGCAGGGCCTGGAGCCATGTCCGCGGTGAGGCCGGGTCCGGTGCAGGGCCTGGAGACGCGGTGAGGCCTGGTGCCGGGGCTGAAACCGTGTCCGTGGTGAAGCCTGGTGCGGTGCAGGGCCTGGAGCGGTGAGTTGCGGTGCAAGGCCCGGAGCCTAGTCCGTTGCTGGGAGCAGGAGAGCGGCAGGTACTCTCTCTCTGCTCCCAGAGCTGTCGGGCGTGCGTCGGCGTTGCTGTGGGCAGGAGGCTGCTACGCTCGCAGCTCCTGCAGCAGCTGGTGGGGCAGCGGCGGCTGGTACAACCTCTCCGCTCCGGTGGTCGGCTCCGGGCTGGTCATTCGGAGGAGCTCGGCGGCCGTCACACAAGGCCTGGAGCGGTGTGGGGGTTGGAAACGGGAGGGCGGCGGCAGCTGCGGCTTCTCATCTCAGATGAGCAGCAGCTGGTGGGGAAGAGGCAGCATACCTCACTGCAGGGCCAGGTTGGCAGCAGCGTAGTTCTGCAGGGCTGGGCAGCCGGCTGCAGACATCAGGTCTCCCGAGGCTGCGTGCTTCAGGAGAGTCCAAGTTTCAATTTCTGTATTGTGACAGGAACTGGTGAGTGGAGTCATGTGGGGGAACAGTTGATGAACCACTGTACCAAAGGTGACCAAACGTAGGTCGTTCTCGGACAATGAAGAAGTTCCGATTGTATTCACATGACAATCGATTGCACTGTAACTCGACTATTCCAACAAGGTTCACTGCACCCCCTCCCAAGTAACGTAGCAGCAGTTTGTTTGACAACTTCTGCATTCCGAACCTGTGGAGCTCAGATAAGGATAGAATGTTGCAACAAGCTCCATTATCGAGTTTAGCAATAGAAATGCTACACTTTTCGCTTTACCTCCCCCCTTGACTCGATTCAAGGACCCAAACATTATTTCCAGGTGCGGCAGAGGTTCACCTGCACCTCCTCCATCCTCATCTATTGCTTCCGCTGCTCTAGATGTCAGCTGCTCTACATCGGTGAGACCAAGCGTAGGCTTGGCTAGCGCTTCGCCGAACACCTCCGCTCGGTTCCCAATAGCCAACCTGATCTACCGGTGACTCAGCACTTCAACTCCCCCTCCCATTCCGAAACCGAAAATTGTGTCCTGCCCCCCCCCCCCACCCTCACATCAGTCTGAAGAAGTCTCGACCTGAAACGTGGCCTATTTCCTTCGCTCCATAAGATGCTGCCTCATCCACTGAGTTTCTCCAGCATTTTTGTCTGCCTAGCAATAACACTCGTTGCGTTAATGAGAGTGACCATGGGATCTTGGTGTTTACAAGACAAATCTGACAAGGAATGTATGTTGACATTCAGTCCATCGATAGCAGGCAGCACCTCCTCGCTAGACAGTGGGATAACTGTGGGTGTTAAGTGGGAAGGTTCTGGCTGTAGCAGGTGCGCTGATTGCTTTATCTGGTGCTTTGTTTCTAATCTGTTCCCACGCGAGACAGCAGCGGATGAAGTGATTTCTGCCTTTACAGTAATGTTAAACTTTTCCATAAGCGGGGCATTGTTCACGAATGCCTACATGTGAACCACCACAGTTCCCACAATTATTGATAAATCCGGCATTGGATCTGCTGGGCACTTGTGAAGGCTGGTGCTGGGTCTGGTAAAACGTGCTGGCAACATTTACATCATATGCAGAGTGGGGACCCGGACCCAGAGGACCGGGTTTTAGTCTCTCCCTTTGGGGGGATGCAACTTTTTAATTGTCGTGTTGCCCCCGTCTCCATCTCTGTCTGTGTTGCGGCCTAATGGCGGAGCTGGCGGCCTCTGAGCTGTGGCTGTGTTCCAGCGGTGGACCTGGCTTCAGAGCAGCTGACCCGGCTTCAGAGCTGTGGCGGTGTTCCGGCGTTCCAGCGGCGGCCCGGCTTCAGAACTGTGGTGGTGTTCCAGCGTTCTGGCGGCGGCCCGGCTTCAGAGCCGTGGCGGTGTTCCAGTGTTTCGGCGGCGGTGGCGGCCCGGCTTCGGAGCTGTGGCGTTTTGGCGGCGGACCCAGCTTCAGAGCTGTGGCGGTATTCCAGCGTTCCGGCGGCGGACCCAACTTCAGAGCTGTGGCGGCATTCCGGCAGCGGCTGCGGCCCGGCTTCAGAGGCTCGGCCACGGGCCCAGTGGACGACAACATCGGAGGCCTGAATTGCCTCAGCACAGAGGGAGAACGAGAAGGGAAGAAGACAAAGACTTTAAGACTTTCGCCTTCCATCACAGTGAGGAGGTGCCTGGTGAACTCACGGTGGTGTAAATATATATAACATATATTTAACACATATGTTAAATATGTGTTTATTGTGTGTTTGTTTTTTATTATATGTATGACTGCAGGCACGAAATTTCGTTCAGACCGAAAGGTCTGAATGACAATAAAGGTAGCATTTCAGTCATTTCAGATTTAGTGTGAGAGTCTGTCAACTCTGCAACACCTCAGCGATTCTCAGCTCTTTCCAGAGTGAGGTCTGAATCACGTATAAGTTAGTCTCGCACCTTGTCATTGAGAATACCTTATACCAGTCAGTCACGGATGAGACTATCACACAGGTTTCGAACTCGCACCGGCTAGTGATGCGCTTTAAAGAACTGATCTAGGCATCGACAGACTCACCTTGCCTTTGGCTGCACTTAAAAACTCAGTTACGCTCCATTACGAGATTGGTGCGTAGCTCACACAGCTGTCTGAACTTGTTCAGTAGGCAGACGGGATCGTCTATAGATTCTGCCAGGACGATCTGAATACCTGTGGCATTTACCTGGGCTGGAGCGTAGTGGAATCAGCGTGCACATCGAATGGCTTCTGTACCAGCCAAATTGATCAGAATAAAGACACGAATGTCTGGCGGCGCAGCATGATGTGCTGCACGGATATATACAGTGAAGTCCTCTTCAAAGGTGCGCCAACGTTCAGTGAGGTCGCCATCAGAGACCAGATTCTGGTCTCTAAATGGTGGCGTGGGTTCATATCCCACTTCTGACACCATGTTGTGTAATGAGACCCATACACAGGAGTAATAACTCTTTAGTCTTTAATGCAACACAAGCAGAGGCTTTAATGCAACACAAGACATTTCATATCCGTGGTCAGCATCTAGTCTAAACATGAGACAATGACGTGCTATAATAACAGTCCAGGGTAGGGATTAAGATCCGGACTGGACCATATATGGAATGTGCAGCATGCATAATATTTGTGGTGATAGATATAGTAAAAGCAGACTAACATGGTTAATCTACACAACCGGAAATGTCACCTATCCATGTCCTCCAGAGATGCTGCCTGAGCAACTGAGTTACTCGAGTACTTTGCGTTGAACTCAAGGTTCCAGCACTTGCAGTTCCCTGCTTTTTCAGATACTGGACTCCTCACCAACTAAAGGGAAACTACAAGAGGTGCAGGCTCTAAAAGGCAGCCAATCAGATCAAAGACCCACATCACCATGGCCAAGCTCCTATTTCACTACTACCATTGGGAAGTAGGTACAGCAGCCTGAAAACCATGACCACAGCTTCAAGAATAGCTTCTTACATGCAACCATCAGGTTCTTGAACACAGCATTACACCTTCCTCAGCAACTATGAACTTCTGTGGACTGTGTCTTTGCTCTACAAGTTTATTGCACTTGTATTATCTTTCTTAACTTATTGTTCTTTTCCAATTATTATATTTATCTGCATCTATTATATATAATAGATGTTTATCAAATTTCTTAAGGGTTTGACAAGTTTCTTCAGGTTGAGTCTAAAATCACAGGGCAGGTTCAATATAAAAGGTCCAATTATTAAAATAAAATTAGATTTTTTTTTCACTCAGAGGGGTGAATCTTTGAAATTCCGTACTCCAGAATACCTTGTAAGCTCAATCACATCATGGATTCAAGCCCGAGATAGATTTCTGGACAGTGGTGGAGGGAGTATGAGGTGGAATTATGTTTAAAATATATTTGACAGTAAAAGCTCAATCGCTGCATGGATTTAAGACTGAGATAGATTTCTGGACAGTGGTGGAATCAAGACGAGACATGGGAGAAGGGTGTTTGAGGTGGAATTAAAATGTTTCAAATACATTTGAGTTACATGAATAGAAAAACGTTATAAGGATATTGACCAAATACAGCCAAATGAGACTAGCTTCATCGACATCTTCATCGGTGAGAACCAGTTGGACCCGCTTCCTTGCTGCCCTGGTGTTGTTGGTCGTGGGAAGAGGCCAGAGGGGCCGAGTGGCCTTTACTCTGCGCTGCTCTAGGCGCGGCCGGTTGCCCTGGCGACACCGCGCTTCGTCACCGTCACCGTGCAGCGGACGTTCCTTTATGGCCCCGGTTGCCAGGCAGCGCGACAAGGCGCGGGCCTGTGATTCCCGCAGTCGCCTCCAGCGGCGGCCGTCTGCAGACAGCGCGCCCGGAGCCCGCACCTCCGCAGGGTCGACACCACTAACCCATAGGCAGGGAATGGCGGCCGCCGTCAGTTTAGTGCGGCCGGCGAGGGCGGCCCAGACCGTAATCCCCTTAGTGAGAGGCCCCGAGGACCGGCACTTCTTCACCAGCTTCCAAGACCAGAACAACGTCGCTTTCGCCAAGTGGTCCCCTTACGCGGTACCTCCGGATGACCTGTACCCGCTGGCGCCTCACCGGCAGGAGGTGCCGCTGCTCGACTCCACCACAGGCTTCAGGAGCGTGGTGGCCAACGTGGGCGGCCCGCGGATCCCCAGCGCGCCCTTCTACAGGGAACCGGGCGGCGACTACCGGGCCCGCACCGCCATCGGCATGCGGCCTCTGCTGCTCGACATGGCGGCAGAGGCGCGCTGGAACTCGAAATCCGTGTCTGCCGAAGCCATCCGCGCCAGAGTGGGAGGTACGACCCAAGACGCCGGCGTCCCTGCTCGCTGCATTACATGGGATCCCAGGGTCGAGACTGGTTGCTGGGTGGGTAAGGGGTGGAGGTGGAGCGAGGGTTTTGTGGCGCTGAGTTGGGCGGGGGCGAGATTGGTTGCTGGTTAAAGGGTACATTGTCCGCTGGGAGTGGGTTAGAATATTGGCTTGACTATATTATTTATATAATACAGGGTAACATTTGAACTGAAATTGAATACGGGTTTTTGTTTTTGGGAGATGGAGTGAATCGCTGCGGTCGATCACGTATTATTTTGCTTTACATTCGCATATGAAAGACTGCTAAAACGTGGTTTTAAAAAAAGGAGAGCAGCTGGAGGATAGTGGACCTGGCATCATCTGTGTAGGGGAGGTTTCTGGTTGTCACCCTTCATCCACACTGACTTGTGCCTGATAAAACATATTGAATTCAGGGTATAGTAGTGTAGTGGGGGGGCTAGGAAAAGGAGAGGGGAGAGTAGTTAAAACGGGAGAATTCAACGTGGTCTGCAAAGGCCTAATAGATCTCCCGACCTAGACCCACTGCAGTTCGCCCACAGAGCCAACCGATCCACAGAGGATGCAGTCTCAACAACACTGAACCTCGTACTGCCACACCTTGATCGGAAAAATACTTATGCCAGGATCCTCTTCATAGACTTCAGCTCTGCTTTTAACACAATCATTCCGCAGCAGCTGATGGAGAAGTTGGTGTTATTGGGGATTGATGCTGGCACATGTAACTGGGTCCTGAACTTTCTATCACAACGGCAGCAGACAGTCAGGGTGGGCAGTAGGACATCAAAAACCATAGCCGTGAGCACTGGCACACCCCAAGGCTGTGTCCTAAGCCCCCTGCTGTTTAGTCTGCTTACACACGACTGTACTGCTAGACTCAACAACAACTTCATCAACAAGTTGGCTGATGACACAACAGTAGTGGGTCTCATCAGTGACAATGATGAGTCGGAGGTGGAGCTGCTCACAGGATGGTGCAAATCTCACAACCTCATTCTCAACGTGGGATAAACGAAGCAGATGGTAGTTAACTTCAGGAGGGCGGGAAAACAACGCCATACACCTCTGCACATCGATGGAGCTGATGTGGAAAGGGTCAGCAGTGTGAAGTTCCTAGGACTCCACCTGTCAGATGACCTGACATCCACGACCAACACCACAGCACTGGTCAAGAGAGCCCAGCAGCGACTACACCCTCTCCGAAGACTACGGAAAGCAGGTCTCCCCACTGCACACCTACGAACTTTTTATAGGGGGACAATCGAGAGCACATTAACCTACGGCATCACCTCCTGGTTCGGGAGCTGCAAGGCGTACGAACGGCACCAACTGGACAGGATTGTGAAGACCGCCAGCAGGATTATTGGTGCTCCGCTCTCTTTATTGCTGGACATATACAGGAAGAGATGTATTAGCAGAGCCATCTCCATCATCAAAGACCCATACCACCCATCGCATCACATATTCTCCATCCTGCCATCTGGGAAGAGGTACAGGAGCATCAGCTGCAAAACCAGCAGGATGCTCCTCAGCTTCTTCCCGCAGGCAATTAGACTGATAAACGGACTTTGCCCCCTGCCAAAGTATCGTGCACCAAACACCAACCTGGACACACTGAAGCAGAGCCATTGTCGTGCCACTGCCGATCGGAACTCGTGATATATGTACTTTTATTCTCTATTTCTATTTATTTTTTACCACACACTGAATGGACACTGGTTGAGAAACGCTTTTTCGTTTTCCTCTGGGTATGCAAATACTCAGAAAAATGATAATAAAGATATACAATACAATACAATTGCAAACCATTTTAATTGCCCTTCCCATTCCAGTCTTTCTTTCCTTGGCCTCCTCCATTGCTAGAGTGAGGCCACACACAAACTAGAAAAAACAACACTTCGTATCAAACTTGAGTAGCTCAAAAAATGGTTTACGATGGGAGATCCAATAGGCCTTTGCAGACCAAGTTCCATCATTAAGTGAAACAGTCGCATGACGAGGCTTGGTTGTGGTGATATAAAGGAGGCCACATCAGGAGCACTGAAGGCAATAGACAAGGTTTGAAGAGGTGCATGTGAACCTCTGTATCAAGAGAAGTGCTGCGGAGATCCATATATGGAAGTTAGAAGAGGTACAGGGACAGGTGTTACATCTCCTGAGGTTGCTGGGGGGAAAATGACTGGGGAGGGGGTGAATTGGATGTGGATGGATGAGCGAACCAAGGTGTCGAGAGAAGTGTCTCAGATGTAGGTCAGAACGGACTGGACGAGGGGGCAAGGGAGAATTAAGGTATTTGGAGATTCCTTCAGTGGGATATGAACAGGGTATGCCAGGGCAGTGCTGTTTGTGGATTTGGGGAAGTAGATGGAATGGGAAGGGGAACTGTAAATTGGAGGGTACGGAGGAGAGATTGCCAGATAAGATGGGTGTCACCATTCCCTCATTGATGTTTGATACCATTTAAATATAGATTTTTTTCATCAATGTCCTTGGCCTTCTGATTGTCATGGTGATTTCAATCTAGTTGACAATATTAAGTGGATATGTTTATTCAGCTCATTCAACTGTCGATATATTTTCTACTCTTCTGTTTTCTTCTGATTGTCATCCTCTTTGGGTTTTATCTTATTCTATTATTTTGTGTTATTATTGTGTTAATATTATTTTGGCTAGTTTAAATGGTGTTAGCTAAAACCATGCACTGTCTGACTGAATCTAAATTTCAAAATCCATGTCACCAAGACAATTAGTTCTACCTTCACACATTTCCATACCTTATTCCAACTATTCTCAAGAACCTTATTGATGTTTTGATAGCCCGAAGGTCTACAGAGGCAAAATTGGCCCATGAAACGTTAGTTCCTCTAAGTATTCCTGGAGTCGTTCAGCTGCCAATTACTATGGTGAATCATGAGTCGACTTGTTTAATGTGATTTGCACCACTTGACAAATAGGTTACTCAGCAACTAAAGAATAGCAGGCTGTTAATTATGTAAGTCCTGTGCAAAAAAACATGACCAGGACTGCCAAAACAGCTGTGATAATTTAACATCGCATGTTAATCATACATTAAAAAAACTGCTATTTGGCTGCAGGAAGAATCCAACCACTGCACCAGCTCTTCATCCTGAGTATTTGAATTATTTGTACCATATTTTAAAATAATCTTTATTCCTCATGTGCCAGTCATCTGTGTTCCTTAAACACAATTCACGATTACAAGTTTCAATGTTCATCAAAACCATGTTCATTTAGATTCAGATTCAAACTTTATTGTCATTGAACAGTGTACAAGTACAGAGATAATGAAATGCCGTTAGCATCTCACCCAGAAGTGCAAACACAGAATAATGGAACTGTAATAAATATATATATTTATTTATATAAATATAGTAGCAGTAGTGCAAATTTCTGGGGGGGGGGGGGTGACTGGCAATCACCAAGGTGCAGAGTTAAGTAGGGTAACATGGGTATAAACCAACTGCAAATATGTGAGTAGCATCTTGTTGTTCTTTTGGCTCATACTTTTCATTCATCACTGATCCCTAAATCCCACAGTAATACAGGATAAGCAATACAAAGATGTGGTCATTGAGAACTGCAGTGTGCAAATCTTACGTGGTATTTTTCATAATCTAAAAACTGCTGAGAAGTTAACTTAATTCTATATCTAACAAAACGTTCTCAAATCTTCTGAACAAAGCTCAAAATCTATTATATGGTTAATAGATTCCCCCAACCCAACCAATAGAACCCCCAACCTTACTGCTGTATTGATTTTGAATGTCAGAAATTTGCCATGATGTTTCTTTGCCTTTATGCAGAGTAGAACAGCAGTGTCATTGTCCCTTTTGTCGTTATTTAATTCAAATAACATGGCCTAATTTGTTCAACTTTCCAGCATATCATCACTCTTCAGACCTATGTTTTCCTAATAATTGCCTTCCTGAGCTAGTCCCTGTACTGCATTTGGTTCCTATCCTTCTGAGCCTGTGCCTCCAATTAGAAAGGGCTGCAAAGAAGCACCTGGGAATTATAGACCAGTAAATCTGTGGAAGGACGGTCATAGTAAGTAAGTACATTTATTGGCATACAAGTATTCACATACAAAGAATTTGCCTTGGTGCTCCGCCCACAAGTAACAATATGACATACAGTGACAGTTACGAATGACTCAGAAAACACTAAACATTAATAATAATAAAACATTAATGATAAAACACCATTGATCAAGCATGTGAACCAACAAAATACCAGATCAAAGGGAGGTTACAGATTTTTGGCTGTTGAGTAGAGCAACTACTTGTGGATAAAAACTGTTTTTATGTCTGGCTGTGGCAGCTTTGACAGTCCGGAGTCGCATTCCAGAGGGAAGTGATTCAAAGAGTTTGTGGCCAGGGTGAGAGGGGTCAGAAATGATCTTGCCAGCTCGCTTCCTGACCCTTGCAGTGTACAGTTCATCAATGGAGGCAAGGTTGCAGCCAATAATCTTCTCTGCTGATCGGACGATTCGCTGCAGCCTCCAGGTGTCGTGCTTCGTGGCTGAGCCAAACCAAACCATGATGGAGAAGGTGAGAACAGATTCTACGATAGCTGTGTAGAATTGGACCATCATTGCCTGTGGCAGATTGTGCTTCCTCAGCTGCCCTAGGAAGTACATCCTCTGTTGTGCCTTTTTGACTGTGGAGTCGATGGTCGCCCCCCACTTAAGGTCCTTGGAGATGATGGTTCCCAGGAACTTAAAACACTCCACTGATGTGACTGTGGTGTTGTTGATGGTGAGTGGGGCGAGGGGAGGGGGAGCTCTCCTAAAGTACAATCAATTCTACTGTCTTAAGAGCATTGAGCTCTAGGTTGTTGCTACGGCACCAGGACGCCAGCTGTGACACTTCCTGTCTGTAGCCAGATTCCTCCCCATCCTGGATCAGTCCAATCAGGGTTGTGTCGTCCGCAAACTTGAGAAGCTTGACAGAGGTGTCTTTGGAGGTGCAGTCATTGGTATAGAGATAGTAGAGGAGAGGAAAGAGTACACAGCCTTGCGGTGCTCCTATGCTGAGCGTTTGCGGGTCCGAGATGTGCTTTCAGAGCCTCACATGCTGCTTCCTGTCTGTTAGGAAGTTGGTGATCCACTGACGGGTTCAGGCACAGTCAACTCGGAAAGTTTGGAGTGTAGTAGCTCTGGCACAATGGTGTTGAATGCAGAGCTAAAATCAACAAACGGGATCCCCGCATAGGTCCCCTGGCGGTCTAGGTGCTGTAGGATGAAGTGCAGGCCCAGGTTGACTGCATCGTCCACAGATCTATTGGCCCGATATGCAAACTGCAGGGAGTTTGTGATATTTTTCAGCTTGGCCAGCACAAGCCTTTCGAGTGTCTTCATGACTACAGAGGTCAATGCGACAGGCCTGTAGTCATTAAGACAAGTAATCCTTGCCGTTTTGGGTACAGGGACAATAGTGGAGACTTTGAAGCCGGCAGGGACTGTACATGTTTGCAGGGACTGGTTACAAATGTGTATGGCACAGAGTTTAAGAGTAGAGGGGGAAAACATTGTCAGGTCTAGGAGATTTCCAGCTCTTTTGTTCTCTGAAAAGCCTCTCCACCTCCCCTATTTATATTGTTGATATTGGATAAGTTATGTTTGTGTAGCACAGAGGTTGTGGGTGATTTGGTGTGAAGTGCTGATTGGAGGGGGGGTGGGTGTAGAAAGGCCCAGTCTTTGCAGACTGAAGTCAGGCTGTGAGTGGGTGGGAAGTATTGGTTGGGGTGGGAAATAGTCCAGTCTTTTCATGTTGGAGTCTTGCCTTAAGTAGGTGTGAAGTGGTGAATGGGAAGGAGAGGGTGCAGGGTCCATGCTTTGTAGACTGGGGTCTGGCTGTGTTAGGGGGGGAGGGGGTACCAGGGTTACGTTTCTGATTTTCAAACCTGCAATAAAACTCATTCAGGTCGTTGGTCAGCTGACGATTGTCCAAAGAGCGGGGGGGGGGGGGGGGCTTTCCTCTTGTAGCTGGTAATATCTTGCAAGCCCTTCCAAACTGAAGAGTCACTAGCTGAGGAACTTGCTCCTCAGCTTCTCAGAGTACCTTTCCTTGGCAGCTCTGATTCCTCTCCTCAGCTTGTACTTGGCCTGCCTGTAGAGGTTTGCATCCCCGCTCCTGTAGGCCTCCTCTTTAGACCGTCTGAGCTGTCTGAGTACTGCATTGAACCAGGGCTTGTTGTTGAACCATGTCCGGGTTCACCTGGGAAAGAAGCACCTGGGAATTGTAGACCAGTAAATCTGTGGAAGGATGGTCATAGAGTCATACAGCTTGGAAACAGGCCCTTCGGCCAACTTATCCATGCCGACCAACATGTCCCATATACACGAGTTCTACCTGCCTGCGTTTGCCCCATATACCTCTAATCCTATCCATGTACCTGCCTAAAAGATATTTCAACATTGCAATATTACCTGCCTCAACCACCTCCTCAAGCAGCTGGTCCTATACACCTACCACCCTTTGTGTAAAAAACGTTACTCCTCAGATTCCTGTTAAATCTTTTCCCCCTCATGTCAAATCTATGTCCTCTGGCTTTAGATTCCCCAACTCTGGGCAAGAGACTGCATCTACCCGATCCATTCCTCATGATTTTGTACACCTCTATCAGATCATCCCTTGTCCACTCCAAGGGATAGTCCTCGGCTACTCAACTTCTTATAGCTCAGTTCCTCGAAACCTGGCAACATAAACCTTCTCTGCACCTTTTCCAGCTTGGTAACGTCTTTCCTATAACATGGTGACTAAAGCTGATACCATATTCTAAATGTGGCCTCAGCAATATCTTATATAACTGTAACAAAACATCCCAACTTTTATACTCTGACCATCTCTCCCCCTCCCCCTCCCCCTCTTTTTTTCCCCCACCATCCATGTCTGGCTCTCCACTCTCATCTGCCGTCACGGCAGGCCGCCTTGCACATTTGCACTGCTACGGCCAGCACATCCTCAACCCTGCACAGGGTTCTTGGGGGGAAAAAGAGGTACCTTAAATTTAGTTGCGTCTGGTTGGGTAACTATGGTAGGGTGAAGACTATTCCATGCTTTAATTGTGCCGGGGAACCCCATGGAGCAGCCAGCAACTTTGGATAGAAGAAATTGGGTGACGTTTCGGGTAGAGACCCTTCTTTAGACTCCCTCTGGTTTTAGTGTTTTTAGTTTAATTTAAAGATACAGAATGGAAACAGGCCCTTCAGCCCACCAAGTCCACGCCGACCACCGATGACCTGTACACTAGTTCTCTCCCACAAATTAGCGGGGGTGGAAGATTGCAACCTTCACGTGGTCCGCCCTGTTTCAACTAATGCAACCAACTCGACGTGCACAAACGGAAGATCAAATAGAACAAGTTGTCCAACAACTTTAGGCTGTGCACGCCACACGAAAGAAGAAGAAGACACATTAGCGGAGTAAGTCAAGAATGTTTTATTCTCTCATGTCCCAGTTAGAACAATGAAATCCTTACTTGCAGCAGCACAACAGAATATGTAAACATAGTACTCTGTAAACAATGTTATAAACGAGAAAACAAAACTGTATATTTATATATGAATATATAACTATATAAATGTGTGTGTACTATGTACATACACACACGCACACACACACTTTCCCTCCTGGGATTAATAAAGTTCTATAGTATCGTGTGTGTAGGAAGGAACTGCAGATGCTGGTTTAAACTGAAGATAGACACAAAAAGCTGGAGTAACTCAACAGGTCAGACAGAATCTCTGCACAAAGAGAAAATATAACATTTTGGGTTGGGTTTGAAATAGGTTCCTGCACACCTTTGGAATATGGAAGGAAACATGAGCACCCGGAGAAAAGCCATGAGATCAAAGGGAAAAGGAGCAAACTATACAAACCACACCCATATTCAGGATCAATTCCGGGTCTCTGGCACTTTTAAGCAGCAACTTTATGGCCAATGTATTGCCCCATAGTCTTGAACTTAATTAAAACATACAGTAGCTGCAAAGGGGCACATAGCGTCACTTGGAGATTTTAAACTGAAAATGGATATTTTCATTTTTTTAGTATCCAAAGTTATCAACGTATATTTTTTTGTGTGTTGGAAAACAAAATATAGTGGCAAAGCTGGTAGACTTGCTGCCTCACACGCCAGAGATCTGTGTTCGATCCTGTTCTCGGGCATTGCCTGCAGCTGGTCTGTTTTTTCACCTTTGTTTAATTTTAGTGAGTTATAAAGTGTTCTGTGTTGAGTTTGCACATTCTCCCTGCAAGCATGTGGGTTTCCTCCCACATCTCAAAGACGCATTGGCTTTGTAGGTTAACTTGTCTCTGTAAAATTTCCTCTAATGTGTAGTGAGTGGGTGAGGAAAGTGAGATAACAGAACGTGTGAATGGGTAGACAAAAATGCTGGAGAAACTCAGCGGGTGAAGCAGCATATATGGAGCGAACGAAATAGGCGACGTTTCGGGTCAAGACCCTTCTTCAGACTGATGTGAGGGTGGGGGGGAAGGGCAGAAGAAAGGAAGAGGCGGAGACAGTGGGCTGAGGGAGAGCTGGGAAGGGGAGGAGAAAGCAGGGATTACCTGAAATTGAAGAAGTCAATGTTCATACCGCTGGGGTGTAAACAACCCAAGCGAAATATGAGGTGCTGCTCCTGCAATTTACGGTGGCCCTCACTCTGGCCATGGAAGAGGCCCTGGACAGAAAGGTCGGATTCGGAATGGGAGGGGGAGTTGAAGTGCTGAGCCACCGGGAGATCCTGTATGGGTATGGCTGCCCAGCCTGCAGCTGGTCTGTTTTTTCACCTTTGTTTAATTTTAGTGAGTTATAAAGTGTTTTGTGTTGGAGGTTTTAGTCTTTTTTATGTGGGGGGGTGGGAAGGGGGAAAGGGGAAACTGCATTTCTCAGTCCCTACCTGGTCGGGGGGCGGCTTTCCTCCGAGCAGCAACTTCGACCTGTCCTTGCGGCCTTCCATCGGGGTCTGGAGCGGCGTTTCCTGACGAGACCGGTCAGAACCACAGCTTCAGCGGTAGCACAGCGCTGAAGCGCTGGAGCGCTATCGCGGTGCGGGTGGTGCCTTGCCCGGGTCGCTGCGCTGGAGCTTCGGTATGCTGGGTCCACCGATTGAACATCGCGGAGCTGCGGGTCTGTGGAGTGTTCAGCTGCCGGCGGTGGCGCTGAACTTTAACATCGGGAGTCTGGGATCTCTCGTCGAGATCGCCAGTGGTGGAGCTCCATCCAGAGCGGCCTGTTGGCTTCGGAAGCATGGTCTCTGATAAGGATGCGGCCATTCCAGGCATCCCAAGCCGCCGAGAGGGTTCTCCCGATGCCGGAGCACCATCACCCAGCGAGAAGGGCCAGGAACATCGGCCCCCATAGCGGCGACTGCGGAGGCCTCAATAGGCCCGACTATGGGTGGGGATGGGGACTGGACTTTGTGCCTTCCCTCACAGTGGGAACCAATGTGGGGGGATATTTTTATGTTTAAATTTCTTTATTATTGTTATGTTTGTATTCTTTTCAATGTGCTGCAATGGCAACTTGAATTTCACTACACCAATTGGTGTATGTGACAATAAATGAACCTTTGAACCTTTGAAGTGTTGGGCGAAGCGATCGCCAAGCCTATGCTTGGTCCCATCGATGTAGAGCAGCTGACACCTAGAGCAGTGGATGCAATTGGAGGAGGTGCAGGTGAACCTCTGCTGCACCTGGAAAGACTGCTTAAATGGAGTCAAGGGGGTGTAGCATGTCCTGCGGTTGCAAGGGAAAGTGCCAGGAGAAGGGGTGGTTTGGGTGGGAAGGGACAAATTGACCAGGGAGTTACGGAAGGAGCGGTTTCTGCGGATAGCCAACAGGGGAGGAGATGGGAAGATGTGGCCAGTGGTGGGATCCCATTGGTAGACAAAAAAGCTGGAGAAAATCAGCGGGTAAGGCAGCATCTATAGAGCGAAGGAATATACGATGTTTCGGGTCGAGAATCTTCTTCTGATTGATGTCGGGGGGACATGAAAAAGAAAGGAAGAGACTGAGACAGTAGGCTGTGGGAGAGCTGAAAATGGGAGGGGAAGGAGGGAGAAAGCAAGGACTACCTGAAATTAGAGAAGCCAATGTTCATACCACTGGGGTGTAAACTACCCAAGCAAATATGAGGTGCTGCTGCACCAATATGCGGTGGGCCTCACTGTGGCCATGGAGGAGGCCCAGGACAGAAAGGTCGGATTCTGAATGGGAAGGAGAGTTGAAGAATTGAGCCTCCGGGAGATCAGGTTGGTTATTGCGAACTGAGTGGAGGTATTCTGCAAAGTGATCGCCAAGCCTGCGCTTGGTCTCACCGAGGTTGATCATACGCTGAATAATCCAACCACATTTTTGTTTGGAAGTGGAAAGAAATAATAGAAATTGCATTCATTGCAATGTGTAAAAAGAGTTGAGATACTGTGTTATAATTTTACTGCATGGCATTGTGGTATATATCATGTCTTGATTGGTGAATATGTTTAGTTTGTGACTTTATTTGAAGCAGAAATAATATGTGAATGCTTCGTCCGAGCACATTATCGCACGCATCATGCAAGCCATCTTAAATGACCACCTACACTGTCATTTGCAAGTTAAAAAGCTTAAATAGGGTTGCCCGGCTGACAACAGAGAAAAACAATTAAGTGAGAGCCCTGCAAGGTGTATAATATTTTTGACACTCTCATAGGCCTTTCTTACATATGCTGTCACATGTAGTCTCATATGTAGTGTCTTATCAACCCTTCAGTAATTTTCATTGCCCTCCATTTCAGAATAATAGTGTTTTAAGCCGATGACTCGACACTAGCACTGGCAATAAATAAATAAATAAATAAGCGCAGTTTTCCAGCCCCTTATCTCAATGGCCACGCTCGGCTGCAAATCGGTGTCAATCTGGTGGACCATCTTCCTCTCGTCGTGGGGGTGGGGGATTGGGAGGGACCTCACAAGTGTAACAGCTTAGAGCCTCTCTTCATCTAAATCCGGCCCTGACTCTGACTGATGGTCAATGTGCCGAAAGCCTTTTTGACCACTATCTACCTGTGCTGCCACTTTCAAGGATTACGCACCTGCACTTGGATTACAACACTCTACAGTGCCCTGCCATTTTCAGTGTACATATACAGTGCATTCAGAAAGTATTCAGACCCCTTCACTTTTTCCACACTTTGTTATGTTACAGCCTTATTTTAAAATGGATTAAATTCATTCATTAATCTACACACAATATCCCAAATTGAAGAAGTGAAACGGGTGTTTAGAAATGTTTGCAAAATAATTAAAAATAAATAACTGAAATATCACATTTACATTATTCAGACCTTTTGCTATGACATTCAAAATTGAGCTTAGGTTCATCCTGTTTCCATTGATTATCCTTAAGATGTTTCTACAACTTGATTGGAGTCCACCAGTGGTAAACTAAATTGATTGGACATGATTTGGAAAGGCACACACCTGTCTATATAAGGTCCCACAGTTAACGGCGCATGTTTGAGCAAAAACCAAGCCATGAAGATGAAGGAATTGTCTGGAGACCTCCTAGATATGATTGTGTCGAGGCACAGAACTGGGGAAGGGTATAAAACAATTTATGCAGCATTGCAGGAGACCCGAAGAGCACAGTGGCCTCCGTCATTCTTAAATGGAAGAACTTTGGAACCACCAGGACTCTTCATAGGCCTGGCCGCCCGGCCAAACTGAGCAATCAGGGGTGAAGGGCCTTGATTCAGGGAGGTGACCAAGAACCTGATGGTAACTCTGACAGAGCTCCGGAGTTACTCTGTGGAGATGGGAGAACCATCCAGAAGGAGAACTATGTCTGCAGCATTCCACCAATCAGGCCTTTATGGTATGGTGGCCAGACGGAAACCACTCCTCCGTAAAAGGCACATGACAGCCCGCTTGGAGTTTGCCGAAAGGCATGAGAAACGAGATTCTCTGGTCTGATGAAACCAATATTGAACTCTTTGGCCTGAATGCCAAGCGTCACGCCTGGAGGAAACCAGGCATTGTTCATCACCTGGCCAATGCCATACCTATGGTGAAGCATGTTGGTGGTAGCATCATGCTGTGGGGATGTTTTTCAGCAGCAGGAACTGAGAGACTAGTCGGGTTCGAGGGAAAGATAAATGGAACAAAGTACAGAGAGATCCTTGATGAAAACCTGATCCAGAGCGTTCTGGACCTCAGGCTGGGGCGGAGGTTCCCCTTCCTACAGGACAACGACCCTAAGCACACAGCCAAGACAATGCAGGAGTGACTTTATGACAAGTCTGTGAATGTCCTTTAGTGGCCCAGCAAGAGACAGGAATTGATCCTGATCGAACATCTCTGGAAGGACCTGAAAATAGCTGTGCATCGACGCTCCCCATTCAACCTGACAAAGCCTGAGAGGATCTGCAGAGAAGAATGGGAGAAATTACCCAAATACAGGTGTGCCAAGCTTGTAGCGTCAAACTAAGAAGTTTTGATGCTGTAGTCGTTGCCAAAGGTGCCTCAACAAAGTACTGAGTAAAGGTCTGAATACTTATGTAAATGTGATATTTAAGTTATTTATTTTTAATAACATTGAAAAAAATTCTAAACGCCTGTTTTCACTTTTATTATGGGGTATTGTGTGCAGATTGATGATAAAAAAAAATAATTTAACCCATTTTAGTATCAGGTTGTAACGTAACAAAATGTGAAAAAAGTAAAGGGGTCTGAATACTTAATGAATGCACTGTACATAATAAAGGGAATAATGTGAATAACATTTAGTACAAGGTAAGGCCCAATCAAAAATAGTCCGAAGGTCTCCAATGAGGTAGATGGTACCTTAGGATTGCTCGCCAGTTGTTGGTAGGATGCTTCAGTTGCCTGATAACAGCTGGGAGGAATCTGTCCCTGAATGTTTTCACACTTCTTGCCTGATGAAAGATGAGTGAAGGGGGATTGGCTGGAGTGTGACTTGTCCTTGATTATGCTGGTGGCCTTGTGGCGGCAGCATGAGGTGTAATTGTAGTCAATAGAACGGAGACAAAAAAGTGGAGTAACTCAGCGGGGTTGTAGGGGGGGAGGGGTGGGTGGGGGATGTGGGGGAGAGGGAGGCTGTGGCAGAGGGGGGGGGGGGGGGGGTGTGGGGAAGGGGAAACCTTCAAAACATTTGTGCTATTTCAGCGATTGGAACAAAACTTATTTGGCTTGCAGCAGAGGAGAATGGTGAGTAAGGTGGCTCAAAATCGTAGCACTATGGGGGATCGTTTTAGCACAAATCTAATTACAAAGCAGACGGAGTGGTCAAGATGAGAGTTTTAGTAATTGGATGGATGTTCCATTCAATGGTGCAATTCATACTTGGAAATCCACTCCTATTAACCTACTACTGTACCTTTTCAAATCAACCTTCTTTCTGCGTAGCAATGATAATTGCTTCCTATTCACCTTTGTCCTGCAGGCCTCTAGATGCTGGATTAAGCATCCTAATTCATGCAACCTAGCCACACAGCCAGGAGGGTTTTAATCAACCTGAGCTAGATTTTTACTAGTTCCAGAAGTGAAAAATGACACTTGAGAAGTGATAATGGGCTATAAAGAAATGGCAGGTGGATGTTGGCCCTGAAATCCACATATTTCACTTTTAATAGTCTCCCGCTTGTCTGAGGTCCCTTTACTAAAAACAACCTTTCCCAGTTAACCTTTGCAAGTTTCTATCTAATGCCATCAAAAATATCTTACCCCGATTTACGACTTTTAACTTAAGGACCAAACCAGCCCCAGTAACCTTAGTGGCTATTCCACTGGGTCTTCCCCATCCCCCCCCCCCCTACCATGTAACCCCTGCTCTTCCCCACCCACACCACAGCCCCCATACCCCCCCACCGCCTGACCACCCTCCACCCCCCCACCACACAACGCTTCGTCCTCAGTCCACTCACCTGCCTTCCTCCGGCCACAACCCCCATCCTTGCCGCGTGTTCACCATCCCCCCCGGACCTCCCCCTCTCCGACATCGAACGGTCTGTCCTCAGCAGAGGTCTCACCTTTGTCCCCCTCCGTCCCCACCTCAATGAGTTCCGCGCCCACCACGACTTGGAGCTCTTCTACCGTCGCCTCCGCCTCACAGCGTTCTTCCCACGGGAAGAAGCCCTCGCCCCCCACTGATGATCCCTTTTCCTGTCTCCCACGTACCGCCTCCACTTGGACCCCCCCTCGTAGCCTTCCGGCTGTAGAACTATTTATCCAGAACTGCCGTCGGGACATCAACCGCCTCGACTTCTCCACCCCCCTGTCTCACTCCAATCTCTCCAGCCCTGAACGTACTGCCATCGACTCACTCCGTAACAACCCAGACTGGGTTATCAAACCCGCCGACAAGGGAGGTGCCGTGGTAGTCTGGCGCGTCGATCTCTACAAAGCGGAGGCCGCGCGCCAACTCTCGAACACCTCCTCCTACTTACCCCTGGACCATGACCCCACTGACGAACACCAGGCCACCATCTCGAGCACCATAACCGACTTCATCAGCTCCGGCTCCCTACCCCCCCGAGCCTCCGACCTCATCGTTTCCCAGCCCCGCACGGCCCGATTTTACCTTCTCCCCAAAATCCACAAACCCGACTGCCCTGGCAGACCCATTGTCTCTGCCTGTTCGTGCCCCACCGAACACACATTTCCACATACCTTGATGCCATCCTATCCCCCTTTGTTAAATCCCTCCCCACCTATGTTCAAGACACCTCAGACACTCTCCGTCGCTCCGTGCATTCCATTCTCCAGGCCCCCATCCTCTCATCTTTACCATGGACGTCCAGTCACTCTACACCTCCATCCCCCACCAGGACGGTCTCAAAGCCCTCCGGTTCTTCCTCGACCAGAGGAGCAACCCATACCCGTCCACTGACACCCTCCTCCGCCTAGCAGAGTTGGTCCTCACCCTCAATAACTTCTCTTTTGATTCCTCCCATTTCCTCCAAACACAAGGCGTAGCTATGGGCACACGCATGGGCCCCAGCTACGCTTGCCTCTTTGTTGGGTACGTCGAACAATCCTTGTTCTCGGCGTACCAGGGCCCCATCCCCGACCTCTACCTCCGTTACATCGACGACTGCTTTGGTGTCACCTCCTGCACCCACACACAACTGACTGACTTCATTCATTTCACCACCAACTTTCATCCGGCACTCAAATACACTTGGACCATTTCCGACATTTCCCTACCATTCCTTGACCTCACCATCTCTATTGCAGGTGACCGACATCCACTACAAACCAACTGACTCCCACAGCTACCTGGACTACTCTTCCTCCCACCCTGCTTCCTGTAAGGACTCCATCCCCTATTCCCAATTCCTCCGTCTACGCCGCATCTGCTCCCAGGATGAGGTGTTCCACACCAGGTCATCACAAATGGCCTCATTCTTCAGAGAACGGGGATTCCCCTCCCCCACTATTGATGAGGCTCGCACCAGGGTCTCCTCCATACCCCGCAACACTGCCCTCGCTCCCCATTTCCCCCACTCGCAAACAGGGCAGAGTCCCCCTGGTCCTCACCTTTCACCCCACCAGCCGGCAAATACAACATATAGTCCTCCGCCATTTTCGCCACCTCCAACGTGACCCCTCCACCCGCCACATCTTCCCATTTCCCCCCCTGTCTGCCTTCCGCAAAGACCGCTCCCTCCGCAACTCCCTTGTCAATTCTTCCCTCCCCTCCCGCTCTACCCCTTCCCCGGGCACTTTCCCTTGCAACCGCAAGAAATGCAACCCTTGTCCCTTCACCTCCCCCCTCCACTCCTTTCAGGGACCCAAGCAGTCCTTCCAGGTCCGACAGAGGTTCACCTGCACCTCCTCCAACCTCATCTACTGCATCCGCTGCTCCAGATGCCAGATGATCTATATCGGTGAGACCAAGCGGATGCTTGGCGATCGCTTCGCCGAACACCTCCGCTCGGTCCGCAATAACCAACCCGACCTCCCGGTGGCTCAGCACT
Organism: Okamejei kenojei; assembly: GCA_035221665.1. Taxonomy (NCBI): domain Eukaryota; kingdom Metazoa; phylum Chordata; class Chondrichthyes; order Rajiformes; family Rajidae; genus Okamejei; species Okamejei kenojei. The sequence goes on from CM069132.1 coordinate 92,095,445, forward strand.
TCAACTCCCCCTCCCATTCCGCATCCGACCTCTCAGTCCTGGGCCTCCTCCACGGCCAGAGTGAGCAACACCGCAAGCTGGAGGAACAGCACCTCATATTCCGCTTGGGGAGTCTGCATCCTTTGGGCTTGAACATTGAATTTTCTCAATTCTGTTAACCCTTGCTGTCTCCTCCCCTTCCCACCTCTCCCTCAACCCTCGGGCCCTGGCATTCCCTCTATCTCTATCTCCCTCCCCCACCCCAGTCGCACCAGCTTCTCATTTTCACACCACAAACAGCTTACAATGGCTTGTTCCCTTTATCATCGATACTCTTTTGCATATCTTTCACTCATTGTTCCTTATCTCTCCACATCACCGTCTATATCTCTCGTTTCCCTGATCCCTGACCAGTCTGAAGAAGGGTCTCGACCCGAAACGTCGCCTATCTCCTTCGCTCCTTAGATGCTGCTGCACCCGCTGAGTTTCTCCAGCTTTTTGTGTAACCCCCTATCTTTTTCCATAACTATTTTATCATTTCAATTATTAATGAATTGAATATGAAGGTTTATTGTTAACAATCAGCCTTCTTTAAAATGTTTTCAGTATTTCTCCATTCATTTCTTCATTTGCTGTAACTGTGAAGTAAGACTTTGAGTATACAGCAAAACAAGGTAGAAACATGTTAACTGATTTATGCTTATTGATTAAATTATTCTTTTTTTCAAGGTTGGACAAGCCCAGTTCGAGTGACACCATTACCACATGCAGTTCCTGTTAATCTGAAAACCCATACTTTTAACTTAAATGTGGATCCTACAGATCAGGTATGTCCAGTTATTGCATATATACTTGAATACGAACTTTGTCTTTCTAGTAAAAATAATCTATAATTAGGGGCACAGTTTTTAATTCAGATGTTTCATATTTATAAAATATGCATTATCTTTCATTTATCATAGATGACCAGTGATCCAACAGCTGAAAGTATAAGAGACAGAAAAGCAAAAAAATACATGTACACTTCAGCCACACAAAGGTAAGGAAATATAACTGTATTTACTTGTGTATCAATTGTGATTTAAATATAGATTCATTCTTACCAACTTTTTGCTGTGTGTATTAAGAATGCATGATAGTCAAAGTTCCAGACATGATTTTATTCAGGAGCAAGCACCAATATTAATGGTAAATCAAAGTTCTACAGATGGTCAGATTCTGAAATAAACACAGGAAATGCTGGAAATAATCAGCAAGTCAGGCAAGCGTCTGTAGAATAAGAAACATTGCATATTTCATAGAATCATTGAAACATAGAAAATAGGTGCAGGAGTAGGCCATTCGGCCCTTCGAGCCTGCACCGCCATTCAATATGATCATGGCTGATCATCCAACTCAGTATCCCGTACCTGCCTTCTCTCCATATCCCCTGATCCCCTTAGCCACAAGGGCCACATCTAACTCCCTCTTAAATATAGCCAATGAACTGGCCTCAACTACATTCTCTGGCAGAGAATTCCAGAGATACACCATTCTCTGTGTGAAAAATGTTTTTCTCATCTCGGTCCTAAAAGACTTCCCCCTTATCCTTAAACTGTGACCCCTTGTTCTGGACTTCCCCAACATCGGGAACAATCTTCCTGCATCTAGCCTGTCCAACCCCTTAAGAATTTTGTAAGTTTCTATAAGATCCCCCCTCAATCTTCTAAATTCTAGCGAGTACATGCCGAGTCCATCCAGTCTTTCTTTATATGGAAGTCTTGACATCCCAGGAATCAGTCTGGTGAACCTTCTCTGTACTTCCCTCTATGGCAAGAATGCCTTTCCTCAGATTAGGAGACCAAAACTGTACGTAATACTCCAGGTGTGGTCTCACCAAGACCCTGTACAACTGCAGCAGAACCTCCCTGCTCCTATACTCAAATCCTTTTGCTATGAATGCTAACATACCATTCGCTTTCTTAATTGCCTGCTGCACCTGCATGCCTACTTTCAATGACTGATGTACCATGACACCTAGGTCTCGTTGCATCTCCCCTTTTCCTTATCGCCTTATTTGACCCCCGTTCCCCTGCTATTTCCGGTAGATTATTTATGTCTTCTTTAGTGAAGACAGAACCAAAGTAGTTATTCAATTGTTGTGCCATGTCCTTGTTCCCCATGATCAATTCACCTGTTTCTGATTGCAAGGGACCTACCTACATTTGTTTTAACTAATCTTTTTCTCTTCACATATCTATAAAATATTTTGCAGTCAGTTATGTTCCCTGCCAGTTTTTCTTTCATAATCCATTTTCCCTTTCCTAATTAAGCCCTTTGTCCTCCTCTGCTGGACTGAATTTCTCCTAGTCCTCTGGTAGGCTGCTTTTTATGGCTAATTTGTATGCTTCATCTTTTGTTGTGATACTATCCCTAATTTCCCTTGTTATCCACAGATGCACTACCTTCCCTGATTTATTCTTTTGCCAAACTGGGATGAACAATTGTTGTAATTCATCCATGCAGTCTTTAAATGCCTTCCATTTCATATATCCACTGCCAACATTTAAGAATCAATTGTTAGTCTATCTTGGCCAATTCATGTTTCATACACTCAAAGTTACCTTTCTTTAAGTTCAGAACCCGTGTTTCTGAATTAACTATGTCACTCTCCATCCTAATGAAGAACTCAACCATATTATGGTCACTCTTGCCCAAGGGGCCATGCACAACAAGACTGCTAACTAACCCTTCCTCATTACTCAATACCCAGTCTAGAATAGCCTGCTCTCTCGTTGGTTCCTCTACATGTTGGTTTAGAAAAGTATCCCGCATACATATCAAGAAATCCTCTTCCTCAGCACCCCTGCCAATTTGATTCACCCAATCTATATGTAGATTGAAGTCGCCCATTATAACTGTTTTACCTTTGTTGCACGCATTTCTAATTTCCTGTTTGATGCCAACCCCCAACTCCACTACTACTGTTAGGTGGCCTGTACACAACTCCCACTAGCATTTTCTGCCCCTTAGTGTTTCGCAGCTCTACCCATATCGATTCCACATCCTCCAAGCTAATGTCCTTCCTTTCTATTGCGCTAATCTCCTCTCTAACCAGCAACGCTACCCCACCTCGTTTCCCTTTCTGTCTATCCCTCCTGAATATTGAATATCCCTGGATGTTCAGCTCCCAGCCTTGATTACCCTGGAGCCATGTCTCCGTGATCCCACTATATCATATTCATTAATAACTGTCTGCACATTCAACTCATCCACTTTATTACGAATGTTCCTTGCATTGAGACATAAAGCCTTCAGGCTTGTTTTTACAACACTCTTACCCCTTATACAATTATGTTGAAAAGTGGCCCTTTTTGATTTTTGCCCTGGATTTGTCTGCCTGCCACTGTTACTTTTCACCTTGCTTACCTATTGCTTCTACCCTCATTTTACACGCCTCTGTCTCTCTGCTCACATATTTAAGAAACCCACCACCTCTTATTCTCTGTTTATTATATTTTTCTTCTTTCTCCCCTACATGTTGGGTCTGAGTGCTTCCCTTCTCTGCCTCCTGCCTCACACAGTCTACTAGCTTTCTCTATTTGAGTCCCTCCCCCCAACTGTTCTAGTTTAAAGTCTTCCCAGCAGCCTTTGGAAATCTCAGGTTTCAGGTTAGAGAGACCTTTTATCAGAAGTGGGAAAGTGAGAACACAAGCAGGCAGTGTGGGAGGACTGAATGGAAATGAGACCAGGATTACCAAGGGGAGTCCACTGTTTATACAGTTGGGTAGTTGATGGATCAATGAGGACAATCTGAAAGAGAAATGTAAAGGCTGTGAAATGTTATTGCTTTCTCCACCAAGTGGCGCCCGTAATGGCTGCCTCGCCAGCAGTCTGTCTTGTCCCTGCTCTGTTTTCCAGCAGTCTGTCTTGTCCCTTCTGTTTTTATTATTTAAGTATGTCTTGAATGTTTGTTTTAATGTCCCTTGATATGTTTTATGTGGGGGGTGTGGAGGGGATCAGGGGAAACCTTTTTCAGTCGCTTACCTCGATGGAGATGCATTTTTTTTCCTCCGTGTGGCATCTCAGCGCCCTCCCCCCCCCCCCCCCCCCCCCCACTTTGTGGCCTACAACGTGGAGTGGTGTGGCCTTTCCTGGAGACCGGCCCGAAGCTTTAGGTCGTGGGTGTGGCGTGGGCTTACCATCGCGGAGCCTGGTATTTTTTGCCGAGCATTGCCAGTGTTGGAGCTCCGACCATGGTGCCTGTGGACTTTAACACCGTGAAGCAACGGTCTCCAGTAAAAAGCGGCCGGCTCGGGAGCTCCATGCTGCGGGGTGTTCCGATCTGTCCCGATGCCGAGTTTCGATCATCCCGACGAGCTTGAACAGCGGACCGTCAGCAATAGCCCCATTCAAAAAGCCGCGACCACGGGTGAACAAAGGAGGAAGATGACTGAACTTTATTGCCTTCCATCACAGTGTGGAGTGTTGATTCCACTGTGGTGGAAGTTGATATTAATCTTTATTTTATGTGCTGTATCTATTTTTGCTTTTTAATTAGTTTGGCTGTATGGTAACTCAAATTTCACTGCACCTTAATTGGTACATATGACAATTAAATTGAATCTTAAATCTTGAAAGTAAAAGGAGAAAAACTGAAGGTAGACACAAAAGGGAGTAAATCAGCGGGACCGGCAGCATCTTTGGAGAGAAGGAATGGGTATCGTTTCGGGTCGAGACCCTTCTTCAGACTGATGTCAGGGAAGGGGGTGGGACAAAGATAGAATGTAGTCGGAGACAGTAAGACTAGTGAGAGAACTGGGAAGAAGGAGAGGATATAGAGGGAAAGCGAGGGTTATCTGAAGTTAGAGAAGTCAATGTTCGTAACACTGGGTTATCTGAAGTTAGAGAAGTCAATGTTCATACCGCTGGAGTGTAAACTACCCAAGCGAAATAAGAGGTGCTGTTCCTCCAATTTGGACTAAGCTTAACCTTGTCTAGCTTATACGTAAATCCGGCCCTAAGGATAGCACAGGCCTTGCTTCATAAAAGGAGACTTTTTTTAATGACTCGCAGAGACCTAGGGATGCAGTTACATATTTTAATGAACATGATGACAGCTGTGGTCAGCGTGATTAAGAATGCATTAGCCATGCTTGCCAGAATATTGAGTGTATCATGTGACAGATGTTGGCAAGGCCACATTTTGGAGTACTGTGCAATTCTGGTCAACATGCCAAAGGAAGGAAGTAAAAAACTGGAAAGAGTTAAAAAAAATATTTTGAAGTATGTTACTAGGTTTGAAATGTTTGAGATGTAAAGACTGGATTAGCTGGGAATTTGTCCCTTGAGTATAGGATGCTGTTGATGACTTTATTGAGGTATAAAATCATGAGAGGCATAGATAAGGTGTATAGCCAGTTGTTTTCTCCGACTAGGGGAGTCAATACCAGATAGCATAGGTTTAAGGTGAAATGCAAAAGGGACCCGAGGGGCAACTTTTCCACACACAGAGTGGTGCATACATGGAACGAGCTGCCAGAGAAAGTGATGCAGGTGGCTGTAATCTGTATTGTACTAAAACTCTAATTTTGTCCTCTTCGGTTTGCGTTTATTTAAAATTTGATCAAAAACAGTACCCGATAGCACTACTGGTTTTCGCCACCTTACTCGCCATTCTCCTGGGGAGGGGGGGAGAGAGAGGGGGAGGGGGGGGAGAGAGAGATGGGGGTGGAGAGAGGGGGAGGGGGGTGGGGGGGAGGGGGAGAGAGAGAGAGAGGGGGGGGGAGGGGGAGAGAGAGGGAGACCGCGTTCTTTCTTTCTTTCTTTCATTCTTTCCTTCCTTCTGCGGGGATCAGCATGCCAAGCCGTGCGCCGGTGAATGCAACCGGGAGCCATTACGTTAAGCTAGAGCTGGACCGGGAGCCACTGTGTGAGGCTGAAGGTGCGGGGTGAGCAGTGTGCGACCACAACACCCCTCCCGCCAGCCACCACCCCTCCCCTGCGCACACGCACCGCCACACCCCCCTCTTTCCCACACACCCCCCTCCCCCCATGCACCCCCCTACCACCCACGCACCCTCCTCCCCCCACAACAACCCCCCCTTTCCCCCACACCACCCCCCTTTTCCCCACACTCACCCTCTCCCCCACACCCCGTTGGCTTGCATTGGGGACCAGGCCTCCCATGTGACTGGGACCCAGCGGGTCACACTTAGTCTAGTTACTATATTTAAAAGACACTTACGTACAAAAATAAAAAATGTTTGGAGAAATATCTGACAGGCATGTGCAAGCGGGTCTAACTCGGTTAAGAGTTGGGGCAAAGGCTTGGTCTAACTCGGTTAAGAGTTGGGGCAAAGGGTTTATTTCCATACAGTATGATTATGACCACTGGGGCCTGTCCCACTTAGGCGATTTTTTAGGTGTCTTCCGGCAACTGTGATACTCTTGTCAGATCGCAGAAAAACCAGTGACTGTACCGCATCCTACGACTATTTCTAAGACAAGCTATGACAACCTACAACCTATTCAGAGTCATGACTGCCATGAAGAGGGCATTGCTCTCAGTAGAAGAAGAATCCCTGCTGCTTGCAGCAGCCCACATGCTTATAGATCCGCAAGACAGAAGGACAAGAAGAATGGTGAAGAACCCTAATAAGAGGTCGTTGAAACCCTTGTTTCAGAGGAGACCCAGTTTGGGCTGGTATGAGAACCTGATGACTGTGCTCCAGCAAAAAGATCAGGTACTTTCAGATACTTTACTAGAATCCCCCTTGAGCTATTTCAGGAGCTGAAGACGCTGGGGAGCCCTCTCCTGGAGAAAAAGGAGACCTTCATGAGGATGCCACTGGAATCAGGCCTGCGCTACCTGGCATCAGGAGACTCCTACAAGAGCCTCTCCTACAACTTTCTTGTGGCCCACAACACCATCAGCAAGATTGTCCGAAAGACCTGTGAGGCCATCATCAATGCTTATGAAGATGATGGACTTCCCTAGTACACCAGATGATTTGAATAGAGTGGTGCAGGGCTTTGATACAAGATGGAACTTCCAGCACGCATGTGATGCAGTTGGCGGCAAGCATGTCATCATCAGGTGTCCACCCAAGGGGGGTTCAATCTATTTCAACTACAAGAAGTGGTGGATGCAAACTACATCTTCCTGTTTGTGGATGTGGGCACACCTGGCAGTGTCGCAGATGGTTGGATCTGAAAAGAGACCTCCATTGGGCAAGCACTGGAAGAAGAAATAGCAGGCTTTCCTGACCCAGAACCTCTGTCAGGAGAAGACAACCCTGACATTCACTACACACTGCTTGCTGATGATGCCTTCCCACTCAGGTCATGGATGATGAAGTCATACCCTCACAGGCAGATGTCCAGGGAGCAGAGGATCTTCAATTACAGGCTGTCCAGGCCTAGGAGGGTTGTAGAAAATGCCTTTGGTATCCCGCCAGCAGATTCAGATGCTTGCTGACTATGATGGAGCAGGAGCCCAAGAATGTGGCTCCGAAATAGGCAGTGTACCATGGCAGAACGACATGATCTGAAGACCAGCAGCAAACATCCCACATCACAAACAGAAGCCCACTACAGACCACAAGATAAGTCTCTTTTCGGGGTCACCCACATCCTCCCAAAATAGTTTAATTTTAAATGCAGTGGACTGTTTGTGTTTGTGTTTACTTTTGTGATCAAAATATATAAAAATAATTTGCTTTTTAATGCAGTGCACTGCTAGTGTTTGTGTTTATTTTATTCAACATAATATATAAAAATTATTTGTTTTTTAATGCAGTGCACCAGGTGGAGCTGTGTACTTAAGTTTTTTCAATGCGCCAATCAAATTCACCGGTCAGCACCAGCGCAAACCTACGTCACCTAGCCACAGCCTACGTCATCCTGGCGACCCACTACCACTGCCCCTACGTCATGGTGTCAAAACCACTGTCGCCACTAATTTTTCAACATGTTGAAAAATTAGCGGCGACCAGTATGCCGTTATGACTTGTTGCGAGTCTGTTGAAACTACTTACGGCCATGGAGGCGACACCACGGCAACCATCCTCGAACATGTGGCGACCGCATAGTCTCCTGCAGTCGCCTAAATGGGACAGACCCATTAGGCTCATCAATTGGAAAGGTTAATACTTTTTTCTCTTCTAACTTGTTTGGTGCTTCCAACATTTTATTATAATTTTAGATTTCCAGCATCTGTAGTGCTTTGATTTTCTATTTAGAAAGGCACAGATTTAATTAGGGGTAGCAATTAAGGATTTGTTAAAGAATAATGTGTCGTTGAGATATAATACTGCAAAATTGTATTTAATTCAGGCTTTGATTGGAATAGTTTATATGAAAGCTTAATTTCAGCACAACTACACAAATTACCTTTTTTCCACATTCACTTTCAGTATTCCTAAGCTACACTGAAAAATGTGAAATAGATTCCTTGAGGACATTGGGAAAAAAATTACTTATTTTACTTGTTGAATAGTATAATCTGTGTAAGATTTTAAATTGTATTAAAGTGTGTCTTGCGTTAATTGAACATTTATGCACATTTAATAAATATTCTTCCCACCTTTGGAAATTTTTATAAATAGGTTTGCTGATTCAGCCTTTAGAAACATAGAAAATAGGTGCAGGAGTAGGCCATTCAGCCCTTCGAGCCTGCACCACCATTCAATATGATCATGGCTGATCATCCAACTCAGTATCCTGTACCTGCCTTCTCTCCATGCCCCCTGATCCCTTTAGCCACAAGGGCCACATCTAACTCCCTCTTAAATATAGCCAATGAACTGGCCTCAACTACCTTCTTTTGATGAATATTTTTTATTAGTTGTAAATACATATTAATAAAAAATACTTCTTACATACATTCATAATATTATTAATATTAATATTAACATTTAAGACTTTATATTTCTCTACAATGGCAGGCAGTAACTAGTGGGGTACCGCAGGGCTCAGTGCTGGGACCCCAGCTATTTACAATATATATTAATGATCTGGATGAGGGAATTGAAGGCAATATCTCCAAGTTTGCGGATGACACTAAGCTGGGGGCAGTGTTCGCTGTGAGGAGGATGCTAGGAGACTGCAAGGTGACTTGGATAGGCTGGGTGAGTGGGCAAATGTTTGGCAGATGCAGTATAATGTGGATAAATGTGAGGTTATCCACTTTGGTGGCAAAAACAGGAAAGCAGACTATTATTTAAATGGTGGCCGATTAGGAAAAGGGGAGATGCAGCGAGACCTGGGTGTCATGGTACACCAGTCATTGAAAGTAGGCATGCAGGTGCAGCAGGCAGTGAAAAAAGCGAATGGTATGTTAGCTTTCATAGCAAAAGGATTTGAGTACAGGAGCAGGGAGGTTCTACTTCAGTTGTACAGGGTCTTGGTGAGACCACACCTGGAGTATTGCGTGCAGTTTTGGTCTCCAAATCTGAGGAAGGACATTATTGCCATAGAGGGAGTGCAGAGAAGGTTCACCAGACTGATTCCTGGGATGTCAGGACTGTCTTATGAAGAAAGACTGGATAGACTCGGTTTATACTCTCTGGAATTTAGGAGATTAAGAGGGGATCTTATAGAAACTTACAAAATTCTTAAGGGGTTGGACAGGCTAGATGCAGGAAGATTGTTCCCGATGTTGGGGAAGTCCAGGACAAGGGGTCACAGCTTAAGGATAAGGGGGAAATCCTTTAAGACCGAGATGAGAAAGACTTTCTTCACACAGAGAGTGGTGAGTCTCTGGAACTCTCTGCCACAGAGGGTAGTTGAGGCCAGTTCATTGGCTATATTTAAGAGTGAGTTGGATGTGGCCCTTGTGGCTAAGGGGATCAGAGGGTATGGAGAGAAGGCAGGTACGGGATACTGAGTTGGATGATCAGCCATGATCATATTGAATGGCGGTGCAGGCTCGAAGGGCTGAATGGCCTACTCCTGCACCTAATTTCTATGTTTCTATGTTTCTCTATACATTTTTTTAATTTTTTTTATAAAGTAGGAAAAGATAGTGAAAAATAATATAGAAAATAAGGAAGTGAATGGAGTATTAAAAAGTTATCCATCGTTGGAGATATATCCATGATTTATTATACGTAATTCTTCATCCATTCTATTATTCAGGCCTCAGTCAGGCTCTCGCACCGAGCCACTTTGACCCTGTAGATATTCAATATATGGAGACAATATCCCTCTGAAAAGATCCAACCTGTCCATTAGGACAAGGCTCAATCTTTCCAGATGGAGTGTCTCCGACATTTCTGTATTCCACATTTTGATTGTGGGGGATGTAGGACCTTTCCAGAATTTTAATATTAATTTTTTCCCAATTATTAAACTATAATCAATAAAAATTCTTTGATTCGTTGTTATTAATTGATCTGGTTCCAGTATTCCCAGTATTATTAACTTTGAGTCAAATGTCAGGTTCATATTAACAACATTCGAAATTATCCTAAATATTTCCATCCAAAATTTTGTAATTTTTACAAAATTTGTAAATGAGTGTGTCAGATTAGCTTCTAAGTGTTGACATTGATCACATATGGCAGATACATTTGGAAAAATGTTATGTAGTTTGGATTTTGAGTAATGTAGTCTATGTAATATTTTAAATTGTATAAGAGAGTGTCTAGCATTTAACGAACATTGGTGTAAGTGTTGTAAACTTTCATCCCATACTTCTGGTCTGATAATTTGACCTAATTCATTTTCCCATGATTGTCTATATATTTCTGTTAATGGGACATCATTTTCCAATAGGATATTATAAATGTATGATATTATTTTTTCTGTGTTCGGGTGTTTATTTAGACATTCATCTAAAATTTCTGTCTTTCTATTTCTAAATTCCTGTGTGTTTGCTTTTACATAGTCTCTAATTTGTAAGTATCTAAAATAATCTTTGGAATGTAATCCATAAATTTGTTGTAATTCTTGAAATGAAAGGAAAGAATTTCCCCTGTAGAGATCGCCCATCTTATTAATTCCCTTATTTTTCCATTGTAAAAAGCCTTTATCCATCATTGAAGGTTTAAATGTAGCACTATTTACAATGGTAAGGGCTAGTGGTTTAGATTTCAATTTTAATGTTTTCTTTATTTGTTTCCAAATACGTATTCCACTTTCTATTATAGGGTTTTCACTATAGGTTTTCTTACCTAAATTAATATTGGCAAATATTATTGAACTGATTTCGAAAGGAGAACAATCTTCTTTTTCCATTTTTAACCAAATTGGTTGGTTATCTGTCTCTAGGAGTGAATTGGGACACTTTGTTTCATGGGAAGGATGTAGAAGAGAAATGGAGGACATTTAAAGGGGAAATTGTAAGAGTACAGAATCTTTATGTCCCTGTTAGGTTGAAAGGAAATAGTAAAAATTGGAAAGAGCCATGGTTTTCAAGGGAAATTGGACACGTTTCGAAAAAAGAGAGATATCTACAATAATTATAGGAGGCATGGAGTAAATGATACTTAGAGATAATATATATAAGCATCTGGATAAACAGGGTCTGATCAGGAACAGTCAACATGGATTTTTGCCTGGAAGGTCATGTTTGACAAACCTTCTTGAATTTTTTGAAGCGGTAACTAGGGAAATTGATGAGGGTAAAGCAGTGGATGTTGTCTATATGGATTTCAGTAAGGCCTTTGACAAGGTTCCCCATGGAAGGTTGGTTAAGAAGGTTCAATCTTTGGGTGTTAATGGCGGAGTAGCAAGATGGATTCAACAGTGGCTGAATGGGAGATGTCAGAGAGTAATGGTAGATGGCTGTTTGTCAGGTTCGAAGCCGGTGACCAGTGGGGTGCCTCAGGGATCTGTGTTGGGTCCACTGTTGTTTGTCATGTACATCAATGATCTGGATGATGGGGTGGAAAATTGGATAAGTATGCAGATGATACTAAGATAGGTGGTGTTGTGGATAATGAAGTAGATTTTCAAAGTCTACAGAGAGATTTGGGCCATTTGGAAAAGTGGGCTGAAAGATGGCAGATGGAGTTTAATGCTGATAAGTGTGAAGTGCTACATCTTGGCAGGACAAATCAAAATAGGACGTACATGGTAAAATGGTAGGGAATTGAGGAATGCTGTGGAACAGAGGGATCTAGGAATAACTGTGCATAGTTCCCTGAAGGTGGAATCGCATGTAGATAGGGTGGTAAAGAAAGCCTTTGGTGTGCTGGCCTTTATAAATCAGAGCATTGAATATAGGAGTAGGGAAGTAATGTTAAAATTGTACAAGGCATTGGTAAGACCAATTCTGGAGTATGGTGTACAATTTTGGTCGCCTAGTTATAGGAAGGATGTCAACAAAATAGAGAGAGTACAGAGGAGATTTAGTAGAATGTTGCCAGGGTTCCAGCAACTATGTTACAGAGAAAGGTTGAACAAGTTAGGTCTTTATTCTTTGGAGCGCAGAAGGTTAAGGGGGGACTTGATTGAGGTCTTTAAAATGATGAAAGGGATAGACAGAGTTGACGTGGATACGTTTTTCCCATTGAGGGTAGGGAAGATTCAAACAAGAGGGCATGACATGAGAATTAAGGGACAGAGGTTTCGGGGTAACGTGAGGGGAAACTTCTTTACTCAGAGGGTGGTGGCTGTGTGGAATCAGCTTCCAGGAGAAGTGGTGGAGGCAGGATCGATTTTACCATTTAAGAGTAAAGTGGATAGGTATATGGACGTGAAGGGAATGGAGGGGTATGGTCTGAGTGCAGGTAGATGGGACTAGGGGAAAACAAATGGTCGGCACGGACTGGAAGGGCCGAGAGGGCCTGTTTCCGTGCTGTAATTGTTATATGGTTATATGGTTAATGATCTAATAACCATATAACCATAGATTCTTGGATTTCTTTTACTGAAATTTCAGCATTTAATGATTCTCTATTTTGTAAATCCAACCCATTCAGATTACATTTTTTTTTAAATGCTTCTATTCCTATCTTGTTTTCTGTTGTTTTAGTGGTGTATATGTTTTTATAATATTGCAGAAATCTCTCATTAATATCTTTAGGTCGTATTAAAAGTTCGCCATTATGTGATTTAATCCTATGGATTATTTTTTTCTCCCTCCATCTTCATTAATTGGCGAGCCAATAATTTTTGAGGTTTATCTCCAAATTCAAACTGTAATTGTTTAGTGTATTGATAAAGTTTTACAACTTGATCTGAATATATTTTATTTAATTTATATTTCAGTGCTGTAATTTTATTATGTATTATTATGGATGGATTAGCTGCATTCTCTGTATCTAATTGTTTAATCTCCTTTTCCAGTTCCTGTTGATCCCTTCGATTCTTTTTATTATAAAATGCTTGAGAGGAAATCATGATTTCCCGGAGATATGCTTTAAACGTCTCCCATAATAAGGAACAAGATGTTTCCGGTTTATCATTTATTTCAAAGAAAATCTTGATCTGTTCTGTAATATATTCCTGAGTTATTTTGTTTTTTTTTAATTTGTGGACTAAATCTCCATTGTCCCCGTTTTTCTGCTTTACCATTTATTTTAATCTTAAATGTTAAAGGTGCATGATCTGAAATTATAATATTGTGATATTTAGAATTATAAGTGAGTGAAATAAGTTTGGCATCGACCAAAAAGTAATCTATTCTTGAGTAGGTTTTATGTACCGGTGAATAAAAGGAGTATTCTCGTCCAGTTGGATTTTCTACTCTCCAAACATCTTTAATATTAGTAGTTTCTATATATGCATTTAATATGTCACTGGAATGGGATTTGATTTTCCTTTGTCTTGTAGATCTTTCTAAGTAAGGATCTAATGTACAATTTAAATCTCCTCCAATTATTAGGTTATATTGTGTTATTTCCGGGATATTGTTAAATATTTTCTTGAAAAACAATGGACTATCAAAGTTTGGTCCATATACATTAACAAAAATCATTTTTTGTGCATTTAATTCTCCTATTACAATAATGTATCTGCCATCGTTATCAGTTATAGTTGATGTATGTTTGAATAAAATGCCTTTATGAAATAATATTGCTACACCTCTTGATTTGTGTGTAAAAGAAGAATGATACGTTTTATCTATCCATTTAGCTTTTAGTTTATGCTCAGCATCTTTTTTTAAATGAGTTTCTTGAATAAAAATTACATCAGCTTTAATTGCTTTTAAATGTGCTAATACTTTACCTCTCTTAATTGGTTCATTAATACCATTAACGTTCCAGCTGCAAAACGTTATTCCTTCATTCCCCGTATACATTTTTAAGTCTTGCATCTTTTGTTTATGGGGGTCTGTAATAGAGCCAATGGTTCAGCCCGACAGACCCGACCTTGCACCCGAACACCGAATAGATGAATTTTAAGTCCGTTGGATGCCTCTCACGTGTATATCTCCTCTGATCTAATATATAACTCCATTCACTGAAAAAAACAATAATAGTTTATAAAAGAAAAGAAGAGAGGATAGATTAAGAGGTTAGTATAGTGCACAAAGGGGGAAAAAACTACATCTAGTATTATTGTAGTTAGTGCTAGCCATACTAGCATGGCTAACCATCTACCGACTTCCGTAGTTGATGTTACTAACTTAACCAGCTCCCTGGTTTTTTGGAATTATTATTCCATAATGATATTTTACCGGGGATATTAAATTAAAAAATATTAGGATTATAATAATCGAAAATGTGAGAATACATATATTTAAAACTTATTTGAAAATCCAATTATAAAAAAAACACACGAAAAGAAAGGAAAACAAGAAATAAAAATGAAAATTACTGGTACAAAAGAAAAGTTTCCAAAGGGGACAAATGAAATCAGGCTCTTTATTTGACTCTAATCATTCCAATATAAATGAACATTAGTCATTAGTAATAATGATTAATTCTAATTAATAAAAATTATACGGTATAATTTTAATATTTATTAGTTATTATATTAGTAGTAAAATTAGTGATTAGTGATAATACCACAGTATAATTTTAATATTTATTAGTTGTTTGTATTCGTAGTGTAGTTATACTAATCATTAGTATCCATGTGAGGATTTCCGATCCACATCTTTCTCCAGCTTCCATCCAGCACCATCCAGTTCCATCCGGTCCTGCAAACTCTTGTAAAGTCTTGCAAAGTCTTGTAGATTCTTGTAAAGTCCTGAAAAGTCAGTGTATTCGATGATGAGGCCTTCTCAGGTCTTAATCTTCCGGGCAAAGTCCAGCGCTTCCACAGGATTGGAGAAGAAATATTCCTTCTTGTTAAAAGTAACTCTTAAAGTAGCTGGATAAATCAGGCCATATTTCAAGTTTTCCACCCCCCTCAGGAGACTTTTAGTCTCATTAAATGCTTTTCGTTTCCTGGAGACTTCTGCTGGATAGTCTCGATAGATACTCATCCTGTGTCCTTCAAATACAAGGTTTCTGTTTCTCGATGTTTTTTGCACTATCTCCTCCAAGATGTAGTCATATTGTATCTTTATTATCATTTGTCTTGGGGGGGCATTTGGTCTTGTCTGACGTCTCATCACTCTATGTGCTCGGGCTAATAAAGGCTTTTGTTCCAGAGATAAAACATTTTGCAGTAGATTTGCAGTAAATTCTCGGGGATCTTCATCTTTCTCTCCCCCTTCGGGAATACCCGCGATTCTTAGGTTTTGTCTTCTCTGGCGACCTTCTAGTTCAGTACATTTCTCGGTTATTTTGGTCAATAAATCCGTTAGACGTTCATTTTCTGTAACAAGCTTTGCTGTAGTCCGAGCACTTATATCGGATAGTTCTTCAAGGCTTTTTATACCAGCCGTCTGTTGGTCCAGTGCCTTCTCCACAGGATTCAGCCTTTCTTCAAAATCAGTTTTCACCTTTTCAATCTTATCATTCATCTCCTTTGACATTTCACTCATCATTTCTGCGATTTCTTTTTTCAAATCTTCCGATATTTTCTTGGCCTTGGTATTAATATTGGAATTAATTTCAAGTTGCAATTCTTTCATTTCAGTGTTCATCTGGTTTATTTCCTCCTTTAAACCAGCAATTTCACGTGAAATAAAAGTTTTAAGTTCTTCACTTTCCGTTTTTTTCGCTGTTCATTTCGTCACATCTTCCTGGGATGAGGTCCTACCTGAGTCCGAGGCTTCAGTCAGGCCTTCTCCCGGTCTCTGCCTGGTAGATCGACTTTTCGATTTTTCGGGTGGGATGCGTGTTGTAGACATAACTAGTTGCGCACCTGATGACGTCACTCACAACAATCGGTGCAGAGACGGCAGGCAGCAGGTAGGTCTGTTAATCCCTGTTTTTTTCCCGTTTTTTGTGAGGAGCTGGCTGGTGTTATCCTCTAGCCCTCCATAGCGCCACCGGAAGTCCTGGCCTCAACTACCTTCTGTGGCAGAGAATTCCAGAGATTCGCCATCTTTGTATTCATTACTTCTTCCAGTAAGTCTGGAGGCATATTGTGATAACCTTGTGCGTATTTTTTCAGATAGTCTCAAATTTGGAAATATTTAAAATGCTGATTGTTTCCCAAATTGTATTTTAGTTGTAATTGTTTAAATGATAATAGTTTTCCCATTTCATACAAATCTCCGAAGGTTTTAATTCCTGCTCTTTCCCATTGTATAAATGCTTTATATATAATTGAAGGTTTAAACAAAGGGTTTTTACCGATAGGAGATAAGAGAGATAAATGTCTTAATTTTAAGTTGTGTTTTATTTGTTTCCAAATTCTAATTGTACTGTGTATAATGGGATTGTTGTTGTAATTTGTATTATTCATCGTTATTGGTGAAAGAAGGATCGCTCCAATATTTCAAGGAGAGCAGTCCTCTTTCTCCATAATAATCCAATCCGGTTGCTGGTGAGAATTATCCAGCAATTGGATCATGTTTCTAATATTTACAGACCAGTAGTAATACATGAAATTGGGGAGTGCTAATCCCCCTACTACTTTGGGTTTATTCAGATAAGCTGTTTGTATTCTGTGGGACTTATAATCCCAAATAAAATTTGTCATATCTAAATCCAGTTTTTAAAAAAACTTTTTGGGTCGGTATATTGGAATTGATTGGAACAGGTATAAAATTTGTGGTAGTAAAATCATTTTTATGGCGTTTATTCAGCCTATTAAGGACATCGGAAGCTTTTTCCAAAATGTAATCAAGTTATATAGTTTCTTAAGTAGAGGGTTATAATTTGCATCAAACATGTCTTGATATCTTCTAGTGATTTTGATACCCAAGTATTTACATTTTTCCATAGCTGTTTTAAAAGGAAACTAAAAGATGTGTAGAATCTTTCGGTTTTATTGACATTATTTCACTTTTATTCCAATTTATTCTATATCCTGAAAATGATCCGAAATCCTCTATTAAGTTTAAAATATTTGGTATAGTAATATGAGGTTTTGTGATGCACAATAGTACATCATCAGCGTATAATGATATTTTATTGTTGGAATATTTTGTATTATATCCATGGATATTCGGATGAGTTCTAATTCTTTCCGCTAGGGGTTCAATTATAAGAGCAAATAACATCGGTGATAGTGAACATCCTTGTCTATTACCCCTTGACAATTGAAATTTCATAGATAAATTATTGTTAGTTAATATTCTGGCCGTTGGCTTATTATATAATAATTTAATCCATAGAATGAAATTCTCTCCCAGTTGAATTTTTTGCAATACCCTGACCATATAATCCCATCCAACCTGATCGAATGCTTTCTCTGCGTCCAACGATATAATTGATAGTTTTTGATCTTCAGTTTGGAGTGAATGCATTATATTGAGCAGACGTCTCAAATTATTAAATTATTGTCTCTTAGGGATAAACCCCGTTTTATCCGGATGTATTAATTTACTACCATATTTGCTTAGTCTTCTAGCTAGTATTTTCGCTAATATTTTTTGATCTGTGTTTAACAACGCAATAGCTCTATATGATCCGGGTTCTTCCACATCTTTAGCTTTCTTAAGTATTAATGGGATCGTGGATTCTGCTAGTGTTTCAGGTAGTATTTGTTTTTTGAATGCATAAATATACATTTTCTGTAGGCGAGGTGTAAATATAGAATCATAGAATCGTAGAAAATAGGTGCAGGAGTAGGCCATTCGGCCCTTCGAGCATTCAATATTTTATGGCTGATCATCCAACTCAGTATCCTGTACCTGCCTTCTCTCCATACCCCCTGATCCCTTTAGCCACAAGGGCCACATCTAACTCCCTCTTAAATATAGCACATTTAGCTCCCTCTTAAATATGTCATAAAAACTTCAATAGAATTCATTACTAAATCCGTCGGGACCTGGTGTTTACCATTGTTTAATGAGATTATTGTTTCTTCTATTTCCTTATTTGAGGTTTGTGCTCCCAATTCCTCATGTTCCTGCAACAGTTACAGTTATCCAAGAACTCTATTGGTGTCTGTTGTCGTTTTAGATGTATACAAATTCTCGTAAAATTGTGCAAATCTATTATTAATATCACTCGGCAAGGTCAATACTTCCCCTCTACCAGATTTGATCTTTGAAATTGTGTGATCCTTTTCTCATTTTTTGAACTGACGTGCCAGAATTTTATGGGGCTTATCCCCAAATTCAAAATGTTCCTGTCTTGTAATTTGTAATAATCTTATGACTTTCTCTGATAATTTATTTAATTTAAATTTCAGTATTATTCTATTATATTTATCCGTAGTGGGGTCTTTAGCGTTTTCTATGTCCAGTTGTCTAATTTGTTCTTCTAACTGTCTTTGTTTGTTCTTATTTTTCTTATTTTGAAAAGCTTGGTATGAAATTTTAATGCCTCGAATAAATGCTTTAAAAGATTCCCATAATAGTGTAGGTGATATGTCTGGCGTATCATTTATTTCGAAAAAAAGATCCACTTGCTGTTTTAAATATATACTCCCTTGCGGGTCTTTTAAAATTTGAGGGTTGTACCTCCAAAATGGTTTGTTATTAGTCATTCCTTCCATTTTTAGAAAAAAAGTTAGTGGGGAGTGATCTGAAATCGTATTTGTGTGGTATTTTGGTTTAGGTGTGGGGTATTAATTTTGTATCCACCAGGAAATAATCTATATGTGAATATGTCTTGTGTACCATTTGAATAGAACAAGTAATCCCTGCCGGTCGGATTTGCAATCCTCCAGACATCTGTTATATTTGTGTTTTTTATATGTGTTTAGAAGTTCGCTAGTTTTGGATTTCGTAATACCTCTCTGTTTTTGATTAGATTTATCTAAGTAAGGTTCTAAAACACAATTAAAGTCTCTGCCAATTATGACATTCTGGTAATTATATTCTGCAATTATATTCAAGATTTTATTGAAAAATTGCGGATTGGGCGCATATATATTTACCAATGTAATTGGGGTAGCCTGGATCACTCCGGTAACTATCAAATATCTACTGTCCTTATCTGTTAAGGTAGTTTTGGGTTTAAATGGAATGCCTTTGCGAATAATAATAGACGTTCCTCTAGATTTCTACGTATATGACGAGTGAAAAGTTTGCCCTATCCAGTTCGCCCTCAATCTAGCTTGATCTTGAAGTTTAAGATGTGTTTCTTGTAAGAAAGCAATATCTGTGTTGTATGCTTTCAGCTGAGCTAGAATCTTACCCCTTTTAATGCATTGGTTAACACTCCTAACGTTCCAACTACAGAATGAGATTCCTCCCAGTTTAGTTTGGTTATCGTCTTGCATTTTGACTAGATTTAATACCTGTGTCTCTTGCGGTGCATCCATACCTCAGGTCTTTAGATATTGGGGGATCATTTACCCTACAAAGTTCAATTAGTAGATTCCCTTTGCGATTGTCCTTAATAGAAAAAACACACATGTGACTAAATGTGGTAATAATTAATAAAAAGTGAAAATACAGTGTCCGAACTTGTTGGCACTGTAACAAGTGACCCACCTGTTGGTGGGAGAAAACATTTTATCGACTTCCGTTGTCGATATAAAACAAAAAAATAGCTCCGCTCCATCAATTATTCATAACATACTGGAGCGGGACCAGTTTCAAAATCAAATGTATAGTATCCATTTACAGTGTATATATCCATTTCATCAATATTCCCGGATATAACTAACATTTTTATCTACTAAATGTTAAGCGTATACTTTAACCTCGGAAATCATCAACTGTTGGTTAAAGGAGTTAACCTGTTACTGGCTCCTGGAACTGAGCCAGGAGCCCGCCTCTGCCCCTCACGCCCCAGTTATAAATCTACTTGAGATTTATTAAGTTAAATTATAAATGTTAATTTGTAAATCACCCTTTCTACATTTCTGATTAACATTCATTACTATTTCTGTTAAATTTTAAAAGTTGTTGCACCATACTTCAGAGGCACTCCACATTTAATATTACTCATAACCTCTTCCACGTCAGAAATGTCCCAGAATTTCACAATAATCTGTCGTGTTTGTTCTGAACCAGTATGAGTTTTGTGTTTAAATCTAGGAACTCAGTGTGCCACTTCAATTTTCGGTAGGTTAGGGAGCTTAAGAGCTTCTTTATTTAAGCCCGCAGCGAACTCGCAAATGTTATCTCTCTCGGCTCCCTCTAGTACACCAACTAACCTTAGGTTTTGGCGTCTCGAACGAGCTTCCAGGTCCAGGCATTTGTCTGAAACTTTAGCCAGCTGAGTCGCCATCCGTCGTGTAGCAAGGTCTTGTTCTGACCTCACATTCTTCATCTCCTCCACCATTCTTGCCAACTCTTCCTCCATCTCGTGCATTGATGACATACAGGTTGAGACAGTGTCCAGCACAGCGCCGAACCTCTTTGTGGTGTCTTCTTCACCCTTATCAATTTTCTCCGATAGTTCACCTCTCACATCGTCAAATTGTTTATTTATAGTGCCAATCGAATCCTTCACAGACTCAATAACTTTCTGATTACCAGCAGTCATATTCAGCATCAGCTTTTCTATCTTTTCCATCATCACTCCCATCATCTGTTCCATCTTTTTTCCATCCACCTTTACATCTTTCATTTCACTTTCCGAAAGCTTTAATTCCTCAAATTCTTTGTCCTTAGCCAGATCTGTCTTAGATCTTGTAGCCATGTCGGAAAGCACCTTTTCTTCAGAAGCCACTTCAAAAATAAGTTCTTCAGGCTTCGTCTGGATTCCCCAGGAGTGTTTTGTAACTGTTCTCTGGGTGCTCTTACTAGGAGAAGATTGTTTTGTTTAAAGTGCTTTAAGCCTCCGTTAAATTCACAGCGCTTACTGATGACATAATCAGCACGACATCCACAGGCTCCAATCAGTAGACCCGATTTTAACGCGAAAAATCAAAATTTTTAGGGAGCGGAGCTATGTGCAGCGTCTGTTATTGGAACATGGCACCAACGGAAGTTAGTTTAAATGAGGAAATCTGGGTCTTCCAATTTTAATCATCTACCCTAGGAAAAATACTGTGGATATACACCTTCTCTATGACTGACATGATTTTGTAAATGTCTTTAAGATTACCCAGCAGCCTCCTAAGCTCCAGGGGCAAAAGACCCAGCCCCTCCAGCTTCTGCATGTATCTCAAACCCTCCAGACCTTGTAACATCCTCATGAATCTGTTCTCGACCAAAACTGCACACAGCACCAGAGATCAGGATTGAACCTGGGTTGCTGGACCTATGAGGCAAGAACACCAGCTGCTGCTCCACTTTACCACGTGTTTTAGTCATTACATAAAATCTGATTATTAATGCAAGACATCCTTTCTAAATAATTGATATGAAGATTCCTAATGCCTTTAGAAGTGTCATGCATGTCTGTGTCTATGTCTTTGGGGTTAGCCTGTAGGATGAATGTACCTGTATTAGTTGAGTTCTTGCAATCATCATTTCTTGATTTAATTTATGCAGCTGTGTTTAAAACCCTAAAGAAATGCCAGTCCTTTTCTCCTTGATATTTTGAAATTCAAAGAAAATTGAAGTATTATCGAGTAAGAGCAGCAATAAAGCAAAATCTAACCAATGCAAGTTACAACAAAGTGAAAAGAAATACACCAAGTCTTTTAACGAAGTACCTTCTTCCTTTCAAAAGTCTGGTTCCGCATTGCAGAACTAATGAGAATCTAGTTTTACAGGGTCTTCGATTGCATTTCATCTGTTTCCTGTGCCTCATCTTTCACTCCCTCCCTGGAATAGCACAGCGGCAGATTTTCCCTCGCCTTCAGCTTTCACCAGGGCCAGGTGTTAAATAAATATTTCTCATCCATATTTACTGAGGTGAAGGACATGAAAACAAAAGAATTGGGAGGAAGGAATTGCAATGTGCAGGCACATATTTGATTTACAGAAGAGGAGATGATAACAGTCTTAATGAATATTGAGGTATTTTAATACCCTGGGCCTGACTAAGCCTATCCTTGGATATTGTGGGAAGTTAGAAAAGAAATTGCTGTGGCCTGACAGAGTTATTTGTATAACTGTGCAAGGAGGGGATGGGATGGGTGGTTACTGGAAGACTAGAGGATGCCTAATGTTCTACCTTTATTTAAGAGTGGCTTGACATCAGTGGTGGGTGTATCGCTGGAGAGGATTCTGATGGACTGTAGGAAATGATCAGACTCGCACATAGTGATTAGAATCCATAGTCTTATTAGCAACTCTGTGGAGGAAACACTTCGTGCTATCATCTCCATACTTCAGCTAGTCTGCCCGAGCGAGAGAAAGAGCTCACTAATTAGTCTGTGTGCGGACCAGCATTGTGAGTGACACACTAATCCACATCCTCCCTCTTAAAAAATTAAATGTAAATGCAAAATTACTGAATACTACAAAGAACTGATGCCAAACGTATTCTCTTGATTATATAAAGCACAAATGGCATGTCGCAATAAACTGGGGGAAGTTTAAACATAGCCTGGGTACTTTATGGTTGGCTTGCAAACACGACCACCTCGCATATGGTTCAGTCGTGCATCTCCTCCCGTCACCAGGGACATGCTCGGTAGTGAAACAGGCTTCGGAGATTGAAATGGCACTCCTAGGGACGAAACAGGAGATTTTGGTACAGGTGAAGGCAGCGTGGCCATCGGCAAAGTAATCGGATCATATACAGGTTGTCATGCTGGTGCAGTTGGGCCGAGAAAGGAATAGGTGATGTTTCAGGTTGAGAGTAGGGTCTTGACCCAAAACGTCACCAAGTCCTTTTCTCCAGAGATACTGTCTGATCTGAGTTATTCCAGCTTTTTTTGTCTACCATAGAGTAGAGAGACCTAGGGGTTTACTGAAAGTGGTGCTGGGTCACATCCAGTCAATGCGAAAGGCCTTGGATGGACAGACAGGTAGCTGTGGGAATGAGAAGGGTTGAAATGGCATGCAACCGGGAGTTTGGGTTAGCAATTGCAGAGAGCATGAAGGTCTCTGCAAACTGGTCGCCTCGTCTGTTTGGTTTCTCACCTTCCTCAAGGGGCTGTCCCACTGTACGAGCTAATTCAAGAGCTCTCCTGAGTTAAAAAAAAAAGAAACTCGTGGTAAGCACGTAGAATGTACGTAGCGGGTACGTCGGAGCTCGGGATGTCTCGTAACGCTAACGGTCGGTACTCGGGAAACGCGGTAAGCTCATGAAGACTCGTGAAGATTTTTCAACATGTTTTTAACATATTTTTCAACATGTTAAAAAATGTCCACGAGGGCCCCGAGTACCTACAAGCGGCAATTACTGTAATTCTCCAAGTTCGAATCAAGGGAAACTTGGGAGAACTCTTGAATTAGCTCGTACAGTGGGACAGCCCCTTCACATACCAGCTTCCAGCACTTATAACCTTTGTGTCCGCACTCATCAGCCAAGAGCGCCTTTTTCCACCACCTTCCCCTTCCCTTTTGGCTTTATTTGCTTTCCTCAGTCCACCTGTTAGTCAACTGCTCCAGTCTCTTTCCTTTTTTTTAATTTTACATTTTTTATTATTTTTATTACAAGCAAATGTACAAGGATAAAACATTCGGCATCTAAAATTAGACAATTATTGTACAACTTTATTTTTAACCTTATAACCTGAAAAAAAAAGAGAGAGAGAGAGAGAGAGAGGAAAAAGTGAGAAGTGAAAAGATAGCTCGAAAAATCACATAGAAAAGACCTCTAGACTACCAAAGTAGTGTGGCCAAAAAGTGAGTAGAGATAGAAGAGAGAAAAAAAAGAAAAAGGAGAGTGGAGATATACCCGCCCCTGGTCCTCCCCCCCCCTCCCCGCCCAACTAACCCAACCCAGAAACGGATTTAAATTTAGATTTGTGTTGCGCCATACTATCCTTGTAAGAATTCGGTGAAGGGTGTCCATGTCTTGAAAAATTGTTCTGGTTTTTATTCCAAGACAAGTCTAATATTTTCCAAATGTAATGTCTCGGGCATGTTTCTAATCCACATCTTCACCTTAGGGACTGATGTGTGTTTCCATAATTTAAGTATTCATTTTTTTCGCCGTTATCAGGCCATAGTTAAGGAAACGTCTTTGAAATAATGTTAGCTCAGAACAGGCTTCTGACGTACCTAGTGTGATCAATTGTATGTCGGGGTCCAATTTTATTTTAAGTATTTTAGAAAAAATATCAAAAATTCCCCTCCAGAAATTGTGTAACTTTATACAAGAGGCAAAAGAGTGGGTTATGGTTGCTTCCTGAATAAGACATTTATCACAAATAGGGGAGACATTTGGGAAGATCTTATTCAGTTTAGACTTTGAGTAATAAAGTATATGCAGTATTTTAAATTATATTAGCGAGTACCTAACATTAAGAGAAGAGTTGTTTATATATATATATATATATATATATATATATATATATAAGGCTTTCCTCCCAACTATCTTTTAAAATTATTAGGCCCAGTTCATCTTCTCAAGCTCGCCTAATTATTTCCGACGATGGAGTTTGTAAATCTAAAAGGGTATTGTAAAGGTACGATATTAACTTATTTGAATCAGACTTTCTATTAATGCATACGTCTAGTATGTCTGTAACCATATATTGACAGTCTTGTGTGTGTGATTTCACATAGTCTCATATTTGAAGGTATCTAAAATATTGGCTACCTTTCAAATTATAGTTCGACTGCAATTCTTGAAATGAGAGGAGAGTCCCCATCTGATAAAGGTCTCCCAGCTTTTTAATTCCTAAGCTTTCCCATTGTATAAACGCCATATCTAAAGTAGACGGTATAAACGAGGGATTATTGGCGATTGGTAAGAGAAGAGATAAATTTCTCAATTTAAAGGTTGATTTCATACGCTTCCAGATTCGTAAGGTGCTATGGATTATCGGATTTTTCTCGTATGCTGATTTCTTCAGATTTATTGGAGAGAGAAGAATCGCACCTATATTAAAAGGCAAACAATCTTCGCTCTCCATTATTAGCCAGTTTACCTGTTGGCATGTATCGTCCATCCAATAGATTACATTTTTAATATTCGTTGCACAGTAATAGTAAACAAAATTAGGGAGAGACAGTCCGCCGATTGCTTTAGGTTTACATAAATGTCGTTTATGAATTCTGTGAGTTTGTAATCCCAAATAAAGTTTGTGATCATAGAATCGAGTTTTTTTTTAATTTTTAGGGAGAAAAATCGGTATTGATTGAAATCGGTACAGGATTTGTGGAAGGAAGATCATCTTTATGGCATTTATTCTACCTATGAGGGAGATCGGAAGCATTTTCCAAAATTGAATAAGGGCATTTAGTTTGGTAATTAATGGTGGAAAATTTGCTTGAAATAGAGAAGAGTATTTTCTAGTTACGTAAACTCCAAGATATTTAAAAATTTCCGTAGCAATTCTAAAAGGAAATTTTAGAAGGTGTGTCGGGTCTTGAAGTTTTATTGACATAATTTCACTTTTGTTCCAGTTTATTCTATATCCTGAAAAGGAACCATATTCTTCTATAAGATTTAGTATGTTTGGAATACTAACTTGGGAGCTGGTAATATATAATAGTACGTCATCTGCATACAGCGATATCTTATTATTAGAATATTTAGTATTATAACCATGAATGTTCGGATGTACTCTTATGTATTCAGCTAAGGGTTCGATCGCAAGGGCAAATAACAGAGGTGATAATGCACACTGTTGTCTATTGCCCCTGGATAATTGAAATTCAGGTGAGAGTGTTTGATTAGTCAGTATTCTGGCCGACGGCTTGTTATATATCAACTTTTTCAAGTTGTTGAACGAGTGTCTCTTGGGAATAAACCCAGTTTGATCAGGGTTTTTTAATTTACTAACGTATTTACTTAGTCTTCTTGCCAGGGTTTTAGCTAATATTTTCTGGTCTGTATTTAGCAGAGCTATTGCTCTATATTTGTCCTGGCTCATCGAGATCTTTATCTTTTTTGGGTATCAGTATAATATGATTCGGCTAAAGTTTGTGGTAGCGTCTATTCTTTAAATGCATGTATATAAAGGGCTTGTAAACGCGGGGAATTAATTCATGAAATTATTTATAAAATTCATTACTAAACCCATCTGGGCCTTGCGCTTTACCATTATTCAGTGATATAATAGTCTCTTCAATGTGTTTTATTGTGATCTGTGCTCCTAATTCTTCACGTTCCGCCGCATTAAGTGATGGAAGATTGCAATTGTCAAGGAAGTTTTTAATTTTTATCGTTTCTACTGAAGGTTTAGATGTGTATAAATTTTGATAGAATTGTAAAAATCTTTTGTTAATATCTTTAGGGAGTGTAAACAGCTCACCTTTTTCTGATCTAATTTTTTGAATAGTATGATCTTTTTCCATTTTTCTCAGCTGGCGTGCAAGAAGTTTGTGCGGTTTGTCACCGAATTCAAAGTTTTTTTGTTTAGTAATTTGAAATAGCCTGATAACTCTTGCAGAGAGAATTTGATTTAACTTGAATTTTATTACTGCTATCTTATTGTGTTTATCAATAGAAGGATCTAGAGCATTTTCTGAATCAAGCTGTTCTTCTAATTGTAATTGTTCCATCCTGTTCTTTTTATTTTGATACGCTTGATATGAGATAATAGAACCTCTAATAAAGGCCTCGAAAGATTCCCTTAAAAAGAGGCCGAAATACCTGGTGTGCCATTTGTCTCATAAAACAATTCCATCTGTTGCTTCAGATATTCACAGCAAGCTGGGTCAGTTCATATTTGAGGATTAAATCTACAGAACGTTTTTTTTATTGTACATTCCTAGTTTTAAGGAGAAAGAGGACAATGATCGGAAATAATATTATTATGATATTTGGGATTTGTTGTAAAAGGTATTAGTTTTGTGTCCACCAGAAAGTAATCAATACGTGTATACGTTTTGCGCATGACTGAATAGAAAGAATATTTTCTTCCGGATGGATTCGCAATCCTCCATATGTCGGTTATAGTTGTATTTTTTATATACGTGTTTAGGAGTTCGCTAGATTTTGATTTTGTATTATATCTCCTTTGTTGTGAGGATTTATCCAGATATTGGGTCCAGAATGCAATTGAAGTCTCCTCCAATTATCAGATTTTGCTGGGTGGAATCTGAGATTGTATTAATTATTTTATTAAAAAATTGTGGGTTGTCAATGATGTGTTGGCGTTGATGGGCGTTGATATTCACCATAGTAAGTGGTGTTGAATATAAAGCCCCAGATACTATGATGTACCTACCTTCCTTATCTGCCATAGTACCTTTATGTTTGAATGGTATGCCTTTACGAATCATAATTGCAGTACCTCTAGCTTTACAGAGAAAAGTAGAATGATATAATTGGCCAATCCAATTCGCCTTCAGCCTGTTATGAGCTCCATCCTTGAGATGCATCTCCTGTAAAAATATTATATCAGCATTAATTGAATTTAAATGGACTAAAACCTTACCCCTTTTAATTGGCTCATTAACGCCCCTAATATTCAAACTACAACATTTTCTTCAAAGGATCGTCTTGCTTTAAAGCTTACATGGTTTCCCTTGTTTTTGATGGAGTAACACAATATTTAAAATCAACCTTTTGGTTACTGGGTGGGTGTGCCCAATTCCAAAGCCCTGCAGGAAAAAGTACCTTAAGATGAGTGGATAGAAAGTGTGCTAGTTAAACTAAATAATTTTTTTAAACGTAAAAAATCACAGCATATGGAGATACGGTGCGTGTGGCCCACCCCCTGGTGGGATATTTCTTGTACATTTCCGTAGATGTTGGTTTCAGTTAGCTCTGCCCCTTGCAGAGTAATACTAAAAAAAAAGGGACTGAGCGACATATAGTGTAACAAAGAACAAACGGAGAACGATCAGTAAATAATTTCATCTGATAGTTAGAAATCTTTTCATGCAATACATACTAAATAGTATTTACTGGTTAAATTGGAATATAAAACTTATTAATTTGCTTACTGAGATTAGTATGTTAAATACATAGCCAGTTTAAAATCGACAGGCTTAAAGGAGTTAATTAGTACCTCCAGCAGTTTAACAGACAGAGCGAGATGTCTCTCTCTCCTCCCTTCTCAAACACCCATCGACGCCCCAGCAACTTCCCCAATCATTCTAATACTGTCTCTAACCTTCCTCGCATCTTGTTACAACTTACCCAGTGCCTGTCTACACCTGCTTAGCTCCTCTTTCTCTATTGACCCCTGCCCTCTCCCTGGGCACCCCACTTTCTCTCTTCTCTACTTGACTACCCTAGCTTTCCCTGGTTTCCTGACTAATCCACACAAAATCCCCCTTCCAATAACATTCTGTAATTTTCCCCATCTTACCCTTCCGTCCTCTACCCCCTAAATTTTTTTCCTTACCCCTCCTCGCCAACTTCACTAGCATATTCCCTCTCGCTCTGTCCTGCCGACTATCAGGAAGTCTAGACCTTTTTATCGGATAGTTTTTAACCACCTTTTGGATATAAACAGACTCTAACCGTAACCTAGATTTAGTAAGTCTCATGGTTAGATGTTAAGTGTTAAATTAAAATAGACGGCTTGTTTCCTGTTGTTTCCTGTTACTGTGTTAGTATGTTAGATAAATTATTATGAGTTTAAGTTGTTTTTGCAACTGGGTTGTTCAGAGAGAGATTAATCTCTCTCTCTGCTTCTCTCCCATGTATCCTCCCTTCTTCTTCGTTTTTCCCATACATTCCATTACTATCTCAGATCTTAGTCTAGACTTAACAGCCTGTCGGCCATCTTATACAAACATTTTTAAAAACGCATTATAAACTTATAAACCCTTTAAAAGACCCCTATCACTTTTATTTCCCAATTATAAATGCATATAGAAGGAATGAATTAAACACACAAAATAATAAGCAGTATAAGTTCAGGGTAAATAAAGCATTGCCCTGTTAGTAATAAATTAAAGTTAATACAATGTATTTTCATACAGAGCTATGTAAAATGTTACTTATCTACTTGTCCTTTGCTATATCTTGCGCATATTTAAATGCATCTTCTGGGTCGGTGAAGAAACGTTCAGACTCTTTGTATGTGACCCTTATTTTGACTGGATACATTAGTCCATATCTTAAGTTTCATATGTCTCTGAGGATAACTCGTGACTTGGTAAAGAGTGTTCTTTTCCTGATGACCTCTGCTCGATAATCTCTAAAGATTCTTATGTTGTCTCCTTCAAAAATCAGATTTCTTGTGCTAGCAACTTTCTTCATGATGTCTTCAAGTACTGATGCATAGTGTAGCTTCAAAATAAGTTGTCTTGGTGGAGCTCCAACTCCTGGTCGGGCTCTCTGGGCTCGATGTGCCTGGTCGAGTTTGGGTCTCTCAGGCAGATTCAGTACCTGTTGAAGTAAGTCGGCAGCAAGGTCCCGAGTGTCTTTTCCATCTTCCTTTTGTTCCTTCACCCCAACAATCCTTAAATTTTGGTGTTTGGAACGGCCTTCGAGATCTAGGCATTTTTTGGTCATTTTGTCCAATTGCCCAGAGACATGGTCGAGTTCCTTCTTCAGTCTTTGAGTTGTCTGAGAGATGTCAGTAGTTGCAGTTTCCAGTTCTCTGATGGCGTTGCTTTGTTTTCTTGAAGTGAGAATGATGGGTTCTAGCGTGCTGCTGATATCTGCTTCAACCCTTTTGATTTCTCCTTTCAAAGAGGAATTCACCTCCTCGATTCGAACTTGTAGAGTATCAATTTTTCCGCAGATTTCTGTTTTCACAGCATTAAGTTGGTCATCAAGTTTTGTATCTTAGTTTCTGAGCTTTTCAGCCAGCAATTCTCTTTTGTCTTTTACCATAGCCTTTCTTAGAGCTTGCTCTTGTTCCATAGTAGAAATAAGTCTTTCTTCCTCAGATTCTTGAAAAGTTTCCTCACCTTCCTCTTGTGGAGTTTGCCCACGGGTTCTGTGCCTTCTCGGAGGTGCAGTAGGAAGGTCCCTTTTGTGAGCCCGTTTTTTCATTTAAAATACCGGTATCAAGTCGGTATCGCGTTGATTTCTGATGATGTTACTTACATGATGAAGGGCAGCTGCCGGTAAGTGTTTTTCTTTAGTCCGTTTTTATTTTACAGGTGTTTTAATGCGTTTTTTGGAGCGGAGCTAAATGGCGCGCCTCTTAGCACTCCATAGCGCCACCGGAAGTCGCCTGTCTCATTCCTCTCCTCATCCCTTCCCATTTCCTTTCCCCTCAGCTATCTACTCCCTTCACTCTGACTTGATATAGGGTCTTGACCCAAAACACCAATTCTTTCCCTCCATAGATACTGATTGACTGACTACGTTTCTTCAGCTTTTTTTCTCCAGCTATTTTTATTTATATATACCTTAAAATTCCATTGTGTATCCGTTATTTACTACGTTACCATTATTTATTATGTAATTCCATTATTTACTGTATCTTATCCATATTATAGAAATGCCATGCTTGCTTTTTCTAGGCATCTGACAATTCTACGACATAACTAGCATTCACTTTGAAGATTATTTTATGATATTGCCTATCGATTCTCAATTGTAAGTTTGGTGATTTTCATGTCTCCTTATTCATCAGACGTTAATGTGGGCTGTGATATTTGTTTTTTTTCGAAATGCACAGGAGTTATGAGGATGTTAACTGGGACTGTATGTTACCACCCAAAGCCAAGCCTGCAGATCCAACACAGGACATTCAATCTGACCCTTTGTCACGACATTCAACTCTAAAACGATTTGATCCAAGTCCTCATGTGTGGCAAGTAAGGGTTTGCATTGGACTGTATATGTATTATAGATTTAATATGGAAACATTCAAAATAACCTGTTTGTTACTTGTTGAACATTAACATTCATAAATTACAGATATATTCCAATATGATCATTTTAGGAATGTACAACAAAATAAAAATCAGAATTCTGTAAGAACTCAGACAGTCAAGCAGCATCTCAGAATCGCTGAGATTCCAGCAAGGAAAGAAAAATCAGTTAATGTGTTATGAGGGGGCCCTTCATCAGAACTGAGGGAAGAATGGAGGGATGTCAGTTTTGAAAGCAGAGCTTGGAAGAGTGAGGTTTAAGACAAAAAACAAAGGAGATTAGTTAAAACAGATTGGGTAACGAGGAGCATGAGAACTGACCGTTAGTGAGGTGACTTTATAAAAACAAGGTGAGAACAGGGCACAGGAATGATGATGGGAATCAATGAAAGTACAGTTCATCTGAAGCTGTCGAGACAGTACCCAAAATTGTAATAATCTCAAAATTCAGCACTGTCACCGTTTCGATTTTATACTTTTTTTATTTTTACTGTCTAAATGGAGAATTTCCTATTTTCCTGCATTATATTTCTATATGCCAGATCTTTCCCCACTTGCTTAAGCTATAGTCTTTTGTGGCCTCATCCTGTTCACTTCACAACTTACTCTCTAACATACCTTTGCTTTTTAGCACTAATCCCATGTCGTTAGTATAATTTCTACAAAGTTGAGGTCCCAGCACTGAATTCTGTGATGTGCCATTTATGACAGCTCACCAACCATTTGTGCCTATTCTGTTTCATGGTACAGAGACCAATTACCCTACCAGCCCACATGTCTTTGGGATGTGTGTGGAAAATGGAACAGCCAAAGTAAACCTACATGGTCACAGGGCAAATGTGCAAACTACACACACACAACCTAAGATTAGGATTGATCTAGGTCTTTGACGCTGTAAGGCAGCAATGCCACCCAATAGATCAAGCAGCATATGTCAAGAGTCAGTGTTTCACTCTCTGCAATTTATTGTTTCTTTTTAAAAAACAAAAGGTAGATTAGTACATCTGCCAAAGTTTTTAATTAATATTTAAATACTCAAATCCACCTTTACATTGAAGGAGATTTGCTGAACTTACAATTGTCTTGCACAATATTCATTTATGAGTAATACGGATATCACAGCTGTTCAAGCTTACCCCAGTTTAAAAAAGAGACTATAATTCAGTACAGATTTATGTCCTTTGTAATATGCAACAACAAGTACAGGAAGGAGATAGAGAGCTTAATAACGCTGTGTTAAGACAACAAGCTCTCACTTAATGTCAGCAAGATGGAGGGGGTTGTCATTAACTTCACAAAACAGAGTAATGTACATGCTCCTGTCGGCATCAATGGTGCTGAAATGGAGATGGTTAAGGGCTTCAGGTTCTTGGGCATAAATATCACCAATAATGAATCCTGGTCCAATCACATTGACACTGTGGCCAAGAGAGCACACCAATGCCTTACCTCAGGAGACTAAGGAAAATTGGCACGTCTTCAAAGATTCTTACCAATTTCTACAGATGCACCTTAAAAAGCATCCAACCAGAAAGCAACTTGACTTGACAACTGCTCTGCCCAAAACTGCCGCAAGTTTCAGAGAGGTGTGAATGCAGCCCAGTCCATTACACAAACCAGCTTTTCTTCTATTGACGTTATCTATACTGCACACTGCCTTGGAAAAGCAGCAAACATTGTCAACGACCACTTACACCCAGGTCATTCCCTCTTTTCCCGCTTCCCATCCGGCAGAAGATACAAAAGCTTGAAAGTACATGCCATAGGATTCAGAAACAGCTTCTTCCCTGCTGTTATTGGACTACTGAACTGATCTCACTTGAGTTTAGGGTATAGTCCCGATCTCCAAACTTACCTCACTGTTGCCCTTATATCATTTTTTAATTGACACTTTCTCTGGAACTGTAACACTAAAATATCGTTGTAGCATTATATTCTACACTTTGGTTATTTTTCCTGTTGAACATGCATATGCCCTGATTGTATTTGTATTTATATATGGTACTAGACTAAGTGGGACCGTTGGGTCCCAGCATCACACAGGAGGCACAGGAGGACTGGTCCCCCAACACAATATTCCACTTCTCCACCAATTCCAATATTGATGGCCAGGGGAGGGTGGGGGGGTGGCTTTCTGGAGCACTAGTATGCGTGTTGTGGGCCAAAGGGACTGGCTTCCAGAGGGCTAATATGGACATTGGGGGCTGAATGGATTCTTGGGCTGGCGGCTCAGTCACTCAAGCCTGTTGTGCTGGCAGCTCATGGCTGGTGGGCTGGCAGTTGCCTCACGCTATTCCTTGAAATTCCATTTCAAGCAGGGTCCAAGGCCACCAAATTCAAATGCAGTTTCATACCATTTCAAGCAGGGTGCAAGGCCATGAAAGACAGTGAGTTGTGACCTCTTCGTCCTCCATCTTGCAGAAACTGAGCCACGCCCACACTTCTGGGTTTTAGAATCCCTCCCTCCAGAAGGGGCATTGCCTTCATGGCGTGATTGACAGGAGAGAGAATCTCAACATTTTTTAAACACTAATAACTTTTATTTTTCATCAATGGGAAAAATCCTCGGCACCTGATGAACAAAGGGGGACTCTGAGTAAGATGGGCAAAAATCACAGCCGTACGTGGCAGCATTTTTTTCTAAGATCAATATAAAGCGCTAACAGGAAGTGGTCAAGATTAGACTTTTAATTATATAGAAGGCAAGGCAGCTTTAATTAGGCAAGGCAGCTTTAATTAGGCAAGGCAGCTTTAATTAGGCAAGGCAGCTTTAATTAGGCAAGGCAGCTTTAGCATTGACAAACTATATTTTCAAACCACATAAGGGCACTGACAGGTCAATAAAACCACTCATAGTTTAGTAGACATGTGTTCAGTGTTATTCACAGCTCAGACTGAGAGACATGACCCTCTCGCTCCCCCATCTTGCAGAGACTGACTGAGGCACTCAACACTTCCGGGTTTTATAGTCCCTCCAGAAGGGGCGCGGCCTTCAGGAGAGAGAATCTCAACATTTTTTAAACACAATTAACACTTTTATTTTTCATCAATGGGAAAAATCCTCTTGTCCTGCACAACGGAGGGGGACTGAGTAAGATGGCCAAATATCACAGCCATAAGTGGCAGCACTTTTTCTAAAATCAATATACAGAACAACAGAAAGTGGTCAAGATCAGACTTAGTAATATAGGTGACTTTAGTGGATAGCACGCAAGGTTTTATCACTGTATCTTGGTATGTGACATTGATAAATCAATACCAATTACTACTACTACTAATGATGGCTCTGCAATCTCATACATGTTATCAACTGTAATTATTCAGCGAAAATGGTGCACTAACCCTCATAAGTGAAGAGTTCTATAGGAGTTCTGTACCTCGAACATCACATCTGAAATTGTAATCATTTTATATGGACTATCTAGCATGCAAATTATGCCAAAATGATGATGAAAAAGCAGCTTACTCCATCCTTCCGTGCTTCGTCTCTAAACTAAACTACACCATTTTAACCATTAATAGGAATTTGTTACGGAACATTCATAGCATATTTCCCTTCTTTGTTAAAAACAAATATAACAGACACAATAAGTTACTTGGTTATTTACTGTTATCCCTAGGCTGTGAGTGGGCTTGGAGTCTGGGACAAATGTCAATCACGGCCCTCAACCGCTGTAGTTAAGCCACACAATTTGTGAGTGATTCTTATTAGCACCTTTATTTTTTTTTTCTTCAACTCTCAATGCTTAATCTAGAAAATATTATAATGAAAATAACATTGATCTCGTTTTATATATTACAAATAATGTATGGCAATTAAATGCATGGTTCAGTGAAAAAAATCCTTTCAGTTATTGTTTTTGAATTTAACATAAACTAAAAATGTGATTAGTCAAATAAATTAAAATTCAAGTACATGGTTTTAATGGGGTTTTGTTTAAATAACTGTAACATCTTTTACAGTACCAGCCCTTTTCCCAGAATTAGCCAGATTCCACTCTATAGGTAAGTCATATTGTTCAGCAATAATCACAAAGTATTTTCGTGTTATTGGATTCAAATTCAAATTTTTTTTATTTTTTTCTTTGGAAGTGGCTCTGTTGGTAGCACTAACGTTGATGATGTGGATAATCCTTACACTGAATTTACCCCCTTCACTGTTCTTCGAACGAGAAAACCACGACAAACAGATACAAACTAGTACGTACCTAAAAGTGCTGTTTATGAATCTGAAAAGTTACCTTTGCATTAGTCCCATTGTAATATACAGACTGTTAAATGCTTGAAATAGTCTGAAATACAGAAATCTAGGAAACTGTTCCATTGAACTTCTCAGGTTAGATTTCTAGATTATGAAATTTGCCAATGTTATTATTTTATCAATGTTCTTTCAGTGGTTTAAATAATTATCTGTAAACATTTGATTTCTTTCTGTTTCAATTAATTCTTCTGGCTGTAGTACTACTTATGGTATTAAGTTATTTTTTTTCTTTCTGCAGTCGTCCAGATATCCCTGGTTACACAGGTAAAAGGCAATGGCTTGGCACAGAATCTAACAAATCCAACATTTCAAGTTCTCCAGAACAAGTACTGGGGTAGGTAGTTATCTTCACTGATGCTTATAGTAATTTGCATATGATACAGTGGCAAGAGTGCAACAAACATATTTGATAATCCCAATATGATATAAAATCTGCTAAATGTTTGTGTCCCCCAAAGCTGAAA
This sequence comes from Okamejei kenojei, assembly GCA_035221665.1. NCBI lineage: Eukaryota > Metazoa > Chordata > Chondrichthyes > Rajiformes > Rajidae > Okamejei > Okamejei kenojei. The sequence continues at coordinate 92,131,287 of CM069132.1, forward strand.
TTATTGGTGGACTTTGTAAATATATTTGTGGAATTTCAAATGCATTGGGAGAAGCAAAATGTCAGGGACCAGAATTTTGTGCACTTGCAATTGTGTTATTGAGAAATTTATTGGTGTTCTTCAAAGTGTCACACTTTTTAAATAGCATCAAGGCCATTTTCTTAACGTAAATATAAAATGTTCCTACGTGTGTTCATTCACAGTGATTTTTCAAAGAGCTATATCACCATCTGCTGGCGGAAAAGCCTAATTTCATGAATACACATGTGTTTCCATCATACGAATTGGATAGAGCACGAGTGATGAATAAGGGAATATTATTTGTATTTGATAGGCCAAATTGGTTGCAGTCTGATTTTCACTAGTAATTAAAGAACCACTTGTAAATTGCTTTAGGCAATCGAAAACAGTCTAGGAGAAAATAATCTCCTCCAAAATCAGACCCCATTGTCTCCAAGATACAAGATACATTGGGTTACACAAAATGCTGGAGAAACTCAGCGGGTGCAGCAGCATCTAAGGAGCGAAGGAGATAGGCGACGTTTCGGGTCGAGACCCTTCTTCAGACTGGTCAGGGATCAGGGAAACGAGAGATATAGACGGTGATGTGAGAGATAAAGAACAATGAATGAAAGATATGCAAAAAAGTATCGATGATAAAGGGAACAAGCCATTGTAAGCCGTTTGTGGTGTGAAAATGAGAAGCTAGTGCGACTAGGGTGGGGGAGGGAGATAGAGATAGAGGGAATGCCAGGGCTCGAGGGCTGAGGGAGAGGTGGGAGGGGGAGGAGACAGCAGGGGTTAACAGAATTGAGAAAATTCAATGTTCAAGCCCAAAGGATGCAAACTCCCCAAGCGGAATATGAGGTGCTGTTCCTCCAACTTGCGGTGTTGCTCACTCTGGCCATGGAGGAGGCCCAGGACCGAGAGGTCGGATACGGAATGGGAGGGGGAGTTGAAGTGCTGGGCGACCGGGAGGTCGGGTTGGTTTTTGCGGACCGAGCGGAGGTGTTCGGCGAAACGATCGCCAAGCCTCCGCTTGGTCTCACCGATATAGATCATCTGGCATCTGGAGCAGCGGATGCAGTAGATGAGGTTGGAGGAGGTGCAGGTGAACCTCTGTCGGACCTGGAAGGACTGCTTGGGTCCCTGAAAGGAGTGGAGGGGGGAGGTGAAGGGACAAGTGTTGCATTTCTTGCGGTTGCAAGGGAAAGTGCCCGAGGAAGGAGTAGAGCGGGAGGGGAGGGAAGAATTGACAAGGGAGTCGCGGAGGGAGCGGTCTTTGCGGAAGGCAGACAGGGGGGGAGATGGGAAGATGTGGCGGGTGGAGGGGTCACGTTGGAGGTGGCGAAACTGGCGGAGGACTATCTGTTGTATTTGCCGGCTGGTGGGGTGAAAGGTGAGGACCAGGGGGACTCTGCCCTGTTTGCGAGTGGGGGAATGGGGAGAGAGGGCAGTGTTGCGGGGTATGGAGGAGACCCTGGTGCAAGCCTCATCAATAGTGGGGGAGGGGAATCCCCGTTCTCTGAAGAATTAGGCCATTTGTGATGACCTGGTGTGAAACGCCTCATCCTGGGAGCAGATGCGGCGTAGACGAAGGAATTGGGAATAGGGGATGGAGTCCTTACAGGAAGCAGGGTGGGAGGAAGAGTAGTCCAGGTAGCTGTGGGAGTCAGTGGGTTTGTAGTGGATGTCGGTCAGGAGTGTATCACCTGCAATAGAGATTGTGAGGTCAAGGAATGGTAGGGAAATGTCGGAAATGGTCCAAGTGTATTTGAGTGCCGGATGGAAGTTGGTGGTGAAATGAATGAAGTCAGTCAGTTGTGTGTGGGTGCAGGAGGTGACACCAAAGCAGTCATCGATGTAGCGGAGGTAGAGGTCGGGGATGGGGCCCTGGTACGCCGAGAACAAGGATTGTTCGACGTACCCAACAAAGAGGCAAGCGTAGCTGGGGCCCATGCGTGTGCCTATAGCTACGCCTTGTGTTTGGAGGAAATGGGAGGAATCGAAAGAGAAGTTATTGAGGGTAAGGACCATCTCCGCTAGGCGGAGGAGGGTGTCAGTGGACGGGTATGGGTTGCTCCTCTGGTCGAGGAAGAACCGGAGGGCTTTGAGACCGTCTTGGTGGGGGATGGAGGTGTAGAGTGACTGGATGTCCATGGTAAAGATGAGAGGATGGGGGCCTGGAGAATGGAATGCACGGAGCCGACGGAGAGTGTCTGAGGTGTCTTGAACATAGGTGGGGAGGGATTTAACAAAGGGGGATAGGATGGCGTCAAGGTATGTGGAAATGTGTTCGGTGGGGCACGAACAGGCAGAGACAATGGGTCTGCCAGGGCAGTCGGGTTTGTGGATTTTGGGGAGAAGGTAAAATCGGGCCGTGCGGGGCTGGGAAACGATGAGGTCGGAGGCTCAGGGGGGTAAGGAGCCGGAGCTGATGAAGTCGGTTATGGTGCTCGAGATGGTGGCCTGGTGTTCGTCAGTGGGGTCATGGTCCAGGGGTAGGTCATTTATTTGTCACAATGCCAGTTGGCACAGTGAAATGTGATGAACTAACAAAGAACCTAGCTGCAATTTTAACTGTAGTTTGCCATTGAACGTCAACCAATCGCCATCTATCCACCCTGCACTGATTCACACGCACCCCCCTCCCTGACCCAATCTATAGTATTACTAAAACTCTTATCTTGACCACCTCTGGTCTGCGTTTTAATTAAACTTGCGCAAAAACGCTACCCTATATCACTAGGATTTTTTAGCCACCTGCTCAGTGTTCTCCTCCGCTCCATGCCACCAAGTTTTGTTCCAATCGATGAAATATTAGAAAGGTTATGAAAGTGTAAAAAATTTTGAAAATCAGGAAAATTTTGAATTCGGTGATAAACGCAAACTTTTGGCACGTCAACTGAAAAAACGGGAAAAAGATCATATGATTTTAAAGATTAAATCAGATAAAGGAGAACTGCTAACATTACCTAATGATATCAATAAAATATTTGCTCAATTTTATCAAAATTTATATACATCTAAAATGACAACAGATAGTACTAAAGTTATAAAGTTTTTGGATAACTGTAATCTTCCAAAACTTAATCTGCTTGAACAAGAGGAATTATGAGCACAGCTCTCAATTAAGGAAATAGAAGAAACAATAAACTCACTGAGGAATGGCAAAACACCAGGACCGGATGGATTTAGTAATGAATTTTATAAAAGATTTTGTGAGATAATTTCACCCCGTCTACATAAAATGTACACAGGGTATACATGAAAGGCTGGAGAAACTCAGCGGGTGCAGCAGCATCTAAGGAGCGAAGGAGATAGGCGACGTTTCGGGTCGAGACCCTTCTTCAGACTGGTCAGGGATCAGGGAAACAAGAGATATAGACGGTGATGTGGAGCGATAAAGAAAAATGAATGAAAGATATGCAAAAAAGTATTGATGATAAAGGGAACAAGCCATTGTAAGCTGTTTGTAGTGTGAAAATGAGAAGCTAGTGCGACTAGGGTGGGGGAGAGAGATAGAGAGAGAGAGAGAGGGAATGCCAGGGCACGAGGGCTGAGGGAGAGGTGGGAAGGGGAGGAGACAGCAAGGGTTAACAGAATTGAGAAAATTCAATGTTCAAGCCCAGAGGATGCAGACTCCCCAAGCGGAATATGAGGTGCTGTTCCTCCAACTTGCGGTGTTGCTCACTCTGGCCGTGGAGGAGGCCCAGGACCGAGAGGCGAAATGATCGCCAAGCCTCCGCTTGGTTTCACCGATATAGATCATCTGGCATCTGGAGCAGCGGATGCAGTAGATGAGGTTGGAGGAGGTGCAGGTGAACCTCTGTCGGACCTGGAAGGACTGTTTGGGTCCCTGAAAGGAGTGGAGGGGGGAGGTGAAGGGACAAGTGTAGCATTTATTGCGATTGCAAGGGAAAGTGCCCGGGGAAGGGATAGAGCGGGAGGGAAGGGAAGAATTGACAAGGGAGTTGCGGAGGGAGCGGTCTTTGCGGAAGGCAGAGGGGGGGACATGGGAAGATGTGGCGAGTGGAGGGGTCACGTTGGAGGTGGCGAAACTGGCGGAGGACTATGTGTTATATTTGCCGGCTGGTGGGGTGAAAGGTGAGGACCAGGGGGACTCTGCCCTTGTTGCGAGTGGGGGAATGGGGAGAGAGGGCAGTGTTGCGGGGTATGGAGGAGACCCTAGTGCGAGCCTCATCTATAGTGGGGGAGGGGGATCCCCGTTCTCTGAAGAATTAGGCCATTTGTGATGACCTGGTGTGGAACACCTCATCCTGGAAGCAGATGTGGCGTAGACGGAGGAATTGGGAATAGGGGATGGAGTCGTCGATGTAACGGAGGTAGAGGTCGGCGATGCGGCCTCATCCATTTCACCACCAACTTCCATCCGACACTCAAATACACTTGGACCATTTCCGACATTTCCCTTGACCTCACCATCTCTATTGCAGGTGATACACTCCTGACCGACATCCACTACAAACCAACGTACTCCCACAGCTACCTGGACTACTCTTCCTCTCACCCTCGATTCTCCAGCATCTGCAGTTCCTTCTTTAAAACATAAAATGTACACATATGCTTTTAAAGAACAAACATTACCAGAAACATTAGCGGAATCAACGATTACACTTATACCTAAAAAAAGATAAGGATTTAGACCCTGGCTCATACAGAGCCATTGCACTGTTAAATAAAGATCAAAAAATATTAGCGAAAATATTAGCAAGAAGATTAAGTAAATATGTTAGCAAATTAATAAATGCGGATCAATCGGGGTTTATACCCAAGAGATACTCATGCAATAATTTGAGACATCTGTTTAATATAATGCATTCAAATAAAACTGAAGAACAAGACTTATCAATTATTTCATTGGACGCAGAAAAAGCATTTGATCAAGTGGTATGGGATTATCTCGTTAAAGTATTGCAAAAATTAAAATAGGAGAGAATTTTATCTCATGGGTAGAAACATAGAAACATAGAAATTAGGTGCAGGAGCAGGCCATTCGGCCCTTCGAGCCTGCACCACCATTCAATATGATCATGGCTGATCATCCAACTCAGTATCCTGTACCTGCCTTCTCTCCATACCCCCTGATCCCTTCAGCCACAAGGGCCACATCCAACTCCCTCTTAAATATGGCCAACAAACTGGCCTCAACTACCTTCTGTGGCAGAGAATTCCACAGATTCACCACTCTCTGTGTGAAAAACTATTTTCTCATCTCGGTCCTAAAAGACTTCCCCCTTATCCTTAAACTGTGACCCCTTGTCCTGGACTTCCCCAACATCGGGAACAATCTTCCTGCATCTAGCCTGTCCAACCCCTTAAGAATTTTGTAAGTCTCTATGAGATCACCCCTCAATCTTCTAAATTCCAGCGAGTACAACTATTATATGACAGGCCCACTGCTAGAATATTAACTAATAACATGTTCTCTCCGAAATTTCAACTATCCAGGGGAAATAGACCCTGCTCGCTAACACCTCTGCTATGTGCTCTTGTAATAGAACCTCTAGCTGTAAGCATTAGAACACATCCGAATATCCATGGTTATAATACAAAATACTCAAATAACAAAATATCATTATACGCAGATGATATACTATTGTATATTACAAAATCGCAAATCAATATACCAAATTTGGATCTTTTTCAGGATATAGAATAAATTGGAATAAAAGTGAAATTATGACGATAAAACCGCAAGACGCGACACACCTGTTAAAATTCCCTTTTAAATTTGCTACAGAAAATTTTAAATACTTGGGAATAGAAATCACCAGAAAATATAAATCTTTATTTAATACAAATTATATGCCCCTACTCACTAAATTAAATGCCCTGATTAAATTTTGGAAAACTCTTCCGATGTCTTTAATAGGCTGAATAAATCCTATAAAAATGATCTTTCTACCACAAATTTATATTTATTCCAATCAATACCAATATACTTACCTAAAAAGTTTTTAAAAAAACTGGATTCTGATATCACAAATTTTATATGGGACTATAAATCCCATAGAATTCAAAAAAGACATTTGTGCAAACCTAAAGAATTTGGTGGATTAACACTCCCTAATTTTTTGTATTACTATTGGGCAGCAAATGTCAAAAATGTGATTCACCTGTTGGACAATTCAGCCCAACGGTGGATTGGATAGTAATGGAGAGAGAGGATTGTTCCACTTTTAATATAGGAGCGATCCTTCTCTCACCAATAAAACTGAATAATGCAATATACAGTAAAAATCCAATTATTCATAGTACTATTAGAATTTGGAAACAAATAAAATTAATCCTTAAATTAAGAAATCTATCGCTTCTCTCTCCCATAATCCGTCATTTAAACCAGCCACTATCGATAAATCATCCACACATTGGGAAAGAATAGGAATTAAAACGTTTGGAGACCATATAACCATATAACCATATAACAATTACAGCACGGAAACAGGCCCTCTCGGCCCTTCCAGTCCGTGCCGACCATTTGTTTTCCCCTAGTCCCATCTACCTGCACTCAGACCATACCCCTCCATTCCCTTCACGTCCATATACCTATCCACTTTACTCTTAAATGTTAAAATCGATCCTGCCTCCACCACTTCTGCTGGGAGCTGATTCCACACAGCCACCACCCTCTGAGTAAAGAAGTTCCCCCTCACGTTACCCCGAAACCTCTGTCCCTTAATTCTCATGTCATGCCCTCTTGTTTGAATCTTCCCTACCCTCAATGGGAAAAACGTATCCACGTCAACTCTGTCTATCCCTTTCATCATTTTAAAGACCTCAATCAAGTCCCCCCTTAACCTTCTGCGCTCCAAAGAATAAAGACCTAACTTGTTCAACCTTTCTCTGTAACATAGTTGCTGGAACCCTGGCAACATTCTAGTAAATCTCCTCTGTACTCTCTCTATTTTGTTGACATATGAAAATTGAATTATTTTTATAATTCCAACAACTACAACTTAAATACAATCTGAGAAGTAATCAATATTTTCAATATTTTCAAATTCGTGATTATTTGAAAAAATATACACAAGAATACCAAAATTTGACTCCAGACCTATTAGGCGAAGCTATGAATAGAAAGGCGGACTCAATTAATTTAATATCATACTTGTATAATATCATTCTAAATATAGAAATACCATCATCCAATAGAATTTGAAGAGATTGGGAACAAGAACTAGACATAAAAATCTCAAAAGAGAGTTGGGATAAACACTTGCATAACTGCTCGATTAATGTAAGACATATTCTAATACAATTTAAAATCCTACACAGAATATATTATTCGGAAACTAAAATAAGTAAAATCTTTCCAAATTTCCCCATTTGTGATAAATGTATATCTCAAGAAGCAACTTTAGCACATTCCTTTGTTTTTTGCATAAAAATCCAAAAATTTTGGAATGAAATCTGAAATTTTTGCAAAATTATTTTAAATAAAATTGAAACCGAACGCAGAATTGATTATTTTTGGTGAGCTGACTTCGTTCCAAAAGAGTTTCCTTAATTATGGCTTAATAATGGCAAAGAACCTCATACTTAAATTCTGGAAAAACGCTCCCGCACCAACGGTAAAAATGTGGATCACAAATATGTCCGAAATATTACACCTCGAAGATATGAGATTTGTCCTAGCAGGCAAATCAGACCAATTCCAAAAGATTTGGTCTCCATTTATCGACTTATTACAAGCATAAGGTGCAACATAACTTTGAAAATATACGCTTTCAGGTCCTGGCGAGGGGTGTGTAAAGATAAGAAGTAGGTACATCCCCTTTATCTCATCTTATCTTATTTTCTTTTTTACATTTTTCTCTTTCCCTTTTTCGTGTTCTACGCCTCTACGGGCTCTTTCTTTTCACTCTCACGCATTTACTATTTTATCTAACTTTCTCTACTTTTCCTCCTCTTAAAGTTTAAAACAAGTGGTACATGAAATGTATTATGTTATTTTTGGCTTATACTACTATAATGTACATTGCTTCTAATAAAACTTAAAAAAATAAATAACATTTAAATAAATTTAAAAATTAAATAAAATCGTGAGATCAGCAGATTGGTCTTCTCGTCTGTCAATCACCATGAAGGTAACACCCCTTCCGGCACCCACTGGAGAATAAAACCCCGTAGGCGGGGCTGAGTCCACAACTAGTGCTGATTGAGTCCACAGCTAGTGCTGATTGAGTCCGCAAGAGTGGAGCCGGGAAAGTCACTGCGTGAAGCCAGGAAAGCCGCTGCGTGGAGCCGGGAAAGCCGCTGCGGGGAGCCGGGAAAGCCGCTGCGGGGAGCCGGGAAAGCCACTGCGTGGAGTCGGGAGGTTCTGTGTGGTGCCGTGGCCGCTGAGTGGCGTCCCTCCCCCACATAACCACCATCCTCCCCACACAGCCCATCTTCCCCCTCCCACTCCTCCACCGGCGACAACCTACGACCTCCTGGCGACACACTACCATTGCACCTACGGCACGAGAATTCTCGCTACTCTCCAGTTCTGAGTAGTTCTGAGAATGCGGGAACTACTCACGACCATGATGTCGACTCCCCGGCAGCCGCCCGCGAACATGTGGCGACCGCATAGTCTCCTGTAGTCGCCTAAAAAGTCATCTAAGTGCGACAGGCCCATAAGCATCCTGTCAAACATTTGAAAAGATATAAGTTCTGTTGAGGAATGTATGCATTTCCTATTTCATATATCTGACTCTATGCTAATAAATAGAGAGTGCAGATAAAGGAATTGAAATAAAAGAAAAAATCAGAATATTCACAACTTAACCTTTTTCTTTCCAGAATTTCACAAGGCACTGAAAATTCAGCAATGTATGGACATCAATCACCCTTATCTAAGATGGTGACAACAGTTCCACCCTCCAATCCTTTTAATGTAAAAACACCTAAAACACTTATGAAGCATTTTGTTTAGCAATATTATAAGAAATCATATTTGCATAGAAAATTTGTGTGATTACGACTGTGTAGATTTAATCATTTATTGAAACTGGAATATGAAATTAATCATTTTATAAACATTTTCTGTTTTTGTTCCATCAATTTTCTCCCTTTTGCTTCTGAAGCCATTGACCTTTACCAAGTTTGATTTTACAGGTGAAATAGTACTCTAACAATCTACACAAATGCCTATTCTTCATTTATTAATCTGCATGGGAAATATTGGGCAGATTATTCAACAGTTGTAGGCAATGTATCCGAATTCGGTTTTCACATCTCATATGTTACAGCAAGCAGAAACAGGGACCAGTTACAAATTTTAAAAACAAAAGGAACACAGGACAGATTTTGCTTGAAGGACATTGTGTGTACATTGTTAATGTGCATTGAGTAAATTCAAAGGATGAAGAAATGCGCAGTGGTTGCAAATCCCACAAATGTAGTGGTCGTTTATTGTATTTCCATGATTTGCTTTGCATACTGACAGGTTGTCTTCCAAGTCATGCTGGTTAAAGAGCTCGCAATTCTACAGAAGCAGTTTCTTTTTTGGAACCCACTGGCAGCTTGGTGTCTGATGGGGTCCTGATGGTGGGAACAGTGTTTGAATCTGCACAGACTCAACCACTATGTATTATCTTGCACTGTGTACCATCATGCACTGTGGCTGAGTTTGTAAGCATTCCATTGCACAGTTTTCTAGTATATGGCAATCAGTGGCACTTCACCTTGTGGTTTGAACACAAAAAGCTTTCTCTATACTTCGGTACATGTGACAAACTAAACAAATCCTTTTTTTTAAACCGTATGCTATAGAACTAAATTTTATTCATTCCATTGCATAGGAATAGCGTACAACCTGAAGAGGGTCCCGAACCAAAACTCATCTGTCCTTGTTCTCTAGGGATTTTGCCTAATTCGCTGTTGCTCCTGCACTTTGTGTCTTTATAGGAATAGAAAGCCTGGTGTCGAGCATATATTTTCATTGTATTGAGTAATTTTGTCATCTTATAACATTTTTTTTGTTGGGTTAATCTAAGGAGAGAAGATTGGAATTAATTCTCTGGAAAATTTTATAACATTGATTTGTTGCATCAACAGCTCACAGCTTTAAAGATTCAAGCAGGTATCAGAGGTTTTCTAAGGACTGAATTTAAAGAAATATGAATGAAGATCTTGAAATTTAACCCAGTGTTGCATCTACTCATGGGTCATTGTCTGAATTTGATACATACTGTGAGAGACATGTTTCCGTAATTTTCTTCAATAGAGTTCAGTAGGATAGCCTACCATAACTCCCTATTTAAGGTAGAGGAGGGTTTATTAATGAAATAATTTCGAAGCATACATTAAACATAACACCTTTCACTGATTTTGACAGCTGTCTGTCAAAGATGTTTTTAATTTTTTTGAGGGTGCTGCCGATGTATCCCCACGCCTGAGACAATGCTGAAGACAGATGGAGAAGAGCCATCTTATGACAAGTAAGAATCTGCTTTTTAAAAGAAAAAGGTGTTAAAAAACAGTCGGGAAGAAGTTGCAGAGTTGGTTTTCTGTTGGTTCAAAACTGTTGGTTCAAAACTGATAGGGAAGAGCGGACTTGATGTCCGAGCATCATCTCCGCTGGAGTTCGACCAGTAGTGCAGTTTGAAACGTCGTCTATTCCTTCTCTCCATAAATGCTGCATCACCCGCTGAGTTTCTCCAGCATTTTTGTCGATCTTTGATTTTTCCAGCATCTGCAGTTCTTAAACATGACTCAAGAGGAGGTATGTTCAGGAGACAAGTCACTTGTGAAGGTGACAAGGAAACCAAGGATAACAAACTTAAAAATGCAGTTACTTATGTTACAGATGATGACTGATGCGAGCAAGGAAAAACTCATTCTAAATACCAGGACCAAAGTACCCTCTCCTCAAAACTCAAGAAAAGAATGGAACGATGAATATATCGGGAATGGCTTTTTCCTTCCCCAAGATGGACAGACAAGACCTACTCCCTCTGTTTTGCAGTGTAAAATATAGCAATGAGTGCCTGGCTTCTTCCAAATTACAGACCCATTTAAGAACAAAGCATAGCAATCATCAAAACAAGTCCATACTGTTTTTCAAAAACACTTGTGGGTATTTGTGGAAGCAGCAGAATTTTTTCTAGTCGATGGTAAAGAGTGACAATGCGACTAAAAAAACCTCTTCTTGCCTCTCTTTCATGTGCTCATGAAAGAATAAACGCCATACACATAGGCTGAGAAAGTTGTCAAACCTTGTTTCAAAATCGTTACCAATCTACAACATGGTGGAAAGCAAGCAGTGGATAAAGTAGTGCAAATTCCTTTCCAATGAAACTTCGATCTACTATGATTGCTGAAGATCTGAAGCATCAACTGATGGCGAAACTGTTGGAAGCACCATTTTTCGCTCTGCAATTTGATGGAACTACAGACATCAAAAACTATGCACAACTCATTGTGTATTGTCGTTTCCAGGATCAAAGCTTAGGAAAATTGTCGAGCATTATCTCTTTTGCTTGCCAGTTGGAGAGCAAACAACAGGTGAATTTATTTTCTCTAAGCTTGACAAATTAATGGAAAATGAAAATTTATCTTGGAGCAAATATGTTGCTGTGACGACAGACAGTGCTGCAGCCATGATGGGGAAACAGAAAGGAGCCACTGCTCGCATCAAAGAAAAATCCCAGAATTGCACCTTTTTACATTGTTGTCTACATCGGGAAGCACTGGCTGCCAAGAAACTGAACACTTGTTGCAATGACCAGAAAAATGAGCTGGAATGAAATAGTTTAAGAAGCACTGTACTAAAGCAACAAAGGAGTTTTTCAAAGCTAAAAAATGGTCAGTTCCTGAGTGGCAAAGTCAATCACCCGATCTGAACCCAATTGTGCATGCCATTTATCTGCTGAAGAGAAATCTGAAGGGGACTAGTCCCCCAAACAAACATAAGCTAAAGATGGCTGCAATGCAGTGGCAGAGCATCACCAGTCAATAGCAGCTTCGACCGCCATGAATCATGGGGCTTGAATTGGACCATTTGCGGGGCCTTTCATCGCCCGGTGTGGCTTAAATTCGGCCGCGGGTTCTTCCAAAGCCTGGCGGCGACTTCAACATCGGGAGCCTCGATTGCCTCGACACAGCAGTTTGACTGCTAGACTGTGGGGCGATGGAATGTCCCGCTTTTAAGCCACGCCGGGCGATGAAAGGCCCCACGAGTGGGCCAATTCAGTCCTTAGAAAGCCTCTGATACCTGCTTGAATCTTTCAAAAGCTACAATGTGATAAATAACACATAAACAAATAAAACTGAAGCAAATAAAGGCAAACAGAAGAACCCTTGGAGGGGGGAGAGAGAGAGAGAGAGATGAAAGAAAAACTAAATTACGTGAGTGATCGTGAATGAGGAACTCACCTGCAAGCCCACCAGGAAACCCGTTCGACCGAAGCCCTCGATGACCTGACCCGTTTAAATCCGATTCCCATTTAAATCTTTCCCATCCACCAAATCAGCCAATTAGTTCAAATGGTAATTGTACCGGTATCAGACAGTTTTAAGAAATTCTCTGTGAATACCTTCAGTAATACTTGAAGGTCAAAACACAATGTTAATTCGATGTTAATAATGACATTTAACAAGCGTCAAGCAGTCATTGCATGGAAAGGATATGCAACAAAATAATAAACATGACTACCTTCATTTACATGACATTACTCTGTCCTATACATTATGGTGCTCTGAAATGTGGGGGGGGGGGGGGGGCGGGGACTATGTATAAACACTGCTGTAATTTCTACTTGGTGAAACCAAAATGTACAAAAATGGCCTTTATTAAAATCTGACAATGTGCACTTTAACCACGTGATTTTTTTTCTAATACAAATCTCAAATTGTGGAGTATAGACAAAAATAAATAAATGATGGGTCTTTGTCCCAAACATTATGGAGGGCACTGTAGAAGGATTGCATAAAATGGATGTAGCAGACCATCTTGACCAGCTACTGTGTGGGAGTGGGAAACCATACAGTAACATAGAAACATAGAAAATAGGAGCAGGAGTAGGCCATTTGGCCCTTCGAGCCTGCACCGCCATTCAATGTGATCATGGCTGATCATCCAACTCGGTATCCTGTACCTGCCTTCTCTCCATACCCCCATACAAAGGGCCATATCTAACTCCCTCTTAAATATAGCCAATGAATTGGCCTCAACTACCTTCTGTGGCAGATAATTCCAGAGACTCACCACTCTCTGTGTGAAAAATGTTTTCCTCATCTCGGTCCTAAAGGAATCCCCCCTTATCCTTAGACTGTGACCCCTATGTAGATGTGTTTTAGTACAGTATTTTTTAATCTGCACTTTTTCTGTAACTGTACTGCTATTATATCAGAAAATCATATTCGCACTCTGGTATTTTTCTGTTTGCACTACCTGTTGTACTTGTGTATGGCCTGATAGCACTTATGTATATTTTAATTTGTATTTCACTATCTCGATACACATGACAATAATAAACCAATACCAATACTAAAATCAAGTGCAGCTTGACCAAATGTTTTGTGCAGATACAACATAACATCCAAACTCTCTTCCTTGATGCTTCGGCCTATGAAGGCACACATCTCAATGCCTTCTTCATTGCTTTATCCACTGTTTCAACATTATCAGGGAGCTGTGGAATTTCACCCCGAGACTCCTGTGTACCATGTATCATGTTCTTGCCATATAGTATCATGTTCCTGCCATTTCCTGTATACGATGTATTAATATTTGATACCCCAAAAATCATTACCTCATGCCTGTCTGGATATGATATTCAAAAGTTAGTTTATATTATGGTTATCGACCTTTAGCAAAAATGCTCTTTTTAGGAGGTACAATTTTTGCTCCATTGCATCTTGTTTTGCACAATTTGTTAGATATTGCTGCAATCTACCCTAAAATAGCAGAGCACCTTGTATTATCCAAGATGCTCTGCAGTTTGAGGAACATCCTCCCCTCCAAGACAATCTCCAATTAATCCAACTCGACTCCCAGGACAGTGCCAGCCTTCCTGATGAGCTTGTTGATTCTATGCGTCCGCAGCCTTCGCTCTACTACCCCAGCACACGACAGCGTAGAAGATGGCACTGACCACCACAGATTGATAGAACATCTGCAGCATCTTACTGCAGACGTTGAAAGAGCGGAGCCTCCTCAGAAAATACAGATGATTCTGTTCCTTCTTATACAGTGCCTCAGCGTTCCTGGACCAGTCCAGTTTACTATCCAGGTAAACTCCAAGGTACTTGTACTCCTAGGTAAACTGCACATCCACACCCTTGATGGAGACAGGGGTGTTTATCTCCTAAAGTCCACCTTTAACTCCTTAGTCTTGTCAGTGTTGAGCTACAGGTGATTCAGCCCACACCACTGAACAAAATCGTTGATTATACCTCTGTATTCAGCTTCCCTCCCCTCACTGATGCAGCCCGCAATTGCAGAGTCATTCGAAAACTTCTGCAGGTGGCAGGAGTCCAAGTTGTATCCGAAGTCTGAGGTGAAGATGATGAACGGGAAAGGTGAGAGGACTCTTCTCTGTGGAACCCCTGTGTTGCTCACTACCATGTACGAGACACAATTCTGTAGCCTGACATACTGTGTTTGTCCAGTCAGGTTGTTGGTGATCCGGGACACCAATCAAGCATGCACCTGCATCTTCGTCGATTTGCTCCCTAGCAGTGCAGGCCAGAAGTAGTTGTTGTTTTTCTTTCGTGTTATTAGGAGGCATGCCACTGCTGTACACATCGTTGCATTATTGGTGTTATGTGCAAGGTCTGCAATAGTACATGGATTATCCAGCAATGGGCATTGCAGTAGGTGTTGCATTGTCTGGGTCTGTGTGCCACAGTCACAGGTTGTTGTACCCTTAATGTAGCCCAATTTGTGCATTGTCACCCTTGACCACCTGACCCCAGTTCGCAGTCGGTTGAGGCATCTACAGTTCAGCCAGTGTTTATCAGCACCTGGTGGTCAGCGCTCTGCTGCTGGTATGCCCAACTTGGTGGAAATAGGGACAATGGCTAGTCTGATCTTTCACATCTGGAGGCGAGCTTCAGTTGGTGTTGTTTCCAATGGGGCGACGCTGGTTAGGAAGCTCTTACGGGATTTTAATCGCCTAGGAGGGGCCACATGGTTGTGTAATGGGTGTCTATCATCTGTCATTTGTTTCAGACGCTCTGTCCTCCTTGCAACAGCTGTCATGTCTGGGGGAGAGATGCCAGCCTGTAGGTAGACGTTGTTTATGTCCGTAGATCGGAGACAACCAGTGATGCTACGGTAACTGGCATTCAAGGATGAGTCGATCTTCTTTGCATATGTAGATCTCTCCCAAGCGGTGCATTGTTAAAAGCACTGGAGAAGTAAAAAAAAAAAACATGACTTGCAGTGCTTCCCGGCTTATCCAGGTATGGATAGGAATAATGGAGCAGGTGGATGATGGCGTCCTCAAATATATGGCATGCCATATAGATATATGGCAGCTCAAATAAAGTTTGTACAATATTTTGCATTAGATTAAATAGCACGGGTTTCACAGCGGTGCAGCTAATGGAGCTTCTGCATCGCAGCCCCACGATACCCTGGGTCGATCTTGACCTTCGATGCTGTCAGTGTGTAGCTTGCATCTTCTCCCTGTGACCGTGTAGGTTTCCTCAGTTACCCGGTTACCAGCCACATCCAAAAGACGTGCAGGTTTGTCGGTTAATTAGCCTCTGTAAACTGCCCATAATGTGTTGGGAATAGGTCAAAAAGTAGGATAACATAGAATTCATGTGAATGGGTGATCGATGGATTGGTCATAGCAGCTGGTACAGCCACAAAACTAGTAATTGCACCAGATGAAATTGATGAAATCATCACAAGTATTCTCCACTGGTTATGTTCATCAGGAAACCTCCAAGGAAAGTTTAAAAATTAAGCTCTTTGGGCACAAGGATAGTAACAGGTGTTTTTTTCATTTATCAAGGAACGAATAACAACATTTGAAAATAACAGCAATTGATACCACTATTTCATCAATAGTCGTAGAGTGATTCAGCATGTAAACAGCCCTCTGGCCCAACTTCCTCACACTGGCCAACATGTCCCAGCTATACTAGTCCCACCTGCCTGTGTTTGGTTCATAGCCCTCCAAACCTTTCCTATCCATGTACCTGTCTAACTGTTTCTTAAATATTGGGATTTTTTTTTGTTTAATATTTTTTATTAGAAGCATTGCATATTATCTAAGGTACAACAGCACTTCAAATACAAATCAGTTATCACAAACGTTGTACAGATATTACGGGATAATTTATATATGCTACTGTTTTTGATTTTTTTTTTGGGAAGGTAAAGGAGTGGGAAAAAAAAGTAAAAGTATAAATCAATAATCAAGACGTTGTGATTAAATAATAATGATTATATAATAAAAATATAAAAAATAAAAATAATAAAGTTAAACAAGAAAAATTAAAAAAAAATAAAAACAATTATTATACAATAAAAAATTTAAAAAAGGAATCTTTACATTGAATGGAACAGTTTCATATAACAATATCTATTGAGACATGTATACAGATGCCAATACTTTTTTCATCTAATCCTATACAAGGGTAATTATTGAGGTACGGTGCTGAGTTCAGCTACCCCTTTAAGTAATCAATGAATGGAGACCATATTTGTTCAAAAAGTTCATATTTGTCCATTAGGACAAACCTAATTCTCTCCAAATGCAACGTCTCCGACATTTCCACAGTCCAAATTTTGATTGTGGGGGATAATGTTCCCTTCCAGAATTTTTATATTAATTTTTTTCCAATTTATCAAACTAATCAAGAAAATTGCTTTGACTTACTGTTAATATTAAGCTTGTCAGGGACTCCTAATATTATTAACTTTAGATCAGGGTCCAAATTAGTTTTAACAACCTCAGAGATGATTCCAAAAATATCAGCCCAATAACTATTAAGTTTTATGCATGTTACAAAAGTATGCGTTAAGTTGGCTTCTAAATTCTGACATTTATCGCAAATAGAAGAAATGTTAGGAAAAATTCTATTTAATTTCGTTTTTGAGTAATGTAATCTATGTATTACTTTAAATTGTACCAAAGTATGTCTGGCATTTAATGAGCATCGGTGTATACATTGTAAACTTTCTTCCCAAGTGTCTTTCATTATAGATAGACCTATTTCATTTTCCCATATCTGTCGGTATGATTCTGTTGTTGGGACTTCCCTATCCAAAAGAGTATTATATATGCACGCTATTAATTTTTCTGTATTTGGGTGCTTGTTAAGCCACTCATCCGATAATCCTGGCTCTCTATTCTTATAGTCTTGCATGTTTGACTTGATATAGTCTCTAATTAGTAAATACCTAAACAGGTTATTTGGGTGTAATCCATAGATATCTTTTAATTCTTGAAATGATAGAAATTTTCCTTTCCTGTAAAGGTGTTCTATCCTTATAATTCCTAAATTTTTCCAGTGTCTAAACCCCTTATCCAATATAGAAGGTTTAAATAAAGGATTATTCATAATTGATAGAGTGACATATTATCCAGATGTAAAGTCTTAACTATTTGTTTCCAAATACGTATATTGCTATGAATTATAGGGTTATCCCCGTAAGTTTTTTTTTTGTACTTCACTTGGAGCAAGAAGAATCGCACTTATATCAAATGGTAAACAGTCTTCCATTTCCATCTTTAGCCAAGCTGGTTCCTGGTCCATTTTTACCAGCCAAAAATTCATATTCTTAATCTGAACCGCCCAAAAATAATATAAAACATTAGGTAACGCTAATCCTCCATTTATCTTGGATTTACTTATTACTTTTTACTTATTCTGTGATTTTTATAATCCCAAATAAAGCTGTTAATAATAGAATCGATTTTTTTGAAAAAAAAAATTGGGAGATATAAAGGGATAGCTTGAAATAAATATAATAATTGTGGTAAAAAGACCATTTTTATAGCATTTATTCTGCCAATCATTAATAGTGGTAGTGTTTTCCAGTATAAAATATTCTTTTTTAGTTTATCCAATAACTGAGGATAATTTAGTTTGAATAATAGATTATAAGATTTAGATACATTAATTCCTAGGTATTTAAATTTATCCGTAACTATTTTAAACGGAAATTGTTGTAATATGTTTACTTTTATTCCAGTTATAGGCATAATTTCACTTTTAATCCAATTAATTTTATATCCTGAAAATGTACCAAACTTATTTATAATGTTAAGTAAGTTAGGAATACTGATCTCCGGTTTTGTGATATATATTAAAACATCTTCTGCATATTTTATTCGTTATGGTATTAGTATTGTATCCATATATTTCTGGATCTGATCTAATCCTTTCGGCTAGTGGCTCGATTGCGAGAGCAAATAATAAAGGTGATAACGGGCATCCTTGTCTACAACCCCTAGAAAGATTAAATTTAGCTGATAACATTTGGTTTGTTAGTATTTTTGCTGTAGGGTTGGAGTACAAAATTTTAACCCATTTACAAAATCTATCGCCGTTGAAATTTCTGCATTAACTTAAATAAGTAAGGCCATTCAACCTGGTCGAATGCTTTTTCCGCATCTAGTGAAATGACAGCTAATTCAATATCATTAACTCTTTTTGAATATATGATATTGAATAGTCGTCTCAAGTTATAAGTGGAGTAACGTTTGGGAATAAAGCCTGTTTGATCATGATGTAGTAGTTTATTAATCACTAAACTTAACCTTTGGGATAAAATTTTAGTTCATATTTTTTGATCAGTATTTAGAAGAGCAATTGCTCTATATGATCCAGGATATTCCAGATCCTTATCTACTTTAGGAATGAGTGTGATTGTAGACTCATTTAGAGTTTCTGGTAACTTTCCTTGTTCATAAGCATATTTATATATTGCTTGTAAACGTGGGGAAATCAAGTCGTGAAACGTCTTATAAAATTCAGCACTTAGGTCATCAGGGCCAGCGGCTTTTCCATTTTTCAATGATCCGATTGATTCCTCAATGTATTTTACCGATATTTCAGCATCTAACAAGTCTTTACCTTCCTGATCTAAACCTTTGATATGACATTCATGTAAGAATGCTTCCATTCCATCCGATTGCCCCGTCAGTTTGGTTGAATAAAGTTTTTCATAGTAATGCAGAAATCTGTCATTAATATCTTTTGGCAAAGTTAATATTTGATCTGAGTTTTTATCTGATTTATCTGATTTTATATATCATTTTTTCCTCATCTGATTTTCTAAGCTGCTGTGACAATAATTTTTGTGGTTTGTCACCAAATTCAAAATGTGCTTGTTTAGTCTGTTGAAAAAGTTTTATAACATGATTTGAGTATATTTTATTTAGCTTATATTTTAATATTGCAATTTTATTATGTATCACCTTAGATGGAGATATTGCATTTTCAATATCTAATTGCTTTATTTCATTTTATAAAGTTTGTTGCATCTTTTGGTTTTCCTTATTAAGGTATGCTTGCGCAGATATTATAGCACCACGCATAAAGGCTTTAAATGTGTCCCAAAGAAGTGACGCTGAAAATTCCGGGTTTGTCATTAAGTCTCAAAAAACAATTTAATCTGTTTTAAAACCAGATAATCATAACAAGCCTTTTCCTTTAAAAAATTTGAGGGTTGAGTCTCCATTGAGATTGTTTATTAGTTTTATAAAACCGTTTAATTTTATCTTAAATGTTAATGAGTGTGATCCGAAATAATAATATTATGATATTTTGAGTCATACGTAAATGGAATTAATTTTGAGTCTATTAAAAAATAATCTATCCTTGAATAGGTTCCGAATACAGGTGAGTAAAATGAGTATTCCCGACCAGAAGGGTTATCAATTCTCCAAACATCCTTAACATTTGCAGTATTAATAAAGGAATTTATAAATTCGCTTGATTTAGATGTAACTTTTCTTTTAGTAGATGATCTATCTAGATAATTATCTTAAGTACAGTTTAAACCCCCCCCCCCCCCCATTATTAGATTATGTTGTGTAGAATAGTATTAAATATTTTCTTAAAAAACAACGGATTATTGAAATTAGGCCCATATACGTTCATAAGAATAACTTTCTTTGAATATAATTCACCCGTAATTATTATATATCTACCCTCAATATCTTCTATTATTGAGGTATGTTTAAATGGTATACCTTTACGTATAAGAATTGCAACCCCTCTAGACTTTTGCGTAAATGAAGAATGATACACTTTAGAAATCCATTTTGCTGTTAGTCTATATTGAGTATCCTTTTTGAGGTGTGTCTCTTGAAGAAAGATTATATCTGTTTTAAGTCTATTTAAGTGAGCTAAAACCTTATCTCTTTTAATTGGTTCATTAATCCCTTTTACATTCCAACTGCAGAAGGTGATTCCATCACCCCCAGTTTTCATGTTAATGTCTTGCATTTTGGAGTTAAGGTGGATTATAATGGAGTAGATGTCTCAGCACGTCTATGCCAACCTCAGATTGATGCGTTTTAATACATGTAACTTTATCTTACATACATATCTTTTCAAACAAAATTCATAATACCATTCATAACTAAAAATGTAATATAATACTTTATGTAAAACAAAAATAAAATAAAAATAGGAAAAATAGATCTTAATAGAGTTAGTAATGTGCGGAAGGTAAAGGGTAACTACAGCTATTTTAAGTGTAGTTAGTGTTAGCCACACTAGTGTGGTTATTAATCTAACGACTTCCGTTATTAAAAAAAGATAATAATCGTTCCAGCTCCAGATTTTCCTTAATGGAAAATTTTTAATTGCCTTAAGGGCTATTTATATAGGGGTGGGGTGCTAAATTTTAATGATTATAGATTATGAACACTTATTTGAATTTTTTATAATATCATAACTCTTTTGGGTGGGATAGCATGCAATTTTAAGTGATAGTTAATACTAAACTATTCCTATTATATGTTAGCTTTTCAGTGTATTTAAGAGTCCATTATTCTTCCTCCTTCTCTATGGATATTCGATACCATCAGGTAAATATTAGATACCGTTCAAATTCACGGTTCTTCATCCTCGTCTGCTTCTCCCTCTTCTACCTCTTCCTCCTTCTCGATGCTCCGAGCGAATTCAAGTGCCTCTGTGTGCTTGATGAAGTGATACTCTTTGTTATCATAGGTTACTCTTAGCATTGCAGGATACATCAGACCATATCTCAGACCATCTATCTTCTTAAGAATGCCTCTTGTTTCTGTAAATAGAGCTCTTCTCTTGGCGACTTCCGCAGGGTAGTCTCTGAATATGCTAATCTTATCTCCATCGTAGATGAGGTTTCTCTTATGAATTATTATCTTCATCATATCCCGCTGTGGACGGCGTCTCAGTGCCCTGTGTGCCCGACCAAGGAGGGGCTCTTGATCCAGATTCAAAACAGTTTTTAAGAGATTTGCAGCAAATTTTCGATCTCCCTCTTTACCTTCACTCAATCCAACAATTCGTAAGTTCTGGCGCCTTTGCCGTCCCTCCAAGTCAACACATTTCTCAGTTATTTTGTGTAATAAATCTGATAAACGTTTGTTCTCGGAGAGAAGTTTCTCATTCGCCTTAACACTTGTACTGGCAATATTAGACACTTCATTAATTGCCTCTTGTTGTTGATCAAGTGACCGTAAAATAGGTTCTAGCTTATTATCTAGCTTATTATCAACGTTCGACTCCATCAGCTCAAATTTACAGTTTACCTCATCCACATGTTGCTGCAGAGCTGCATCCGCCTGTGTTTTCCATTCATCAAGCATAGTCTTTACTGGAAGTACAATTTCACTGCTTAAATCATCTTTCACTTGTTCTTTAAACACTTGAAAATCTTCTCTAAGGATCCTTAAATCATCTTTATATTCCTTTTTCATTTTTTTCAGCTCATCCATAATAGTTTTTGTTTCTGCAGAAACAGCTTTTTAAAGTTCTTCCATCTCGGATTTCCTCCTTAAGATGTCTTCCTGGGAGGCTGTCAAACTTGAGCCCGAGGCTCCAGTCGGGCCTACTTCTTTTTTCATTGTTGGTATTTTCTGTTTGGGGGGGGGTGTATGCTGCATCAACATACTATTGGTAAAGTCGCGCGCCTGATGACGTCACGCACCTTTCTAAAGCTGCCGGTGCCGTTCTCACCCGTTCTCCTCCGGTAAGTGACTTTAAATCACCCCGTTTTTCCCCGTTTTTTATACAATTTTTAAGGAGCTGGTTGGCGCGAGTTCCACCTACTCCATAGCGCCACCGGAAATCTATTCAAATATTGGGATATTCCCTGCCTCAACTACAGTACCTCATCTGGCAGCTTGATCCATACCCTTTGAGTGAAAACATTACCCTTCACATCTATATAATTAAAAGTCTCATCTCGACCACTTCCTGTCTGCGCTGTATACTGATTTTAGAAAAAACGCTACCCTGTATTGCTGTGATCTTTTGGCCATCTTACGCACAGTCGTCCCCCGCTGAGCCAGCCCCGAGAACTTTTCCCATCAATGAAAAATAAAAAAGTTATCAGAGTTTAAAAAACCTTGAGATCAGCTGATTGGTCCTCTCACCTGTCAATCACCGCGATGAAGGTAACGCCCCTTCTGGGGGGGGGCAAGACTATAAAACCCCGGATGCCTGGATGTGACTCAGTCACTCTGCAAGATCGCGAGGGAGAGGCCACGACTGTCATTCTAAGCTGTGAATCAACTGAACTGTGAGTCTGCAGTGTACTTGCAATAAATGATTTGTTAGCCCTTAATGACAATGCCATGAGTTGTTTGGCCTGCTGCCTTGCCTGTGCATTAAACTGCAAGGCTTTATTAGGTCCGACTGTGCTTGGAAGGAATAAATGCTTTATAAGGTCCGACTGCGTTTGGGAGGAATAAATGCTTTATTAGGTCCGACTGTGTTTGGAAGGAATAAATTCTTTATTAGGTCCGACTGTATTTAGTCCAAACGTCCCACTCATTTTATGACTTCCGCTTAATGGACAGGTCTCGCTGATTGCTTAATTTCCCGTGAGTGCAGAGGTCGCGCTAATTGCATAATTTCCGGTAAGTGCAGAGGTCACGCTGATTGCGGAAGTGCCTCCGACTGCGGAAGCCCCACAGTGCAGAGGCCGCGCTCAGCCGCGTGTGTAGATTCAAGAAAGTTTACTGTCAATATATATGGTGTGTGAGTGAGTGTGTATGTGTGAGTGAGTGTGTGTGAGTGAGTGTATGTGTGAGGTGGAGGGTGAGTCTGTGTGTGTCTGTGTGAATGTATATTGGAATTGGTGGAGAGGTGGAATATTGCGTTGGGGGACCAACCCTCCCGTGTGAAGCTGGGTCCCAACGGGTCCCACTTAGTCTAGTTCTTATTAAATCTTTTGCCCATCACCATAAACCTATGTCCCCTGGCCCTCGATTCACCTACTCTAGGGAAGAGACTGTGCATCTACCGGATCTATTCCTCTCATGATTTTTTTGTACACCTCAATAGATCACCCCTCATGCTCTTGTGTTCCAATCTACTCAAGCTCTCTCTATAGCTCAGTATGTTTTCAAATGTTTTCACTGCAATTCAAAATGACCCTAACTAAAATTGGAATATTTTACCTCACTCTCTGTGTAAAATACTTGCCCCACACATCTCCTTTAAAGAGTTATTTAGGAATATATATATTTTTTTTAATATATATTTTATTGGAAGCAATTGTACAAACAGACTTGACAATTTTACAACTCTAGCATTGCTTCAGTTTTAACAATTTCCAAACAGAACCTTAAATTAAAAAAGAGAAGGAGAGAAAGGATAGAAAGAAGAAAAAAGAGGAGATATATCCATCGACCCACCCATGCACCCACTCACCCAGCCCTACAATCGGTTTCGAATTTGTGTTCAACCATTGTATTGCTCAAGAAATGCAATAAAACAAGACCATTTTTTAAAAAATTGTTCCAGTTTATCATTCAAGACAAACCTAATTCTCTCTAAATATAGTCCATCCGTCATTTCTGCAATCCACATCTTCACTAAAAGGACTGCTGTCTTTTTCCAGAATTTAAGTACAGTTTTTTTGCTGATATTAGACTGCAATCGAGAAAGCGTCGTTGAGAGACCGTTAGATTGCTACATGCCTCTGATATTCCCAGTATTATCAATTTTGGGTCTGGCTCTATTGGGGTTCTCAGTGTTTTGGAGGTGATGCTGAATACTTCCGTCCAAAAACTTTCTATTTTTGTATAATATTTCCAGCAGCAGTATCACTGGATATAATATCAGGACCTCATCTTAGAAGAAATTAAATGAAAGATACAGCCCTGAGTGTAGGATTCAAAAACAATTTTTCAGGAAGTGCTGTAGGGTACCTGCGCAGCCTTCTAATTAATGATATGTTTCATAGATTATTAAAAAGTTCCAGCAGGTTGAAAAACTGACAGTCAAGAAAGGAAGAAGAGAAGAGATGAAGGGGAAGTTAAGAGCCAGTTAGCAAAACACCATTTGTTAGGGAAATGATGTAATCCATAATTGAAAAAAACTTAGAACAAAATGAGCAAAAAACAAGCTATGCGAGGAACTCAGTGGATCAGACAGCATCTATGAAGGGAAATGGACAGTCAACAATTTGGTTGAGACCCTTCCTCTGGATTGGAAAACTCAAGACCCTGCTCAAGCCATTCGAGCCTTCCAATCCAGAGAAAGGGTTAAATAAAAAGGAATCACAGAATGTTTGTATTTCCAAAAGGCATTGAAAAGGTGCCATGTAAAAGCATACTGCACAAGACAGAGGCATTTAAGAGGCTTTTAAATAGGCACATAGATTTGCAATTAATCCATCGGGTGGCGCCATCGAGTGTGGCAGCCTCACCAACACCTGTCTGTCCACCTCGCCAACACTGTCTGTCCTTTCACCCTTATTTGCTATTTTTAATTTAAAAATATGTTTTAAAGGATCTTAATTTTTTTGTGGGGGGGGTGGGGGAGAGGAGGAATAGGGGGAATAGGTTTCCCAGTCACTGACTTGGTCGAAGATGCGTCTTTTCTCCGAGTCGCATCTCTACGCCCCTCGCGGCCTACCAACTGGATCGGCCCGGCCTCTCCTACTGGAGACTGGCCAGAGCTTCAGCAATATAGACAAAAGGTGCAGGAGGAGGCCCTTTGAGCCAGCAGTGCTATTCAATGTGATCATCGCTGATCATCCCCAATCAGTACCCCGTTCATCCCTGACTCCGCTATCTTTAAGAGCCCTATCTAGCTCTCTCTTGAAAGTATCCAGAGAACTGGCCTCCACCACCCTCTGAGGCAGAGAATTCCACACTCATAACTCTCTGTGAGAAAAAGTGTTTCCTTGTCTCCTTTCTAAATGGCTTACCCCTTATTCCTAGACTGTGGCCCCTGGTTCTCGACTCCCTCAACATCGGGAACATGTTTCCTGCCTCTAGCGTGTCCAAACCCTTAATAATCTTATATGTTTCAATAGGATGCCCACTCATCCTTCTAAAAAGCGGCACAGCACTGAATTAACGTCGCGAAGCGGGACGATGCCTGGGGATTGCCTGTTGAAGGTCCGGAGTGTTGGGTCTGCTGATTGACACTGTGGAGCAGTGGTTTGCGAAACATCTAGCCATGGGCGGCGCAGACTTTAACATCGCGGAGTCCTGGGATCTTTTGACGAGGGTCACCAGTGTTGAATATCCGCCCAGCTCCGCCTGTGGACTTCGGGAACCGATGTCTCCGGTAGGAAGTGGCTGATTTGGAAACTCCAAGCCGCGTGTGTGTTCTTCCATTCCGATGCCAGAGCTCCGATCATCCCGGCGAAAGGGCCTGAACATCAACCCGCCCATAGCGGCGACTGCGGAGGGTTCAAAGGCCCCGACCATGGGTGAACAATGAGGAAGATGACTGAACTTTATTGCCTTCCCGCACAGTGGGAAACGTTGATTCCGCTGTGGGGATGTTAATGTTAAATTCTATCGTGTATTGTGCTCTTTTTATTCGTATGGCTGTATGGTAACTCAAATCTCACTGTACCAATTGGTGCATGTGACAATAAATGGAACTTAAACTTGGATATAGATCATGTGCAGGCAGATGAGATTAGTTTATCTTACCATGTTCGGCACAGTCATTGTAGGCCGAAGGGCCTGTTCTTGTGCTGTACTTTTCTATGTTCTATAAGACCAGGGTTCAGACGGTTAAACATAACTTTTTACTGTGGATTAAGGATTGGTTAACAAAGATTATAACCGTATAACAATTACAGCACGGAGACAGGCCCTCTCGGCCCTTCCAGTCCGTGCCGACCATTTGTTTTCCCCTAGTCCCATCTACCTGCACTCAGACCATACCCCTCCATTCCCTTCACGTCCATATACCTATCCACTTTACTTTTAAATGTTAAAATCGATCCTGCCTCCACCACCTCTGCTGGAAGCTCATTCCACACAGCCACCACCCTCTGAGTAAAGAAGTTCCCCCTCACGTTACCCCTAAACTTCTGTCCCTTAATTCTCATGTCATGCCCTCTTGTTTGAATCTTCCAGTTACCCTCAATGGGAAAAGCTTATCCACGTCAACTCTGTCTATCCCTTTCATCATTTTAAAGACCTCAATCAAGTCCCCCCTTAACCTTCTGCGCTCCAAAGAATAAAGACCTAACATGTTCAAAAACCTTTCTCTGTAAACATTGTTGCTGGAACCCTGGCAACATTTCTAAGCAAATCCTCCTCTGTACTCTCTCTATTTTGTTGACATCCTTCCTATAACTAGGCGACCAAAATTGTACAACCATACTCCAGAATTGGTCTTACCAATGCAATATAATGTACAATTTTAACATTACTTCCCTACTCCTATATATCAATGCTCTGATTTATAAAAGGCCAGCACACCAAAGGCTTTCTTTACCACCCTATCTACATGCGATTCCACCTTCAGGAACATGCACAGTTAATTCCTAGATCCCTCTGTTTCCACAGCATTCCTCAATTCCCTACATTTACCATGTACGTCCTATTTTGATTTGTCCTGCCAAGATGTAGCACTTCAACACTTATCAGCATTAAACTTCATCTGCCATCTTTCACAGCCCACTTTTCCAAATGGCCCAAATCTCTCTGTAGACTTTGAGAATCTACTTCATTATCCACAATACCACCTATCTTAGTATCATCTGCATACTTACTTATCCAATTTTCCACCCCATCATCCAGATCATTGATGTACATGACAAACAACAGTGGACCCAACACAGATCCCTGAGGCACCCCACTGGTCACCGGCTTCCAACATGACAAACAGCCATCCACCATTACTCTCTGACATCTCCCATTCAGCCACTGTTGAATCCATCTTGCTATGAATTATTGCATCCTTTACAAATTGGAAAAATGTAACCATTATATTGTAGAATGAACCTGCTGATGCATTAAGTATTTAAAAATTATTTAAATTAATTAACTTGGATAAGGGATGGTGTGTAATATTTCCACGTTTTCCTGATGACACAAATATAAATCGGTATCAGCTGCTGACTTCATCACTGCATTGATTCAGCTGAGTGTAATTTCCCTGACCTCAAGGGTGCAGTGCAGCACTGGTAAGTAATATCTCGTACACTTAAGATGCAATTTCCCCATTCAGTTGGATTTCTGGCACTTTGTCTGAATAATAATATCATGTGCAGTCTGCTATCTTGTGCAGCGGTGAACACAGCTGTCTTGAGTGATGTCTCCGTCTCAGCAAGATAATGTCATGTATCTGAAATTTTGGCTGTTTCTCCTATTCTTCTCCTGTCCAGCTACTGAAAACAATAAAGTGCAAATTCAATGTATTCTAAGTACTTCCCCATTGACAATCCTTCCTTTTAAGGAATGGATTTAAAATATGACCTTGAAATTGATTTACTTTGATTGGCTAGCACATCCTGGTTGCAAGGAACAGGCCTTGCATCGGAGTGAGTAGACCAAAGGTGTGCTGAATGTAATGGGGCTACGTTCAGTTTTTATTTATACTATATTTACACTTTATAGAAGGAATATCCAATTTTCTCTTTGAGGTCCATAGTCACAGTTATGTGTAGCCTACATTTCCTTCAGTGAAAGTGCTTTCTATTAGTTTCTATTATCCTGTTGGTTCCCACTGAATAATGACAGCATTTATTATCCATTACAGATTTTGGTGGGCTGATCAGTGTCAACAACATTGATGAGTCTGGAGACTCATATGTCAGACTGAATGAGAGATTGGAGATCTACTTTGATCTTCTAGGATGGGCTCATTTATGAACCAGAAAGGGTTTTAATAGTCTTGTGGTTACAAGGTTATCTTTCTCCTGGATTTATTGGATAACTTTAAGCTAAATTGCACTGCTAGCTTCTTCTCTGAACTATTGGCAATGTCAGATTGATCAGCATCTGTGACCAAACAGAATGGTTCTCAGGGGTCAGTGTCCATTACAATGTAAGTGAAGCCATGATAACAACCATAGAGTCATGGAGAGGTACAACACAGAAATTGGCCCTACAACCCAAATCATCAATGCAAACCAAAATGCCTTTCTATGCTAATCCCATTTTTCCTGCATTTGACCCACAACCCTCCTTACCTATCAATGTACCTATGCAAATGCCTTTTCAAAGCTGTGATTGTATCTGCCCCCACTACAATCTCTACATATCATTCTATATATGTCCACTCCTCTGTGTGAAGAAGTTACAGCTCCGATCTCCTTCCAAATATCAAATCAAGTTTCAAGTTCTTAAAATAGAGTCTTGGCCTTAAAGGCCCATTGTCTTGGTGGTGACACTGGGTCAGTGTTGCAGGGGCCTTCTTAATTGTTTCACTGACATGTTTGAGGATGAACTATTAGTGATGTGTTGGCATGCTGTAAGTGAATACATGGTATAGTGAATGAGTGCAAAACCATTACCAATCTATATTGCTGTATATTTTATAAATAAAGTATATTTTTGAGAAATAAAGATGTCAGTTTTGATTATTGCTTTATTATTGTGTGCTATCTAGGTAACTCATCCATACATGATTACAATAAACATACATGAATACAACAGGTAAAGCAAAATGAGCTAAGAAGCAGAATTCGGAATACGGTGTTAGAAACATAGAAAATAGGTGCAGGAGTAGGCCATTCGGCCATTCAATATGATCATGGCTGATCATCCAACTCACCCATCCCCCCCACGAACACCCCCCTACCGCCCCAACCCCGGCCACGCCCCCGCCCCCAATCCCCCCCACTACCCCCTCCCAAATACAGTACTACGACCCCCGTTCTCCCCCAACACCGTATCCCATACCTGCCTTCTCTCCATACTCCCTGATCCCTCTAGCCACTAGGGCCACATCTAACTCCCTCTTAAATATAGCCAATGAACTGGCCTCAACTACCTTCTGTGGCAGAGAATTCCAGAGACTCACCACTGTGTGAAAAATGATTTTCTCATCTCGGCCCTAAAAGATTTCCCCCTTATCCTTAAACTGTGACCCCTTGTTCTGGACTTCCCCAACATCGGGAACAATCTTCCTGCATCTAGCCTGTCCAATCCCTTAAGAATTCTGTAAGTTTCTATAAGATCCCCCCTCAATCTTCTAAATTCTAGCGAGTACAAGCCGAGTCTATCCAGTCCTTCTTCATATGAAAGTCCTGACATCCCAGGAATTAGTCTGGTGAACCTTCTCTGTACTCCCTCTATGGCAAGAATGCATTTCCTCAGATTAGGGGACCAAAATTGTACGCAATACTCCAGGTGCGGTCTCACCAAGACCCTGTATAACTGCAGTAGAACCTACCTGCTCCTATACTCAAATCCTTTTGCTGTGAATGCTAACATACAATTCGCTTTCTTCACTGCCTGCTGCACCTGCATGCCTACTTTGAAATGACTGGTGTACCATGACACAGGTCTTGTTGAATCTCCCCTTTTCCTAATTGGCTACCAATAGTCTACTTTCCTGTTTTTGCCACCAAAGTGGATAACCTCACATTTATCCACATTAACTGCATCTGCCATGCATTTGCCCACTCATCCAGCCTATCCAAGTCACCTCGCAGCCTCCTAGCATCCTCCTCACAGCTAACACTGCCCCCCAGCTTCGTGTCATACGCAAACTTGGAGATGTTGCATTCAATTCCCTTGTTCAAATCATTAATATGTATTGTAAATAGCTGGAGTCCCAGCACTGAGCCTTGCAGTACCCCACTAGTTACTGCCTGCCATTCTGAAAAGGACCCATTTACTCCTACTCTTTGCTTCCTGTCTGCCAAAACTGAACCCCCAATAGCATGTGCTTTAAGTTTGTATACTAATTTCTTATGTGGGACCTTGTCGAAAGCCTTCTGAAAGTCCAGATATAACACATCCACTGGTTCTCCCTTATCCACGCTACTAGTTACATCCTCGAAAAATTCTATAATATTTGTCAGACATGATTTACCTTTCGTAAATCCATGCTGACTTTGTCCAATGATTTCACCATTTTCCAAGTTTGCTGCTATCCCATCTTTAATAACTGACTAGCAGTTTCCCCACTACCGATGTTAGACTAACTGGTCTGCAATTCCCTGTTTTCTCTCTCCCTCCATTTTTAAAAAGTGGGATTACATTAGTTACCCTCCAATCCTCAGGAACTACTCCGGAATCTAAAGAGTTTTTAAAAATGATCACTAATGCATTCACTATGTTAGAGCGACAGAGAAAGTGCAGACATAAGGGCTGCAACAAGATAGATTGGGCAATCAGGAATACTAAGTTTATGAGAGGTCCATTCAATAATCTGATAACCGCAGGAAAGAAGCTGTCCCTGAATCTGATGGCACACACTTTCACGCTTGTGTACCTTCTGCCTGATGGAAAGGTGGAGAAGACAGTATTATTTGGATGCGAGTAGTCAAGGGGTATTGTCTGCTTTCCTGAACAGCATGAAGTGTAGTGAGAGTCATGGCTGGTGGGGGACAGGGAGTTGCTGGTTGGTGTGATGTACATTGCTGCAGTCAGAACTCTCTGCTATTTCTTGTGCCTTGACAGAGCAGATGCCAAACCAAGCTCTGATACATCCGGATAGGATGCTTTCTATGGTTGCATTTGTAGAAATTGGTAAGAGTCATTTGTGACATGCCACATTTCATACTATTCTGAGGAAGTTACTGAATACCATTTTCTTACAATTAAAAGAAGCTCATATTTGTTCATGATGTACATTAACACTTTAATATGGGTTAAAGGCCTATCCCACTTAGGCGACTTTTCAGCGGACTGCCTGCGACCTTCAAGCTCGCGGGACTCACCTGAAAAACCATGAACTGGAATGGCGACCGTCAGAGCAGCTCACACACACACACAAACACATCGCAAAGGCGGGGGCCAGGGAAAGTGGGGGAGCGCTGTCTGAAATTCACATGGTGCAAAACCAAGGTGATACAGACACACACCGCGATGAACAGGGTTAAAGACGGTTAGCACAGTGTGTGGTAAGTCCTTTAAAAGAGCGGGGGGAGGGGAGACACTTTTATGAAGCCAGATGACTTTTAATAAGCCAGAGATACACAGCTGTGAAGTTTAGCGGGCATTTAACATTACCGGTCGGTTTTCCTTGGTTCTGAAAACTCGTGCTTACATTTTTTTTCCCCCCAATGAGCCAATGAAAATGTCAGCAAAGGAGATTAACTAAAACTACCTATGGCTACCTCCACTACCTACAACGACATGGCGACCCACTACCACTGCACCTACGACTACAAAAGTATCGATTTTTTCCATGGCGACCAATTTTTGGTCGCAGAAAATTTTTCAACATGTTGAAAAGTTTGCTTCGACCATACTGAGGCCGCGACTAGTTCCCAGAATGCGGGAACTCCTCTCGAACATGAAGGAGACTCACCAGAGACCACCAGCGAACATGTGGCGATCATGAGGCGAGCGCAGAGTCTCCTGTACTTGCCTAAAAAGTCGCCGAAGCGGGACTGGCCCTTAAATTACATCTTCTGGAACAGAATCATGGGGGTAGGTTTAATTTATGTAGACATCAATAAGGAAAATTCCAGCAAATTACAATGAAAGAAACGTTGAGACTTATTTTCCTATATATTAGTATCTTAAGTTGTCATTTCACAGAAATGATCAAAAACAGAAACTATTTTAAAACATTTTAAATTATGTATGGCTTTATTATATATCATGTAATTTAAGAATGTTACATTTTTTCTCACTAAGTACCTATAAGATTCTGATATTAATCATTGTAATATGTTTCAAAAATATTATCACATTTCTTACATTAAAGCTGTGTCTTCCATTCCTTGGTTCTAAAACAACATTAGAAGCATCAATATCAGGAAAGACACTTTAACACTGAATGTCCTTCTTTAATAATTACTTTTGTAGATTTAGTGATTGATCTAATTGTAACACAAGGGGAATTTGTACCACTAAATTCATCGATTCCAAGCATTGCTTTCTAATTCCAGCATTACATTTCCTTTCCATGAAGTGTATGTGAATTTTTTTAGCAAGTATAGTTATGTATTCTGTTTTGAATTATTTTATTCTAGAAATCAGATACAGGAGATATAACATATAAGAACCTGAGGGGCAACTTAATCACTCAGTGGGTGGTGGGTGTGTGTAACAAGCTGCAAGGGGAGGTAATCGAAGCTGGTACTATAACAACATTTAAAAGACACTTGGGCAATTGCATGGATAGGTAAAGTTTAGAGGAATGTGTGCTAAATGCAGGCATATTTGAGTAGATTAGATGGAATATATTAAGTTGGAATGAACGGCCTGATTCTGTGTTGTATGACTCTAAGACTCCATGAGTAAGAACATCAAGAGGAGTACAAAATGTGTATCCAATCCTTTGTCCCTTCTTCACAACTGATAGCTAATCTTCTACCTTGGGACCATTTTCCAGCACTGTACTCCACTCCCCGATTTTCTTAATGTCCAGGAATGCATCAATCTCTATTTTGAATGAACACGATGACTGACCCTGAAGGCCATCTGAGATAAGGAATTCCAGAGGTTCAGCACCCTGAGTGAAGAGCCGTCTTCTAATCTCAGTCCAAAATAGACTACCAATTTTTCTCAGCCTCTTCAATCATTGGAAACATTCTCTCTGCATCTAGTCTATCAAGCATTACGATTTTATGTTTAGATGAGATCTCATTCTTTTAAACTCCAAACAACATGGTCACATTTATGCATTCTCCCATCATACAGCTATCCCACCATCCCTGAATATTTTCTGCACTCCTTTTACGCCAAGATCATATGGTGCAGTCATATCAAGGATCTATATAACTGCTATAAACCTTAGACATTGCCAATAACCAGACACACAGAAAAAGCCTGTCAGCCAAACCCTCAACCACCCATTCCACTCCAATCCTACGTTCATCCCGTTTATTCTCCACACATTCCAGTTCACTCCCACAATATTCTACCACTCACCTACAAATTACGGGCAATTTGAATTGGCTAATTAATTTACAAGCCCACTTGACAATAACCTTGCACAATAATGGTTAACATATTGTTTGCTTTCATAATCACTTGTAAACCTATTTAACCAAACCTGCTTTTCTCTTAGGTGCACCAAAGTGGATTACCTCACATTCTTCCACATTACACCTGCCATGTTCTCATCCTCTCACTCAGCATGCTCACAACTGAAGTCTCTTGGCATCATCCTCTGTGTTCATAATCCGATCTTATTTTCACCAAATTTGGAAATATGACATATTATCCCTTCAACCAAGCATAGGACTACAATATATACAGGGTGTGAATAGCTGGGACAGAAGTACAAATTCTTGCAAAACCCCACAGCCTGGCAAGCTGAAAATGTTCTGTTTTGCTTTCTTTCCAATAACCAATTCTCAATCAATGTCAGTACATTATCCCAATATCAAAGTGTTCTAACTATTGTTAACCTGTCTCCAGTGTGGCACCTTATTGAAAGTTTTATAGATATTGGGACACAGCCTCCTCTTGAGGCATCTACACGCTGTGTACAGTCCATACTATCTCTTCAGAACAAACTGCACACTGTCCAATTGTTTATCATTCATTACGTTAAATTTAACATTTTGATGAACCCAGTGTTTAATAGTAATATTTATTCACACTTTGCATAATGAATATATGACAATATAACAAATATTTTTCAAAAGGAGATAATTTAATGAAAAGGTTAAAATGCAAAACCATTTTAGCTCACTTTTCCAGCTGTCTGCATTCCACAAGTTGCTGGTTGAGTCTTGTGCCACCTTTGACTACAACTTATTAATGATTTGTTGTTCACTGATAAGTTGAAACCGCTTCCTTGACATTTGCTGTTGCTGTGGTTTTATTTAGATTTGAGTAATTCTCCAGGCTGAAAATGAGTATTAGAAGTTCCTGTCAGTGAAAAAAAAAGTCTATAGATCACAATCATTTCAGGGAAATGAGCAAGATTTTAAAAAATGAAGACCCATGTGGCTCTGTAAATTTTTAATCTTACTCATAATACTGCAAAAATTGTTCATGTGGAGCACTTTGAGAGATAAAGGCTGTTTCAGTTAAGCAGCATGTAATTGAGGCCTGGGTCATTCTTTTATTTCTGACAGAAGCCAAGGTATGTTCGTGTAAATTCGCAGAGGACTTCCACTTTACAGAATACAATGAATGATTAAAACAAGTTGGAATTAAAGACATAAAATTCCATTATTTGTTTCATTTTCTACATTTTCTTCTTAATTCCTTCAAGTCCGTTACAGCTGTGGTTTAAAACTGCTGATTAACAGAGTTCAAAACCCCATGTCTTTATATAAATTTATATACATTTCCTAACATTGCATTCAATTCAGTTGGGTTTAAATCAATTTTTAGTTGAATGACAGCATACTAATACCTTCCATTTATTTATTCACAGAATGCATTTGATATATCTCCTGATACTTAATTATTTTTAGCAGATTTTCTTTGTGGGGGGATGGTGGTGAGGTAAATTCTTTGTGTTGCCATTATAATTGAAAGTGAAATTTGTTTTAAGATCGTATTGGAATATCTTGCTGAGCCTATATCAATCTTCAGATGGATACTGATATGTTTAAATATATTTCTCTACAAATAATCCTATATAGTAAGTAATAATCATATGAAATAAATTATTTTCTTGCAGAATATTTCCCATTTCTATTTACTGTTGTCTGCAGAATACTGTACATATTTTCTCCAATCTAACTGGCTTTATGCCCACCCACAAATTCTGGTAAACATTAGAAATATCAGTTTCTATATAGGTGCCTATGCTTTTTCCGATAAATCAACGGCATCAACTTGGCTTCAACTAAAGGTTTCATTATGCTACTTCCATCATTTATTTTATTTTTTTCTCCACACTTCAATTACTATACTGTCATCCTTTGGCACACAAATGGCATTTATTTATGTGTAGGTCTAGACTTTTAACTACAAAATAACCATGTAATGTTGCCATTTTTCATTCTCATGGGGCAAACCATTGTTTCTATTTTTGGTTCATTACTAATCTCACCTGCTTTATCCTTTTGGTCATTTAATCTTGATTGCCCAAACCTACAATAATCTTGCCATTTCTTCTTATTTATCTTTGTGTCTTCGTGCTTGTTTAAAACTGAAATATCTGTATCTCTAACTACTTCCACTTTTGACAAAATGTCTTTCAACTAAATCATTAATAATATTTCTCTCTCCACATACTGCCTAATCAGAATATTTTCAGCATTTTATTTCCCTCGTTCACTTTGGATCTTGTAAATTAACGTACACATTTTATTACACTCGGCAAAACATACCAAACCACTATAATATAATTTCAATAATGTTTCTGACATTTTTAATAAAATCATAAGGAACACAAGACATCAGAAATTTATGATTCTATTTAAAACATATAGAATGTTGGGAGTGAAATTAGTCTTAGAAAATGGCACAATATAGAAAATTTAGCAAATGAACAGTCTAACTAACACCCGGCCAATTTCCTTTTCCACTTCTTCTTTCGTGTGGCGTGCACAGCCTAAAGTTGTTGGACAACTTGTTCTATTTGATCTTCCGTTTGTGCACGTCGAGTTGATTGCATTAGTCGAAATGGAAGGTTGCAATCTTCCACCCGTCCTTTTCAACTGACTTTAATACGAAAAACAATCTACCAGGGTGTGCAATGGGTTACTAATATGCCTAATCAGTTCTCTCTTACCATCCAAGATCATTTTCATCCATTTTATTCAGAGAAGAAGGGAGAGGTCAAAACACAAAGCTTGCTGTTACAATCTTCTGTAAACGATAAATTGTGAATTTGGCAACGTATTCATAATTACATAATATATTTCTCTTATCAACACTATTTGTACTTAAGCAAAAAATCTACATGGTATGTCAATTATGAAAAAAAAATCTCACTATTAATACTTAATAATGTAGCATTTTCATCAAGGCACAAGAGACTGCAGGTGCTGGAATCAATAGCAAAAGGAGAGCTACTGGAGAATCTTAGTCAGTCAGGTGGAATCTTTGGAGAGAAATAGTAAGATTCAATGAGAATTTACCAGTTCGAAGTTTGATCCTTATTTTATGAGGAGTGATGTTGAGGGATTACGTGAAGAAGCCCCGCCAGGCGCATGCGCGTCATACTTCAAAGCAGTGGCGTGAAAACACAGAAAACAAATAGCCAAAGTAACATAGTAAGGCTCGTAGAAGACTAGAACTACCAGATGATCTCTTAGATTATGAGGGTGGGAGCGGAGGGCACATAATCCCTCAACGTCACTCCTCATAAAATAAGGATCAAACTTCGAACTGGTAAGTTCTCATTTAATCTTACTATTTTACTTCGGAGTCACGTGAGTGACTACATGAAGATTTCAAAGCTCTGTGTTTGCATGCCGCAGATGCACTCCATACGACAAGTTGCTTCGGTTGACACAGTAGTAAAATAAAGAAGATATTGAACATTGCATGAATAATTCAATAACGATTTTAATAATAACAAACAGAGTAATGACCCCTCTGTCCCAGGGGGAAATTACAAACAATAAGTGATATAAACAAAGCAATAAAATTAAATGGAACCCAAAACAGCAGGCCCAAAACGTGGCACTGCCTGAACAGGTTTATCATAGAAACGAGAAAAAGTTGACTCTCTAGACCACCCTGCGGCCGCGAGGATTTGATCTAGCGGCACATCCTGAGCCTTCGCCGCGGATGTAGATGCCGCCCTGGTGGAGTGAGATTTGAACACATCAGTGTCGATACCCGCAGAACTGAGAACCTGTTTCAACCATCTAGAAATAGTTTGTACTGACACTTGCTTATATGGCTTTTTGTGACTAATGAGCAGTCCTGTCTCAGAACCTCTCAGACTCCTTGTTAACGCAATATATTGGGTTAAATGTTTAACTACACATAACAGTTGGTCAACAGGATATGCTTTAAACGTCACCTTGATTCCTGACCTTCCTGGTCTACTTTGTTTGAGTAAATCACAGACATAAAATATAATATCATCTTGAGAGAAATGCATATAATCTATTCTTAACAAGTGCAATGTTTGGACACGTTGTGCTGAAACCAACGCCATTAACATAACCACTTTGAGTCAATTTTTGCAAAGATAATGACTCTAGTGGAGCCCATTGCCGAAGCAGTGTGAGAACTATACTGATATCCCAGATTGCTGTGTATCTGGGTTGAGGAGGGTTTTTGTTAAAAATTCATCTCATAAACCTGGATACCAATGGATTAGACCCGATAGATTGTCGTGCTGAAGACTGCCCTAAATAAGAGGACAAAGCACTGCGAGCAGTGTTAATAGCACTATAACTAAGGTGCTCATCAAAATGCAAAGTAGCAAGGAACTCCAACACATCATGTATACTAGCAGTATCATACGATATATTAGACTGTACACAGAACCGTTCCCATTTCTTAATGTGCACGAGGTATTGTTTTTTAGTGCTAGTTCTCCACCCTGCAGTCATAACCTCCATGGTCCTGTTCGATAATCTAAGCCCTTGGAATGGTCTGGTCAGAACCTGCAGACCAACAAATTGATACAGTCATGTAATGGGTGACTTTCTCCTGTAACCGGATGCACCAACAAATGACTGCCGCTGGGAATCCGCATGAATGGCTGTGCCATCATTCTCAGTACCAATGGGAACCGTGATTGTGTTGGCCAATCTGGGACCACCAAAACTCCTTTGGCGAAGTCACACTCTATTTTAGTGAGACATTTTGCAATCAGGCAGAATGCAGGAAACACATAAAAGAATAAGTGTCCCCAGTGTAACGAGAACGCATCCACAGCTACTGCACCTGGATCTGGCTCCCAGGAGACATATTTAGGCAACTGGTGATTCAGTCTTGATGCAAAGAGAACAATATCTGGCAATCCAAATCTAGTAATCCAAATCTAGTGACAATGGTTTGAAATATGCTGACATTCAACATCCATTCTATATTGTCATTAAACTTTCTCGACCTATGCTACCACATTATCTATGCCTGGTAGGTAGATGGCCGAAACCCAGATGTTGCGTGAAATACACCAATCCCAGATAGTATTAGCCAAATTATCACATAACACCGATCTAGCTCCTCCCATATGATTAATAAATGCCACAGCTGTGGTGTTATCAATCTGGAGTTGAACGTGGAAATCAGACATTGTGGAGAAATATGCTTTTAACCCATAAAAAGCACCCAATAATTCCAGATAATTAATACCAGGTGTGTGAAGAAGCAAGTCCTCTTGCTCAGTCCATCAAACCCCACAACTAGATTCTGTGTCTGTAGCCCCCCATCCGAGAGCACTAACATCAGTCTGTAAAATCACTGAAGGTTCGTCCACCAAAATGTGATTGGTGGCTTGGCTAACATTAACAATCCGCCACTGCAATTCTGCCAGAGCCGTGGTGGGTAACTGCATAAGCCGATCAAAATGACCTGCATTGTGTTTCAATGCTTGTTCTCTTGCTCTTTGCAAATGTTGATAATGCAAAGGCCCGAACTGCACTGCAGGAAAGGCTGCTACCAATTTCCCAATGACCTTCGCAACGTCTCGGATGGAAGGATAAAGGGTTTGTGTAAGACCAATAGAGACATTAACAATATCTACTACCTTGGCTGCTGGTAATGTAACTGTCATATGAACTGAATCCAGAAGAAACCCCAAATACTCAATCTGTTGGGTTGGCTGTAACTTGGACTTAAGTGGATGGACCAAAAAATCCCAATGATTCAAAGAGATTCTTGGTTGCTGTAACAGTCTGCAGCTGACTCTTTAGTGTTGCCGACAATTAAGATATCATCTAAATAGGCCATAACAATGTGATTATGGGCCCTCAATTGCCCCAGCACAGGTTTCACCAATTTAGTAAATAACCTAGGTGCAGAACTTAATCCATTAGGCAATGCTCTATATTGCCACAGCTGTCCCATCCAATTAAATTTCAAGTACCTGCGATAATCAACATGAATTGGTACCGAATAATAAGCATCTTGTAAATCAATGGTGGCCATATAACAACCCTGGGACATCAGCTGCTTTGCAGTAATGAATGTGTCCATTTTAAAATGCCTACAGAGAACTGAAGTATTCAATTGAGTGAGATCCAGAATTACTCGACAACCACCATTTTTTTGGGGTCTGGGAAAAATATTAGACACAAATTGTTGAGGATGATGAACAGATTTTTCAATCACACCTTTACGGAACAAATTCTGAATCTCCACATTGATTTGCTCAGTCTCCTGAACAGAAAACCCCAACACATTACAAGGCTTATGCTGGAGAGGTGGATCTATCCCTGAGATAAACTCAACGGTGGACCCCGACACAGTATTTAGTATAAAGATATCAGACGTTATACAACACCATTCCTTATAAAATAAATGTAACCGACCTCCAATAGGAGGTTGCACACCCGAATTTGTAACTTGAACACAAAGTCCCTGCACCTCTGGCGGTGGTTTGGAAAACTGTTGTCTGGCCGTGTTGGGGTTATAGGGAACCTGACGTGGTGGATACCCTCGTTGCCACCCTGGCCTCCCTCTGCTGGGCCCAGCACCGGGATCGGACCTGCGGTAAACGACCCCCGGCTTCCGAATAAACGGGCGAGCTGTGGCCGGCTTCATTAGCCCCATGGTTTTCGCCTCCTCGTCAATATCTCGAATTTGCTTGACGAGATCGGAACCAAAGAGGAGTTCAGGCGACTGGACGTTGGTCGCCTTACAGAGCGCAGCAAATTTTTGGTTCAAAGTCGGACTGGTGGCAATTTTCCGAATGCAGTTAATCTCAAAAAAGACATTACAGATCATACCCAAAATGTCCTTATGTAACTGAGATAACAGGGTCCCTCGGACCATGGTACCAAATGCAGTGATCGTAGCCGCCACCAATTTGAGGACGTGCTGATAACGAACCTCCTGCCCCCTCATGGAAGGACTCATGGGTGCCCATATAGCTGGGTTCACCATTGGCACTTTTAATGAGG
Source organism: Okamejei kenojei (assembly GCA_035221665.1). Lineage (NCBI taxonomy): Eukaryota > Metazoa > Chordata > Chondrichthyes > Rajiformes > Rajidae > Okamejei > Okamejei kenojei. The sequence goes on from CM069132.1 coordinate 92,171,803, forward strand.
CACAGTTAACAGGTGTTTTATATTTACTGCTTGTCTCCTGAATGACAGATTGGTGTAGCTGGTGAGAAACTAAGTAATTGACATTAGTTGCTAGGTATTCCCCCATCGCCTCACCAGTTCCCTCCGGAATAGCAAAATACATTGCTATGTCCGGTACACCCGGAGCAAGGCTCTTGTGCTCTGGTGTTTGCACATAAGCAGGGACACCAGACATAGGGTCAGCTGCATCCTGCCCCGCATCTTCCATTTGATAGTCAAGGGAGGCATCACCCAGTCCTATAATAGGCACTGGAAGGAATGCCCCACGGCGGGATTCAAGGTAATCCTCTTCATAAGGTCCCTGCTGCTCAACTGCCTGAGGAATCACTGTGGCCTTAGCCCCTTGCTGTACTAGAACTTAGAGCATGTGTTCCATTTGTTGCATTCTACCCCACATCTTTTTAGCACCTGGGGGAGAATCACCACCGTCATCAGAATCATCAGATACTACTGGCCTGTTTGTTTTCCTTTTGGCCTTGCTGTGGCTCTCAGCAGCCACAGCCTGTTCAGTTTCAGGCACTGTCCTGGAACCACTTTCAACAGTTCCTACCGGTGAAACGGCCCCCGGTATCGGAACTGGAGGTCCTGTTGTTATCTCCCGACCCGATCGAGAATGCGACTCTTCGGAAGCTACACGCTTAAACGCACCCTCCGTCTGGACCGGTCCATTTCCAACTCCAACTGATTTCGCGAGCTAGCTTTACGGAGCTAAATACCCTGCATGAAAAGTTGTTTAACACTTACCTGCAAAGTTTCTACTTACCCGCTGGTGGAGCTGTGCCCTCCAGCGCGTTCAGTGCGACATGCACGGACGTAATGACGCGCATGCGCCTGGCGGGGCTTCTTCACGTAGTCACTCACATGACTCCGAAGTAAAATCAACAGTTACCTTTTGGGTCAGGAACCTTCTAGAATGAACGAGTAGAAGGAGTGCAGCCAGTATAAATCGGGAGTGGAGGGGAACAGGCAGGTCTAGGCAGGAAATTGAATTAAAATGGTGGGCAGCCGGGAGATCCAGATGACCACAGTGGATAGAGTGTAGGTGTTCATCAAAGTGGTTGCCCGGACTGCTCTTGGTTTCATCCATGTAGACACTAACTATTTCACATTGCCTGTCTCCACCATTTGGATTTAACCACAAGCAACTTGACTCTGTTCAATACTTCTATTGAACACCATGAACTCCAAATAAACTTCAGATTATGAACTTTCTTGGTTGCACTAGGGACATTGGGCTTTGTTTTGTTTTTCGCACTATATTGTTTTTTTTTTATATTTATTGAACATTTTTATGTTTGTTTATTATATTAACTATTGAGTATTGTGTTTACAAACCTGTGTAGGAAAGAACTGCAGATGCTGGTTTAAATCGATGGTAGACAGAAAATGCTGGAGTAACTCAACGGGACAGGCAGCATCTCTGGAGAGAAGGAATGGGTGGCGTTTCGGGTTGAGACCCTTCTTCAGAGTGACACATCAGTGTCGACAATCTGATGAGAGCTTCACGTACTTTTGTCTTTGCTCTGAGGCGGGTGAAGTTGAAGAGCCTGCCATCTGATCTAGTACGCAGGTTGATCCCCTCTGTTGCAGTGCCAAAGGCATATTTCAGGAGCAGAGCAAAGAAAATCCGAAAGAGTGTGGGAGCGAGGACGCAGCCTTGTTTGACGCCACTGTGGATGTTGAAGGGCTCCGAGAAGCTGCCATTGAACTGCACTGTCCCCTTCGTGTTCATGTGGAAGGATTCTATCATGCTCTGCAGTTTTGGTGGATAGCCGATCTTTGGCAGAGCCTTAAATAGGCCATCTCTGTTGACGAGGTCGAACACCTTGCTCAGCTCAATGAAAGCAACATACAGGGGCATCTGCTGTTCTCTGCCCTTCTCATGGAGCTGGCAAATGGAGAAGACCATGTCCACTGTTGACCTTCCAGCTCGGAAACCGCACTGTGACCCTGGGTAGACTCATTCTGCCAGCTTCTGCAGGTGGATCAAGATGACCCGAGCAAAGACCTTGCTGACGATATTGAGGAGGGAGATGCCTCTGTTGTTGTTGCAGTCGCTTCTCTCGCCCTTGTTCTTGTAGAGGGTAATGATCGTGGCATCCCTCATGTCCTGCGGTGCAGTTCCTTCATGCCAGCACTGGCAGAGGACTTCATACAAAGGAAGCAGTAAGGTAGTCTTGCAATGCTTGATCAGGCCAGGCGGGATCCCGTCGCTGCCTGGGGCCTTGCCTGAGGCCAGGCAGTCAATGGCCTTGCTGAGCATTTCTACTGTCGGCTCTGCGTCTAACTCATCCATGGTCGTCAGGCACTCGATTGCATTAAGGGCTGAGGGGGACACAGTGTTCTCTCTTGAGTAGAGGGAGTACTGTTCCATCCATCTTTCCATCTGCTGGCATTCGTCTGTGATTACTTCCCCAGTGGAGGATTTGAGGGGGTCTCTCTTGCTCTGGACTGGTCCTAGTGCCTTCTTAATGCCATTGTACATTCTCCTGATGTTTCCTGTTATGGCGGCCGTCTGGATGACCTCACTAAGCTGTGACAAGTAGTCATTGGCGCAACGCCTGGCAGTCTGCGCTGAGGGCCTACAGATTCTTCTCATTAGCTTACCGCTTCTACTCGGCTAGGCTTCGATGACGGGTGTCATCTCGGTCGACCTGTTCTCAAACCAGTCGTGTGTCTTTGAAGTCTTCCCAAAGCTAGCCAAGGCGGTGCATGGTCTCCCACAGAATTTCCCACTTCTCTGTTGCAGAGTCTCCAGGACATGAGGTGCCAAGTTCTCTCTCAAAAGCTACTCAAAAGAGTTCTGGACGGGGCATCTTGCTGACATCGATGCAGGGATTCCCCTGCTTCTTGGTTCCGGTAAAACCTCTGGTTGCAGCCTGATCTTATAACACACCAAGGAGTGGTCTGTGTCACAGTCCACACTGTGGTAGGAGCATGTGTTGGGAACGTTCTTGATGTCAGCACGTCTGACTAGGACCAGATCCAGTTGATGCCAATGCTTTGAGCATGGGTGTCTCCAGGAAACCTTGTGCTGGGGCTTTGTCTGGAAGTACGAGTTGGCGATGCACAGGTCATGATAAGTCACAGCTCAAGCAGCCGCTGTCCATTATTTTGCCCACACAAAACTGCATAAGGCAGGAAGACCACAATTCCTGGTCTGCGCCCACTCTGGCGTTGAAGTCGCCCAGGAGAATAAGTTCTTCTTTACTGGATGCGAGATTCTCATAGAACTCGTCTGATGTGTCTGATGTGGAGGATAGTGTCGGGACACACACGCTGACAAGAGTGACTGGGCCTGAGATGGGGTTGAAGCGGAGAATCAGGAGTTGCTCTGAGCCATTACTGCCTGGTTCTACCGTGTTCAGCAGGCTGTCCCTTACTGCGAAGCCTACTCCATGCTCTTTGAATTTTTGAATGAATGCCTTTTTATTGTCACTATACACATGTACAATGAGATTAAAAGCTGCTCCTACTCAGTGTAAAAACAAAAAGGGGGAGGGGGAATAACGTGCACAGTTTCTGCGACGCTATGTACATATCTATAAAAGGCAATGGATAAATAGAATTACAGTTACAGTACAAATTATAGTAGGTGGATAGATGAAGGTCCGGGGGTTAGGCTGTGAAGTCAGTGCATGTGTGAGTTCAGGGAGATAATGGATTTTGGAAAGAAACTGTTCTTGAGTCTATTTGTCCTTGTGCTGATGCACCTATAGCGCCTCCCTGAGGGCAGCAGGTTGAACAGGCCAAATGCAGGATGGGAGCTGTCCTTGATAATGTTCTTCACCCTGCTGAGGCAGCGGGAGGTGTAAATGTCCATCAGAGGGGAGAGGGCAGCCGATGATCTTCTGTGCTGCCCTAACTACCCTCTGAAGCCTCTCCCTGTCTGCCATGGTGCAGCTGCCGTACCATGCTGTAATGCAGTATGTCAACAGGCTCTCAATGGATGAGCGGTAGAAGGTCAGCAGCAGGTTGGAGTCCAGGTTGTGCTTCCTGAGGACCCTCAGGAAGTGCAGCCGCTGCTGAGCCTTCTTGATGACCGCTGTGATGTTATCTGTCCAGGAGATGTCAGCGGAGATAAGGACGCCGAGAAACCGGAAGGTGTAGACCCACTTCACACACTCACCATTGAGGTATAAGGGAGCTAAGTCGGTGCTGTGCCTCCTGAAGTCGACAATGAGCTCTTTGGTTTTCTTGGTGTTCAGAACCAGGTTGTTTTCTGAGCACCAGGTTGTCAACTTCAGGACTTCCTCTCTGTAGGCTGCCTCGTCTCCCCTTGAGATGAGTCCGACTACTATAGTGTCGTCAGCAAACTTGACGATGCGGTTATTGTTGTGGACCGGACTACAGTCGTGGGTGTAGAGACAGTATAGGAGGGGGCTTAGCACACAGCCCTGTGGGGAGCCGGTACTCAACATGCAAGTGGAGGAGAGGTGGGCTTGTCAGAGTCCTTCCCCTGCCAGTAAAACGTGTACTCCTTCTCCTTCAGTGTGCCCGAGTCTGCTAGCCTTGTTTCCTGAAGGGTGGCTATGTCTACGTTGAGTCTCTTGGGCTCGTTGTTTATAACAGCTGTTTTCCTGGAATCGCTGATGTCCTGTAGGTTTTCAGACAGGCCGGACATCCTTGTTCGAACATTCCAAGTTCCCAGTTTTAGAGCTGGTCTCTTTTGATGTGTTGTTTTGTTGGTAGGTGCGAAGGATGGTTCCTAATCCCCGTGCACCTAGTGAGGATAGCAGACCGTGGCGGTACAGCACCTTATTGGCTGGGGGCTGCCCCAGCTTGAGACGGGCGGTAGCTGTCCAGTGAGATCCAAAAATCCCTTCCACTGTCGGGAGCCAACCCTTTCGCCTCGATTTACGCAAATCTAGCAATGACGTATAACCGGTAACTGTTGCTCCCCGTGTTGTGTCGACGCCGCAGGCGAAGCTGGAGTGTCCTCTCCAGGTTGTAGGTGTAGGTTTGCAGGTATTGTGGGGTCGGATGCAAGTCTGGGTGATGTCATATGGAGGACAGGATGTTGCCCATGCAGCACGTCCCCCCTCTCCATGTCGCCGTCGCTGACCAATCCAAAGGAACGGCATGGCCGTTACAGTTTGGCACCAGTGCCGTCGCAGGAGCTGGCAGAGCAAGGTTGTGGACAACGACGTTTTTCACACAGTGTTGTGAGTCCGTGGAATTCTCTGCCACAAAGGGCGGTGGAGGCCGGTTCTCTGGATACTTTCGAGAAAGAGCTAGATAGGGCTCTTAAAGATGGCGGAGTCAGGGGATATGGGGAGAAGGCAGGAACTGATTGTGGATGATCAGCCATGATCACATTGAATGGTGGTGCTGGCTCGAAGGGCCGAATGGCCTCCTCCTGCACCTATTGTCTATTGTCTATAACACTGGAGCCTAGAATCAGAGGAACATTTTTTTCCAAAAGGTAGTGAGGAGAATTTGTAAATAAAATGAATATTCTGAATTGAATGTTTTGTTGTATAAAAGTCAATAATCTGTCATTTGTAAATGAAATGAGGTATTAGCGAGGAGGAAAAGTTTGTAATGTAGATGGTAGGTGCTCATATTCATTTTAAAGTTTATGAGTCACATGCCTTCAAAGTAAATCAGGTGTTGACAAAATGAGTTTCATACAATTATGACATGCTTATCTGTGGTAATATCTTCTGTCAATATTCAGCATCCAATTATGCACTCGCACACAAACAATTAAATCCACAGACTCGTTGTACCCTAGTGCAGTGATAGTTAAGGAGGCTAATTTCCAAAGTGCATGTGGTTAAGCCCCTGTCCTACTTAGGAGACCTAAACAGCAACCTCTGGTGACCTTGCCCGCCACCCAAGGTTTCCATGAGGTCACCAGAGGTTTTGGTCACTCTCCCTAATGGTCGAAAGTGGTTTCTGCGTGGTCAAGGCTTCATCTAGGTTGCTGCTATTTTTTCATCATGTTTAAAACCGGCCTCGACTAAAAATAGGTTGCCATTTTAAAAATCGATATTTTTTAGTCACAAGTCTAGTCGAAGCCGGTTTTCTTCATAGTCGAGGAAGGTTTTCAACATATGCGTGGGAGGTGGTAGGAGGTTGCAGGTCACCTCGACCTTGATTTTTTTTTTTGGGTGGCGGGCAAGGTCACCAGAGGATGCTGTTTAGGTCCCCTAAGTGGGACAGGGGCTTTACTTTCTTTCCAAGACAGTGCAAATATAAACTTTTTTTTAATGTAATGGTGCCCAGTAAATGAATTGTGCACACAAATTACTCATATGGATAATTGAGAGGATCTTGTGGGATAGAAGTTTAACATTGTGCTTACTTTCATTCTGACTGGTAGATTATTGCAATTGATGTGGGCGTTGGTGGAAAGTTGTTTTTCGGGCTGGAGGTCTGTGACTGGTTGTGTGAATCAGGGTTGGGTGCTGGGCTCATTGCTGTTTTTCATCTATTGCAATAATTTGGATAAGAACATGCATGGCATGATTAGCAAGTTTGTAGATGACGCAAAAGTGGGTGACATTGTAGATAGTGAAGATGGTTGTCAAAAATTGCAGCAGGATCTTGATCGGTTGGGCAGGTGGGCTGAGGAATAGTTGATGGAATTTAATACAGTGAAATGTGAGGCATGGCATTTTAGGAAGACTAACATGGGCAGGACCTACACAGTGAATGGCAGGGCTCGGGTGAGTGTTGTAGAGCAGAGGGATCTGGGAGTGCAGGTGTATATTTATTTGAAAGTGGCATTACAGAGAGGGTGGTCAAAAAATGAGTAGTCATTAACAGATGAAATGGGAAAAAAAACACAGAAAATGCTGGAAACACCTAGCAGGTAAAGCAGCATCTGTGGAAAGAGAATTAGAGCTATTGTTTCAGACATATTATCAGAGCTGGTAAAGAGAGAAAACAAGTTGGCCTTCAGCTAGAGAGAGTCTGGAAGAAATGGATAAGATAAATGAAAGATTTCTTACAGGATGAAGCCTCAGTGACTGTTATGATAAGTTGTTGGTGAAGCCATCTAAGAGAAAAACAACCTCTCCCCTAATCCCCCCCCCCCCCCCCCCCCCCCCACCCACAATTAAAATCACAATGTTTTTTTTTAATGAAACCCCTCCCAATGAAAATGCCGAGTTTTTAAAAAAGAATCTAAACACAATGTTAGTTGTTAATGAAAACAGAAGAATTTGATTTTTTTTAAATCGCAACTTTTTATGTAAATGAAATTCGGGATCCCATTGTGACGTGATTGTAATGCTGCTGACGGGCAGGGCAAATGGAAAAGTGGTTTGAAAAGTGTTTTTTGTAAAGTTGAAAATGTCAGTAACGTAAAATATAACATCAATCCAAACTATACGTGTTTTATCTACATCCAAGGACAATGGTGAGTAAGGTGGCCAAAAATTGTAACGGCATCGTGTACCATTTTGGCGGGGTTTTGGGATATCATATCCACGTACGCAACGCATACAAACAAACAAGATGAGATTTTAGTAATATATACTAGACTAAGTGGGATCCCATTCTCACATGGGAGGCCTGGTCCCCCATCGCAATATTCCACCACTCACCCATAGCCCCCAACTGCGCAGGTGCGGCTGACGGGTCCCCGTTGTGACACTCCTGATCCCCCTTCCTCCCCTCACCCCCCATCCACTCTGCCCCTTGTCATTTCCCCCCATGCACTCACTCCATCCCCCCCTCCATCCACTCTTAGCGGCACTTCAACGGCGCAGCCATTCCCACCCATTGGGTTCCCACGGTGATGTAGAATACAGAGGCATTACTGCGCAGGCACAGCTGATGGGCATGGCAAGTGAAAAGGGTATTAAAGCTTAAAATGTGAATAACTCTTATAATATAACAACAATTTAAATGTTAAAGATGAGTTTTATTCAGTTCAGTTCTTTCTTGTTATGTCTCTTGTTGCATTCAGCAACCGGGAGAGAGGCATGGCCTCAGGCAGCCAACGGCTTCCGGCTTGGCGTGATGGCAGATGCAGCTCGCTCTCCACGCTCTGCTCACTCCGCTTCTTTAGCTTTATTCTCCTCGCTGCTGGTGATTGACAGAGGGTGCTGGAAAGGGATGTTTTTACGATATTTAAATGTTCATAATTTTTGTAATATTCCACCGATCGGACAAAACTTGGTGCACTTACAGCACAGGAAATGGCGAGTAAGGTGGCACATACCATTTTTGCGCAGCCATTCTAACCCCTTGGTTCCCATGTTCACACGAGAGGGCTGGTCCCCCAACGCAATATTCCACCTCCACCAATTCCAATATTGCTGGCCAATGGGGGGAGGGGGGGGTTCTTTCTGGAGCGCTAGTATGGGTGTTGTGGGCCGAAGGGACTGGTTTCCAGAGGGCTAGTATGGACATTGTGGGCCAAAAGGATTCTTGGGCTGGCTGCTCAGTAACTCAGGCCTGGTGGGCTGGCAAATCAGTCACTCAGGCCTGGTGGGCTGGCAGCTCAGTCACTCAGGCCTGGTGGGCTGGCAGCTCAGAAACTGCCTGAAATTCTGCCCCAAACAGGTGAGAGATTCTGTGAGAGAGAAGGCGGAGAGGGTGGAGAATCAATTTTAGGCATTTTTCATCTTTTTCTGCAGATCACAGCAATGAAGGAGCAAAGTCTATCCTGGCCTGGATCTCACAGGGAGCAAATGAAGGGAGGGAGAAAAATACTGGAGTGAGGTTTAATACTTGCAGGGGGAATACTTACTGATGGGCTGAAGGGACTCTTGGGCTAGTACAGGCCCAATGGGCTGAAGGGGCTCTGAAAAAAAAGAGTGAAATCTCAGTGAAAGACACTTTTTCTGGACTTTTCCTCGCCCGGCACGGGCCTTTTGGGTCAAAATGCTCCTCCTGGGCTAATACAGGCATTTTGGGCAAAAGGGATTGGTTTTTCGGCTAATAGGGGCCTTGTGGGCTGAAGTTAGTGGTTTCAAGCAGGCCAAATAACTAATTTGACTTCATTGCCATTGCCACTGCACTTTCAAGCACAGGGCAGGCTCAAGCCAAACAGCTCATTGCATTTTCACTTCATTTCCATTGCCATTGCAGTTTCAAGCACATGACAGGCTCAAGCCAAACATCTCATTGCATTTTCACTTCATTTCCATTGCCATTGCAGTTTCAAGCACAGGGCAGACCAAACAACTCATTTCATTTTCATTAAGGGCTAACAAATAATTTATTCAAGTACATTGCATACTCATAGTGTTCTGTAGTTTCCCAACTCAGACAGAGAGTCGTGACCTGTCTCTCACCATCTTGCAGACAGACTGAGCTACGCCCACACTTCCGGGTTTTATAGTCCCTTCCCCCCCCCCCCCCCTCTGTGGCCTTCATGGCAGTGATTGACAGGAGAGAGAATCTCAAGATTTTTTAAACACTAATAAGGATTTTATTTTCATCGATGGGAAAACTCCTCAGGGCCTGCGGATGGATGGATGGATGGATGGATGGATGGATGGATGGATGGATGGATAGATAGATAGATAGATAGATAGATAGATAGATAGATAGATAGATAGATAGATAGATAGATAATAATAGATAGTTGATAGATAGATAGATAGATAGATAGATAGATAGATAGATAGATAGATAGATAGATAGATAGATAGATAGATAGATAGATAGATAGATAGATATCTAACTGCTGAATAAAATCACTAATTTGACATCAATCTGAAGAAAGGTCTCGACACGAAACATCACCCATTCCTTTGCTCCATAGATACTGCTGAGTTTCTGCAGCATTTTTGTCTCCTTTCGATTAGTCCAGCATTTGCAGTTCTTTCTTAAACAATTTGACATCAATTATCATGTAACACGTTTGACACGGAGTCATCACAGACAGAAAAATGTGGGTCACACACAGGAAAACAGCTGAGAACAAATGGAAACAGTTCTGCTTGTATGCCATTTGAATAGACACATGAGATTGGACTCCTTGAATGAGCGCCTATTCCAAGTGCTAGCAGACCTCATTTGTCAGGATAAGTATTAACACAGTCGTAAATGGGCAAGTCTGGACATTTCATGCAGCCAGCAAGTACCAGATATATCTGGTATATGGAGAGTGATTAGTGAGTCACTGAGGAATGTTCATGGACAGAGAACTAGGGGTCTACGTCCGTGGTTCCCGCAAAGTGACAACAGATGGATAGGGTGGTACAGAAGGCATATGACACATTTGTCTTCATGGAATATAGGAGTTGGGACATTATGTTGGAACGTTACAAAATACTAGGTAGGCTGCACTTGGAGTGTTGAGTGCAGTGCTGGTCGCTCACTCAAGGAAGGATATGCTTGGACTAGAGGCCATGAGGTGAAAATTCACCGATATTTCATGGATTAGAAGAGTATAACTATGGGGAGAGTTTGGTAGACTGAGTTTGTTTTGGCTTTAGCAATGGAAGTTGAAGGGTAACCTAATAAATGTATAAAAGATTATGAGATGCATGGTTTGAGAAGATAGTCAAAATATTTTGTCCATGGTGGTGAAAAACAAGTGGGCATAGGTTTCTTAGAATAAAGAACATAGAACATAGAACAGCACAGCACAAGAACAGGCCCTCTGGCCCAAGATGATCACTTATCTGCAAGAGGGGACATTTCAAGAGGGCATAGGTTTAGGGTGTTTAGTTTAGCTTAGTTTAGTTTAGAGATACAGTACGGAAACCGGCCCTTCAGCCCACCAGGTCTGTGCCGACCGGCGATCCCCGCACATTAACACTATCCCACACCTACTAGGGACAAATTTTACATTCATCAAGTCAATTAACCCTCAAACCTGTACGTCTTTGGAATGTGGGAGAAAACCGAAGATCTTGGGGAAAACACACGCAGGTCACGGGGAGACCGTACAAACTCCGTATAGACAGCACCCGTAATCGGGATCGAACCCTGATCAACGACGCTGCATTCGCTGTAAGGCAGCAACTTTACCACTGTGCCACCGTGACTGCCCTGAAAAGGATTTGAAAGGAAAGTTTTGTTTTGCACAGAGTGGTTAATCTCAGACAATATCGGTCACCATAATCTCCAAATTACCTTTGAATAAACAGAGTGCTTTCTCACATTTTGCTGAAGCACTCTATGCAGAAATTCACTCTGACCCATCCAAGAATATCTAGAAATTGAGAACAATTATTTTAAGCAATCAGATCAAAATGTGATACATGATTTGGCTTGCAGGCATGGGCGACTCTGGCAGTTGCATGCAGCCAATGTGCACATCAGCGCAAAAGATCATGAATCATGCTGCTTACACATGAAAACATTAAGTGATCTGCACCAGCTCATTGCAATAATCTGCCTCGAGTCTATGTGTGACATGAAGTCCATGTTTCAAGTGAAATTAAACTTCCAGAAAATGTGCTTTCTGACTTCTTTCTGGCATTGGAAATCCAATGACTGAACTTGCAAAGCATAAGGATGGTGCGCGTTGACATCTAAGCCTCATAGCAGAGCAGCCAGACCTCTGGGGTTGTAACCAGAGTCTAACCATGCTTAGTTGCAGCTTGAATTACCTTCCCTCTATTTCTATATTGATAGAATGTTTTCTGCTCGTCGACAATGCAAGGACTCAGAAATAAAATTTCAATAAATAATTTTTAAATAGTTACTTTGGAAGCATGAAGTGGTGCCACATTATGGAAGTCTTGAAAATGAAAATACATAAAACGTACATTTTGATTGTCAATACAAAATTTGTCATGAGCCATTGTTTTAGCCACTTATTATTATCACATGGACTATTTCTTATTACATAATTGTCCTTTTTAATGAAAAATGAAGATCAATGTTAATTTCATAATTAACTCTCCAGTTTCCTCAGATATCTTATGCTTGCTTTCTAACCAGAAAATTATTATTTTGTTCTGCTGGCTAAGCAATTTTAACAAAACCTTTGTTCAGTGAATTGCACTCTACATAGGGTAGCTCGTGTCTATTGCCATTTATCACAGCAACAAGATAACCATTACAGCTAATGCCTGCAGCAGTCTTGTTAACTTGATTTTTATTTTCCAGTGCTGTTCTATTACCACCAGTAGAACATCATCTCCGTGCCAAACAATCACATTTTCTTTTTAGTTGCAACAAATCTTGTTAACCATAGGAGCTTGCTATTTACCCAGCAGGTAGGCACTCTGAGCAAAGAATCACTTACATAAAATTGCGTAAAGATGTCTCCTCTTTCTCCAGCACAGTAGAGAGATTGGAGAGAAGGTTTGCCCGGCAGTTGTGTGGATTAAAAGTCTTTTGTTATAGAGAGAATGGATAGGCTTGGTTTGTTTTCGCTGGAGTGGGAACCAGAGAGTGGTTGATAAATGGAACATGATGCCAGAGGAGGTGATGGCCATACACAATTATCTGTTTAACAGGTATTTAGACATACATTTATACAGGAAGGCATTGAAGGATAAGGTCTTCATATGGCAAATGGTATTAGTGTAGATGGGCAAATAGGTTGGTATGGACTTGATGGGGCGAAGGGCCTGTTTGTGTGCTGTTATGACTCTGAAACGTTGAACCTTTAAAATCTCTCAACTATATTTTAAGTTACATTTATATCCACTCTGTTTTCTATTCTTTCAATAATGAATGTTAATTTTGATTAATGGTCACAGTTATAATGCAATTAATAGTGCATAATATATAGTACTCTTTTTTAAAAATCTGGTTTTAGGAATATTTCTAAATTTATAGTTTGCCACATTCCTTTTGGTATTTAAGATTATTTTATTGTAGTAACCAATGAATTATCAGTGGATGTGCGAATGGACCTGACCAATTACTTACTGCAGGGTTGATCCCATCTTTTTTTCATTTTATGTATTTTCATATTCCTGGAATTTGAAATGCACTCCCTTAGTTCTTCCACTTTGTGAGTACGAGGTGAAAATTCACCCAAGTACCGAAACACAAAATACTGCAGATGCTGGAAATACAAAATATAAGCAGAAAATTACATAAACACCCAACTGGTCAGGTAAAATTGTGGAAAAATATGATAAAGTGCAGAAATCATGTACTCAAAAAATCAAATCAAGCTTGGACTCAGACTGTAAAAGATGAGTACATAAGCACAGATTGGATGCAGAGTTAGCATGAACTAGACACTGGGGAATTTATTTGTAGTATCTGCAGTTTCTGTTGTCTCCAAAACAATTAGTATGTTGGTCTTTATGGCAAGAGGATTTAAATACAAGAATAGGGACGTCTTGACCTATTACATGGGTCTCTGAAACTACCCTACCATGAAGATCTAGCAAACAGGTCTAGTCTCCCTATCTAAAGGAGGATATATGTGAAGTAAACATGCATCAAAAGCTCACTTGCTTGATCCTCAGGATAAGAGGCTTGATCAATGAGGAGACATTAACTAAGAATTCACAAAAGTACACTGGCGATGAAGAAGACTTGACAAAGAATCAAAGCTGTGGGAGGCATTTTATGGCTTCATACACGTTGCAGTGGGGTGATTAAATGGGACTTAAATTTAGGCTCAGGCAGAAAACCTCATGTCTTGGAATATCAAGTTAAGAGGGGATGATAGAACACGGGATTCCTTCAGTTTACAAGTAGAATGGATGTATATGTTTTTGGAGCACACCATAATATTGCAATTGATGACAAAGGCAAAAGGATGCCTGTGCAACTCATCTGATCAAATTATGAAAGAGAGCAGTCACGTCCAGAGAGATAAATGGGATCAGATATAAAAAACAATTTAACAGATTAAAGTAAAAAGTAAAGTAAAGTATCCTTTATTGTCATTCAGACATTTCAGTCTGAACAAAATTGTATACCTTGTAGTCATAACATAGAATAAAATAACAAAACACACAATAAACACAGATTTAACATCCACCACAGTGAGTCTCCCAGGCATCTCCTCACTGTGATGGAAGGCAAAAGTCTTAAAGTCCTTGTCTCTTCCCTCCTTGTTCTCCCTCTGCGTTGAGGCGATCCAGGCTTCCGACGTTGGGCCTCCCGCCGGGTGATGGTAAGTCCAGCTGCTGCATCAGAGCTCAGCAAACGGGACCGTTCAAACTCCGCGGCCCAGGACGGTCGAAGCTGCCAAGCAGCCACCCTCCAGTCCAGCGGACGAAGCTGTCGTTGCGGGAGCTCCAGAGAACTGGTCACTAACCTGGGACCTGCGAGCTCCCGACGTTGTCGGCCACTGGACCCACGGCCGAGCCTCCGAGGCTCCGGTCGGGTCGCTGCCGCTACAACGCCACCACAGCCCCGAAGTCGGCCAGTCTCGCGTTGGAAAGTCCTGGCTCTGCCTCCGGAACCTCGCGGTCCCAGTTGGAGGCCGCCAGCGCCGCGATTAGGCCTCAGCGTAGACGGGGATGGAGATGAGAGATATGACAAGAAAAGGTTGCATCCCCCTGAAAGAAGAGACTAAAAACAGTTTCTCCCACCCCCATTTCCATCCAAGTTAAAATATGCTTTGATTGAGATGATGGGATAACATCTCCAATCTGTCAACCTCAAAGGAAATAGAAATATACAATAGACAATAGACCAGTACTGCCAATCAATGTGATCATGGCTGATCATCCACAATCAGTACCCCGTTCCTGCCTTCTCCCCATATCCCCTGACTCCGCCATCTTTAAGGGCCTGTCCCACAGGCGACTTTTTAGGCAAGTGCAGGAGACTCTGCGCTCACCTCATGATCGCCACATGGTTGCCACATGTTCGCTGGTGGTCTCTGGTGAGTCTCCTTCATGATCGAAAAGAGTTCCCGCATTCTGGGAACTAGTTGCGGCCTCAGTATGGTCGCAGCAAATTCTTCAACATGTTGCAAAATTTTCTGCGACCAAAAATTGGTCGCCATGGAGAAAAGAGATACTTTTGTAGTCGTAGGTGCAGTGGTAGTGGGGTCACCATGTAATTGTAGGTAGTCGAGGTAGCCGTAGGTAGTTTTATTTAATTTGCATTTTCATTTGCTCATTTGGGGCAAAAGAACATAAGCACGGATTTTCAGAACCAACACATTAAAAAAAACATCCATGAAGATGGTTTACAAAAGTGCACAGATGCATAATGTCAATGAATGAAATGTGTGGTCATGCATTAACGACATATGCAACAGCTTCAACAATAGGCCTAAGTGACCGAAGTGAATTTGGCACAGCAACGTTGCTACCAATGATATATCAGTTTAAAGTAATAACATTCTTTAATTGTAAAAATAAGTCACATTGCTTCATGTAAGATGGCAAGCTAGAATAGTGTCTGATAAGGAGACACAAAGTAATAATTAAATGGGTCAGGCAGCATGCATGGAGAACATTAGCGTTTGGTGAGGGGACCCACTGTAAATGCCATTGTAAGGAAAATAGTGATAATAGGACATGACAAAGAAAGGCTTGAGTAACTCTGAAGCAGCCCAAAGATTAAACAGTACATTTGCCACTAGTGGCAATAATGGAAATGTGGCGATTTCAAGGGTCAAGAGTGTTTAATTGTAATATTCGTCGGGGATGGAACAATGAAATTCCTGCTTGCTGCAGTTTTACAGGCACATTAACGCACAACACAACAAATAAATATACAATAATCAATACTGGAAAAAATTATCAGCTATACTTGGTAACTAGATCATAATAGTGCAAGCCTAAGTACGTAGTGCAACCTGTACAAAATTCATGATAGCTTGTTGCTGAGGAAGGGTTGTGCAGTATGGTTCACAAGCCTGATGGTTGATGGATGAAGCTGTTCTTGAACTTTGAGGTAATGGTCCTCAGGCTCCTGTACCTTCTTCCTGATGGTAGATACGAGAATGGCCAGAGTATTGCGAGTCTTTGGTGATATAAGGGGGTGGGAGATTGCAACCTTCACGTGGTCCACCCTGTTTTAACAAATTCAACGATCCTGGCGTGCACAATCAAATAAGATCAAATAGAACAAGTTGGCCTACAACTTTAGGCTGTGCACGCCATACGCAAGAAGAAGAAGAAGAAGAAGAAGAAGAAGAAGAAGGTGATATAAGCTGCCTTCTTGAGGCAGTATAATCCTATAGATCCTTTTGGTGGTGTGGAGATCAATATCCGTGATGGACCGTGCAATGTCCACCACTTTCTGCAGCCTCCTTCATTCTTGGGCATTTCAATTATCAATCGAAACTGTGATGTAACCAGTTCTCCACTGAGCTGCACTGTTTTAATAAAATAATCAGCAATCTGCTGAATCTCCTCAAACTCCAAAGCTTTCTTTGTGATTGTATCAATGTGCTGGGTCCAGGACTGATCTTTAGGGATGTGCATGCACAGGAACATGAAGCTGGTAACTCATTCCACTGCCATCCCATTGATGAAGATATCTTCATGAATCTCAGTTTTCCTTTCCTGCAGACAACAATTTAGTTCCTTGATGTAGAAACAATGAACTGCGGATGCTGGTTTATACCAAAGTTAGACACAAAGTGCTGGAGTAACTCAGCGGGTCAGGCAGCATCTCTGGAGGAAAAGGATCCCATTCCTTTTCTCCAGAGCTGCTGTATAACCCATTGAATTACTCCAGAATTGGTCTATTAGTCAGCTCCTTGAACCTGCTAACATTAACAATCTGAAGAAGGGTCTCGACCCGAAATGTCACCTATTCCTTTTCTCCAGAGATGCTGCCTGACCCTTCTAGCATTTTGTGTCTAACATTAAGAGCAAGATTATTATTCTGGCACCATTGAATCACTTTAATGATATCACCTCTATACTCTCATTGTTACATGTTATTCATCCAACAATGGCTGTATTGTCAATGAATTTAACAATGGTGTAGGACCTGCCACTGGCTACGGGAGTCAAGATCGTCCCATCAACGGAAGGCTCTAGGCCCCCGACCACGGGAGAACAATGAAGGGAAGAGATTAAACTTTTTTTCGCCTTCCATCACAGTGAGGAATGTGGATGGGTCACTGTGGTGGATGTTTATGATAAAATGTATTTTGTGTTCTGTTGCTTTTTATTAGTATGACAGTATGGCAAATCAAATTCCTCGTATGTTGCAAAACTTGCTTGGCTAATAAAGTATGATTATGATTTGTTTATGATTATGATATATAACATAACAAGCCATAACAATGTCAGATAAGTAAACATAAAGTAGTAAATAGGATCCCAACATTTTTCTCCAGAGATGCTGCCTGACCCACTGAGTTACTCCAGCACAATATGTCTATCAATCAACTCCTTGAACCTGCCAACATGAAGAGCAACATTCTGGGACCATCCAATCAGATTATTGATATCACTGCTATACTCTCATTGTTACCTGTTATTTATCAGTATATTTAACAATGGTGTAGGAGTCAGACTCTAAAGTCATGGGTAGAGAAGAAAGAGCAGGAGCTGAGCACACTGTCTTTAATGTTAAAAATTAATATCAAGTATAATGATACGTCAGCTAATAACTGCTTCATTATGTGCATCAAGAGATTTGAAAAGATGCCGAAAGCAAAATTAAGTTTCTTATAATGACTAAAAAATAAAGTTATTAATTGTAGTAGCCAGACAAATAGTCATGGGTATTTTGAGAGTATTTAATCGTCATGAAAATCGACAATTGAACAATTGCATTTATACTTGCGGCAGCATAACAGGCCTGTAAACACAATACACATTGATATTATATAATATGCAAAAATTCAATAAAATCAGTAACCACAATACTCGTGTAAAAAAATCCAAATACTTAGTGCAACCAAAGACAGTCCACAGAAGTTCATAGTTGAGGTTAATATCGTGTAGTATTCAAGAGCCTGATGGTTGTGGGGAGTAGCTATTCTTGAACCTGGTGGTCACAGATTTCAGATTTCTATGCATTAATTTAGTTTAGTTCAGTTTATTGTCACGTGTACTGAGGTACAGTGAAAAGCTTTTTGTTGCGTCCTAACCAGTCACCAGATAGACAATTAGAGCACTTCAACTCCCCCTCACATTCCGTATCCGACCTCTCGGTCCTGGGCCTCCTCCACGGCCAGAATGAGCAACACCGCAAGTTGGAGGAACAGCACCTCATATTCCGCTTGGGGAGTCTGCATCCTCTGGGCTTGAACATTGAATTTTCTCAATTCTGTTAACCCTTGCTGTCTCCTCCCCTTCCCACCTCTCCCTCAGCCCTCGGGCCCTGGCATTCCCTCTCTCTCTATCTCTCTCCCCCACCCTAGTCGCACTAGCTTCTCATTTTCACACAACAAACAGCTTACAATGGCTTGTTCCCTTTATCATCGATACTTTTTTGCATATCTTTCATTCATTGTTCTTTATCTCTCCACATCACCGTCTATATCTCTCGTTTCCCTGATCCCTGACCAGTCTGAAGAAGGGTCTCGACCCGAAACGTCGCCTATCTCCTTCGCTCCTTAGATGCTGCTGCACCCGCTGAGTTTCTCCAGCCTTTTGTGTACACCAGATAGACAATACATGATTACAATAAATCCATTTACAGTATATAGATACATGATAAGGGAATAACGTTTGGTGCAAGGTAAAGACAGCAAAGTCCGGTCAAGGATAGTCCAAGGGACATCAACGAGGTAGATAGTAGTTGAGCACTTTCCAATGGTAGTAGTGAAATAGGAATGTGGCCTGCCTGGGTGGTGTGGATTTCTGATTATATCGGTTGCTGGAGGCAGTGCCTCCTATCGATCCCTTTGATGGTGGGGAGGTCAGTACCTGTGATGGACGTGTTTACCACTCACTAAAATACCCTTTATTTTAAAATCTACCTGGACATTAATGTTCTCTCTCTGAGGAAAAGATTAGCTTGAAAGATTAAAAGTGGGCTGACAAGATGTATTTACTGTGAAGACTTTCCAAACACATCTGCTCAGCTTTCAGTATAATATGCAAATCTGTTCAGCAGTTTGTTTACTGGCATTCAGACACACAAAAACCACATTCATGTTTAAGTCAAATGGCAAGCTGGTGAACTACTGGTAAAGACTGGAACCACAGGCACTGCATACTCAACCAGAGGAAAAGTCATAGTCAAAGAATCGTAGAGTAATACATCAAGGAAACAGGCCCTTCGGCACAACTTGCCCAAGCTGCCCAAGATGCCCCACCTACACTGCCTGCGTTTGGCCTACATCCCTGTAAATCTTTCATATCCATATACCTGTCCAAATATTATCAATATTTTGTTATAAAACCTACCTCAACTATCTCCTTAGTTTAGTTAAGTTTAAATATACACCGCAGAAACAGGCCCTTCGGCCCAACGAGTCCACTCCGCCGAGCATTCCCCGCACATTAACACTATCCTACACATTCACACTAGGGACAATTTACATTTTTGTACACAGCCAATTAACACTATAAACCCATCTGTCTTGGAGTGTGGGAGGAAACCAAAGATCTGTGAGAAAACCCACGCAGTCACAGGGAGAATGTACAAACTCCATACAGACAGCACCCGTAGTCGGGATCGAACCCGGGTCTCTGGCGCTGCAAGCGCTGTAAGGCAGCATATCTACCGCTGCGTCACTATGCCTCCTCTGGTAGCATATTCCATATACCCACCACCCTCTGTGTGAAAACGTTGCTCCTCAGGTTCCCATTATATCTTTCCCCTCTCACATTAAACCTATGTCATCTGGTTCTTGATTCCCCTACTCTGGGTAAAAGACTCTGTGCATTTACCATCTCTATTCCCCTCATGATCTCATACACTTCTATACGATCACCCCTCTTCCTCATATGCTCCAAGAAATAAAGTCCCAGCCTACTCAACCTCTCCCTATATCTCAGCCCCTCAAGTCCCGTCAACACCTTTGTAAATCTCCTCTGCACTCTTTCGAGCTTAACAACATCCGTCCTCTAGCAGGATGACCAAAACTGAACATAATACTACAAATGCGACCTCACCAATATCTTGTACAACTGTAACATAACATCCCAACTTCTATACTCAAGCCCCTGACTGATGACGGCAAATCTACTGAAAGCTTTCTTGACCACCCTAATTCTGTGATGTCACTTTCAAGAAACTATGAACTACATACATAGTTCACTATCAAGAGGATTCCTCGTAGATCCATCTTCGCTACAACACCCAGGACCATATCATTCACTGCAAAGTTCTAAACTGGTTTGACTACCCAATATGCAACACTTTGCGCTTATTTACATTAAACTCCATTATCCATTCCTCAGCTCACTTACCCAACTGATAAAGATCCTGCTGTCATTTTGGCTAACAATCTCTACTATATATGATACCACCCACTTCAGTGTGATCTGCAAATTTACTAATCACGCCTTCTACATTCTCATCCAAATCATTTATATAAACCACAAACAGAAATGGCCCAGCACTGATCCCTGAGGCACACCACTAGTCACAGGCCTCTCGTCCAAAAAACAACCTTCCACCATAACCCTCTGCTTCTTCCCATGAAGCCAATTCTCTTGTCAGTCGACTAACTCTCCCTAGATCTCATGCAATCTAACCTTTCAGAGCAGCCTCCCATGTGGAATGTCTCAAATGACTTGCTGATGTCATTGTACACATGAAGAAAATGTCTGCGGCTTTGTCATCATCAACCTTTTAGGTTGCTCTTTTTTTTAATTAATCAGATTCGTAGGATGCAATCTCCCACATACATATTCATGCTGACTATCGGTAATCAGCCCGTCCACCCAAATGCACATATATTTTATTCCTCAGAATCCCCACCAGCAACTTGTCTATCACAGATGTTAGGCTAACTGGTCTATCATTCCCAGGCTTTTCCTTGCAGCTCTTCTTAAATAGAGGCACAACATTAGCCACCCCCCAGTCTTCTGGTACCTCACCCGTGTGTAATGATAATTCATATATCTTAGCCAGGGCTCCTGCAATTTTCTCTCTACCTTCTCACAATGTCTTTGGGTATATCACGTTCACATTATAGGAGTAGAATTAGGCCATTTGGCCCATCGAGTCTACTTCGCCATTCAATCATGGCTGGTCTCTGCCTCCTAATCACATTTTCCTACCTTCTCCCCATAACCCTTGACACCCATTATAATGAAGAATTTGTCTATCTCTTGGAAATATCCACTGACTTGGCCTCCGCAGCCCTCTATGGCAATGAGCTCCACAGATTAACTACCCTCTGACTAAAGAAGTTCCTCCTCACCTCCTTTCTAAAAGAGCGCTCTTTAATTCTGAGGCTATGACTTCTGGTGCTAGACTCTCCCACCAGTGGAAACATCCTTTCCACATCCACTCCAGCTATGTTTTTTACTATTGTGTAAAGGGCCTGTCCCACCAGCATGCGACTCCATGCGGTGAGCGCGACCTAACGTGGTCGCTTGAGCCGTCCGGCCTCGCGGGGCCAGTCCAACTTCGATCGCCGGAGCCGTATGAAGTTGTGCGGAGCTGGTCCCAACATCGCGCGGGGCTCCGAAAAACTGACTGTGTTCAAAAATTCTGCGCGGCAACGGCCTGTCGGCCCGCAGCCGCCTCGATGCATTATGTACCGCCTCGACATTGTGCCTCCGTGACCCTCTCTATATGTGCCTCCGTGACCTTCTCTGTGTGTGCCTCCGTGGTCCTCTCTCTGTGTGCCTCCGTGCCCCTCTGTGTGTGTCCCTCTCTGTCCTTGCGAACTTACCGTGGACTTCGCTCCAACTTCGCGCCACGTCGCGCCACTCACCTGACCTCCGCGCGGCCCCCGCTGCCGATTTGGTCGCGCTCGCCGCATGCAGGCGCATGCTGATGGGACCAGCCCTGTACGGGGATCACCCAACCTCCGCACGGCCCCCGCTTCCAGTTTGGTCGCGCTCACCGCATGGAGTCGCATGCTGGTGGGACAGGCCCTTAAGTTTCAATGAGGTACCCCCTCAACCTTCTAAACTCCAGCGAGTAAAGGCCCAGTGTTGTTAAACGCTCATCATATGTTAACCCACTCAATCCTGGCATAATTCTTGTAAACCTCCTCTGGGCCCTCTCCAGAGCCAGCACACCCTTCCTCAGAAACTATATGGTGCCCAAATTTACTCACAGTATTCCAAATGCAGCCTAACCAGTTCCTTATTGAGCCTCAGCATTACATCTCTGTTTTTGTATTCCACACCTCTTAATATAAATGCCAGCATTGAATTTGCCTTCCTGATCTGATCAGGCCTATGACATGTATTTACATTCATATGCCATTGGAGCATCCCGTATATCCTCAAGTGTAATACATACTGTCGTTAAAATATCTCGATAAATTGTTCTAAGTTCCCATGTCTTCATGTTTTTCACCACGGTAAAAACAGAGGAGAAATACTCATTGAGGACTTTTCCCATCTCCTGTGGCCCCACACAGAGATGACTGTTTTTTTTTTCTGAGGAGCTCTATTCTCTCTCTAGCCATCCCATTTCCCTTAATGTACGTAAAATCTCATGATTTTCATTACTATTATCTGCCAGAGCTATCTCTTCTCCCTTTTTTGCCCTCATGATTTCCTTTCTAAGAAAATCCTCCATGGATGCATTATCTCCCAGTCCCATGCCTTCTTCTTTTTCCTCCTGTCATCCAAGCTTCCTTACTCGAATCACCTGCATGTCCTTCACCCTAATCAGAACATGCGTGTTCTGAACACTTGTCATTACACTTTTAAAAGCATCCCAGTTTTAGGACATTCCTTTGCCTGCAAACAACGGATGCCTATCAACTTTAGCAAGTTTCTGTCTAATACCATAAAAGTTGGTTTTGTCCCAATTCAGAATTTATCTTATGGGCCCGCTCTGCCTTATTCCACAATTATTTTAAAGCTAATAGAAGTGTTTGCTGGTCCCTAAAGGCTCGGTCATGGACACGTCAGTCACTTGCCCTTCCCAATTTCATAAGAGTAGATCAAGCTTTGCCCTCTCCCTTGTCAGACCCTCTACATATTGCCTGAAGAAACTTTCTTGTACATATTTGACAAATTCCACCCCATCTAAGCCATTGCCACTATGACAGTCCCAGTTGATATTGGAAAAGTTACTCATCCCCTACTATAACAGCCCAATTTGTCTTGCAACTGCCTGCAATCTCCTGGTAAATTTGCTCTTCTAATTCCCATTGACCATTTTACTTCTCAGCTCCACCCACATAGCTTTACTAGATGAACTATCAATAACATCATCTCAAACTACTGTTGTGACATTTGCTTTTATCAATAAAGCAACAACCCCTCCTACTTTAACCCCCACTTCGATCTCTACTGCAGCACCTGTACCATCGAACATTAAGTTGCCAGTCCTGTCACTCTTTTAACCATGTTTCCAAAATGGCTACAATGTCCCAGTTGCACATAACAATCCATGTCCTGACATCACCTGTCTTACCTGTTATGTATTAAAATGAATGTAATTCAACCGACAGTAATTCAGTAACAGTAATGTAATGCAATTCAACCTTCCTTGCTCCCTGCCATGTTGCTTCCTATCCTGTGCACTGGGCTTGCTTTCATCACGTTCCAAAACAACCTCCAGCATCTCACCTGCCTCAGTGCAGTATTGGATCCCACCCCCCTGCCAATCCAGTTTAAACCTACCCAAGCAGCACCATCAAACCTGCCGGCTGGGATATTGGCACCCCTCCAATTCAGTTGCAGTACATCAATCTTGTACAGCTCACCTCTGCCCCTCAAGAGATCCCAATGGTCCAAAAATCTGAATACATGGCCCTTGCACCAATTCCTCACTTTCATCTGCCCTATCTTCCTGTTCCTACTCTTGCTAGCACGTGGCACCAGGAGTAATCTGGAGATTACTACCTTGAAGGTCCTGGTTTTTTGGTATGTCATACAGCTGCTCTAAGACATCCTGGACCCTGACACCAGAGAGGCAACACACTATCCTGGAGACTCAATTTCTGCCACAGAATCTCCTGTCTGCCCTTCTAACTAATGAGTTTCCTACTCCTATGGATCTGCCTGACATCATCCTTCCCTGCTGTGCCTCAGAGCCAGGCTCAGTGCCAAAGCCCTAGAAATATAGAAACGTAGAAAATAGGTGCAGGAGTAGGCGATGCGGCCCTTCGTGCCATTCAATATGACCATGACTGATCATCCTAAATGAGTACCCCATTCCTGTTTTCTCCCCATATCCCTTGATACCATTAGCCCTAAGAGCTACTGTATATCTAACTCTCTCTTGAAATCATCCAGTGACATGTCTGAGATCTTGAAGATATGAGACTTGTCTTAGCAGGAAAATCAGAACAATTTTCAAAGATATGGATTCCTTTCATTGATTCATTACAAGGATAGTATGGTGCAACACAACTTTGGAATTAAACCGATTTACGGACTGGGTGATGGGTGGGGAGACAAATGAAGTAGGCAGTACCAGCAAACACTTTTTGGGTTTTTTTTCTTTTTTTTCTTTCTTTTTCCGTTCTTGTCTTTTTATTTATTTAAGTTTTATGTACTCACTCTTTGACTACACCCATTTGGTAGTTTTCTATTCTTACACATTCACTTTCTCTTCAACTTTCTTTTTTTCTTGCTTTTCCAATCTTTTTCTATTTCATCTTTGCTAAAATTAAAATGGAAGCTGTACAATAAATGTACTATGTCATATGCCACGGTTTATACATTTGTACTCTGCTTCTAATAAAAATATAAATATAAATAATTATATAAATATAAAACTCTCCCTCCCATTCCCAATCTGACCTCTCTGTCCTGGGCCTCCTCCATTGCAAGAGTGAGGTCCAGAGTAAAGTGGAGGAACAGCACTTCATATTTCACTTAGGTAGTTTACACCCCAGCAGTCTGAACATTGACTTCTCTAATTTTGGATAGCTCTTGCTTTCTCCCTCCTTCCCCTCCCCCTTCCCAGCTCTCCCACAAAGCCTACTGTCTCCGCCTCTTCCGTTCTTCCCCCCCACCCCGACATCAGACTGAAGAAGGGTCTGCACCCGAAACATCGCCTATTCCTTCTCTCCATAATGCTGCCTCACCCATCTGAGTTGCTCCAGCATTTTTTGTTTACCTTCGATTATTCCATCATCTGCAGTTCTTTCTTAAACGAGATATTAAAGAAGTTGAGTAGGGATGAGTCTTTCTTACTGCTCAACTCACATTCAGCTGTGATATTAAGGAGGGCATCTTCTGAAACACTAGTCCAAAATGGTACAAATGGTGTCAAATAAACATTTCCAATTGACTGCAGACAAAAATGCTGGAGAAACTCAGCGGGTGAGGCAGCATCTATGGAGCGAAGGATTAGGAGACGTTTCGGGTCAAGACCCTTCTTCAGACTGATGTCGGGGGTGTAAACTACCCAAGTGAAATATGAGGTGCTGCTCCTCCAATTTACAGTGGGACTCACTCTGGCCATAGAGGAGGCCCAGGACAAAATGGTTGGATTCAGAATGGGAGGGGGACTTGAAGTGCTGAGCCACCGGGAGATCAGGTTGGTTATTGCGATCTGAGCGGAAGTGTTGTGCGAAGAAATTGACTGGTCATAATCTGCCTCCATTGCCTACTACCAGCAAACCCTAGTGTTGCTCATCATAAACTCAGCAACAAGTCCGCATCCAAAGTAATTCATGGCAAAAGTGTTCACACGTATACTGTATCTGAAGGCATTTTGGCATCCAGAAGAGACCCACAGTACTCAAGCAAGTATGATCAATCATATTGCACATCAATTTTTCTGAACGATATAACCCAATGAAAGCATTAAAGCTAATAACTTTCACATTAGTAATAGCCAAATACATATTTAAGAGATAACTGGAATATACATTTTGAGTTACTTTATGTATTTATTAACTCTTTTGTGAATTTAAAATAACTTTCTTTGAATTAGGCTCTATTTCCAGTCTGAATCAAATTCATCTATGCCCTCTTGTGCTCTGTAATTGACTGTTTCCGATTATATGACTAGTCATTAAATGCTTATTACATCTTACAATACTATCATCAACTTATCTATGATTGCTTTCCATTAGCTAACCAGAAGAACCTTTGATTTTACTCATTCGTCTTAATTTTCTAATAATTATAGTAAGATAGAATTTCAATGGCAGGATAGCATCCTTCTCTACCAGTGGCATATCACATCCTGCACATAATTACCATATGAAAATTGATGCATTAATGTGTAAGTGAAAATTTAATTTACTCAAACATTATATGTTATGATAAATTTCAAGCCAAAAAGATTTCTAAGATCGTTGGGAAGTAATTTTTTTTGTATTCCAAGTTCACGTGTAATTTGGAAAACATTTAGTTATATTATGTTCCATATTAATGCATAATTTTAATAGACAAATTTCCATTAGTCAGCCATTATATATTGATAATTTATAAGCAAAATACAATATGTATTATTTGGCCCATCAGCTGCATGCAAATTAAAATTAGTACATTAGTGCTCTTGCATTGTAATTAATTTCCAAAACTTCAGTTTGTAGTTTGAGAAATTGCTATGTTGTTGTCAAACACTCATAATAATAAAATATTTCGTTTATTGTAAGCTAAATGCAAATGCTGGAAATTTGAACTGAAAACTGAAATTGCAGGAAACACTCAGCAGGTCAAGCAGCACCCGTAAAAAGAGAAGCAGAGTTAACATGCCAGGTCAAAGACCCTTCATCAAATGTACAAATAACTCTGTTTGTCTTTCATAGATAGAAATATGAGAAAATGAACAACCTCCAAAATATTATTTTGATGGGTGCAAACCTTTGACTGATCCTTTTGATGAACAAAACAATTCAAGGTGAAAATGATTGATAATTTTTGACATTTTGAATTCTGTGACTTTTTATGTTTCCATATTGGATTGGACAAATAGGAGTTAGGACTGGTGAATCAAATCTAAGAAGATAAACATTAGGCTTCTTCTTCTTGCGTATGGCGTGCACAGCCTAAAGTTGTAGGACAACTTGTTCTATTTGATCTTATTTGATTGTGCACGCCGGGTTGATTGCATTCGTCGAAACAGGGCAGACCACGTGTAGGTTGCAATCTTCCACCCCAACATTAGGCTACTTACATGTTAATGAAATAAATGGATGGGTAGGATTCCATTTTTTTTGTTCTTTATTTTGAAAGTTTTCAATATACAGTAGTTAAGTTTTTGAATTCTAAGCTGAACATGGTGGTGTAGTAAGGCGTTTTCTAAAGACATATTCAAGAATAGGAAAGCGCTCAATAAACAAAATTTAAAAAAAGGTTAAAAAAAAGGACAAAATTAATCTTTGAATCTTTAAAGGGGAAACACACATTAGAATTAGGCTTTAAAATTATTGCAACTGTTCCTTGGTAAGAATCAATGGTCAAGAAAAGGGAAGCAGAAGTTAAAAAAAATCAGGATGCAAGCAAAAAAAGAACACATGGAAAAGACCAGATAAGGAAGTAAATGCAATGCATGTAGTTGGAAGAGTTGGGAAAGCGGAACAAGATCTATTGCTGGGTGCGTAGAAGATTTGAATTGAGCAACTTTCTTCAAGCTCATTACAATTTTTCCTTGCAGTACAAGACATTGGAATCCAGAATCCACAACAAATCCTTTGAAGAATACAACTATGAAATGTTAACTATATTCATAATAAACTTTTCTTACATTAAGTAAAAACTGTAAGATCCATACAGCAGTAAAATAAACAAAAATAGAAGGTGCTGGTAATGATAAGACAATTTGAAAGACCAAAACTAGTTACATTTGTAACAAAGAATTCATCTGACCATCTCACGGTAAAATTAAAAATTAGAGTGTTTTCAATTTCTGATGCTCAAAATAGGTGATGCTTTAAATTTACGTTACAGGATTTAAACTTGCATGGAAAGGTGCCTATGAAAAATAAGGACTTTAAAAATAGTGGGCATAAAATGCAACACTAAGGAGTTATTTTCACATCCAGTTTCTGAACCTGTCATTTAGCATTGTTGGCCTTTCACATACATACTGTACATACTTGCTTCCCAGTTTTGAGTTTGGCCAACAATATTGTTGTTTTTCTTTGGGGATTTGCATTGGGATTTGTTTTTCTTTAATTTCAGCTAAAAAATAAATGGTGTCATCACATGTTATCAGTAATCTGATTTATGAATCAGAAAATAAAAAAATGTGAATAGAATCATTATGCAAGGTGTAGCCATCAACACATTAAAAACGATGGCTAGTAATCTGTTGCAGAGTGCCTCTAATTCTCGTAGCAGAACCTCTAGGGACTGCAGCAGGGCTGGTTAATTTCCCTCGCACCTATTTTTAAATAAAAATGTAAAAGTATTATAGATGACTGGTAATTTTTTAGGTTTTGGTTTATCATAGTATTGTCAGGTGTACAAAGGTATAGTGAAATGCTTTGATTTGCATGCTGTTATATCAGATCAGATAATACTATACGAGCGAAGTTTAAATATTTCACACTCTACCTGAGTGCACCTACTTCCTTAAGAAATTTTTTTCTTGGCTGAGGTTTTTGTATTGTGCGTGCCTGCGTAATGGTGAGTGCCATTAGATTCATCAATTTCAGGAAGAATTTGCTCTGAATACCGCTGCATAATTTCCACCACTGTTTGCAATCAGAAAAGCTAGGAGTGCGAGGGAAGGCTTATAGTGGTATATAAAATAACAGGGATACAGGTGAATGATTACTGTTTTTTTCCCAATGGAGGATAGTCTAAAATTAGAGAGCATTGGCTTAAGGAGAAGGGTAAGATTTAAAGGGGATCTGAGAGGCAACTTTTTAACACAGAGGATAGTAGGTATGTGGACTGAGCTGCCAGAGGAAATGGTATTGGCAGGTACAATTGTAAAGTTTAAAGGTTATTTAGACAGATACATGAATAGGAAAGGTTATATGAGAGCAGGCTAAGAGCCAAAAGTTGGCAAATTGGATGAGGTCAGGTGAACAATTTGGTTGGTTTGAACAAGTATGGCTGAAGGGGCTGTTTCTGTGGTGTATAACTCTGAAATTCTGTAAAAGCATTAGTTAACATGTGGGTACACCAAAGGCTGGAGAAATTCAGCGGGTGCAGCAGCATCTAAGGAGCGAAGGAGATAGGCGATGTTTCGGGTCGAGACCCTTCTTCAGTTAACATGTAGATTGGTTTCTGGGAAGTTTTGGGTTATAACGAGATTTTTAAAAGTATGTAAAAAACATGCAGATACCAATTGCAGTACAGGTATATAAAATCTATTGGAAAACCAATCCCTTATTTATTTTTAATTACTTTGCAAAAATTTCTAAACTCCTGTTTTAGCTTCTTCATTCTGGGGTATTGTGTGTAGATTGATGATTTAAAAAAAATAATTTAATCCATTTTAAAATAAGGCTGTAACGTAACAAAATGTGGAAAAGGTGAAGGGGTCTGAATACTTTCTGAATGCACTGTACATTCCCTTTGTCCTATCCTATCCACTATCAACCTCTTAGCAACTTAAAACCAACATGTTCTCTCTTTCCTAGTTTAGATGAAAGGTCCTCAGTCTGAATCTTTAACTCAGTTTCTCTTTCCACAAATGCTGCCTGGGTTTTTGCAGAATTTTCAGTGTTTATTTGCAATCTTTATCGCAGCATTAGATAAATAATTAACTTTGTCTTCTATGTATCCATAACATTTTAATTCCATTTCCTTTCTGAACATCCACGGAATGAACTTCTACGGAATGAACATTTGTATAAGACTGGTGAGCAAATTTACTAGTGCAGCAGCTGGTCTGATCCTACCATGTCAGGGTTGAATAGGTTAAATAGTCCAAGTACCTTTCAGTGGGATAGGTGGCCTTCCGCTGCAATGGGTGGAAGTGTCATGCTGGCATATCAATGAAGGATGTAGTGTGGTCTTAGAGAGGCAGGAAGGAAGCAATGTTTTCACTGGATCATTGCGAAATCGAGGGAAGAAGAACTTTGTGCACAAACACATCAACTGCCTCCAGGGAACATTGCAGAATCGGTGTGAATTTCAACGATGAAAAGAATAAAAGAGTATGAGAAAGAGGAACAGGTATAGGTTATTGATTGAAAGATACAGCATGGAAACAGACCCTTCTGTACATCTTACCCATGACAACCATCAATCATCTGTTATCCAGTACCTTAAATCCAATCTGTTTTTTATGGTGTTCACAGCTGATCTTTTACCTCAAACATAGGTTTCCTGTTCTATCCCCATCTGCCTTTAATGTCCAGAAACTTACTTATCTTAGTTTTGAATGCAGCCAATTACAGAGCCTCCACAAAACTACCTTTCAAGTGACAACCTCATTTAGGTCATCAGTGGCCTTTAAGATTATCACTTCCCATTCTAAACTCCTTAGCTATCTTCCCCACATTTAACCCTTCAAGCCTTTTAACAATTTTATGTATTTCAGATGGTCCCCTCTCAGGCACCAAAACATTAGTTACGCTCAGTCATTAAAATGTAATCAATTTTATCATGGATAACCAAAGATTTTAAAAGATTACTTTTGTGCCAGCTGTGGTTCTTGAAATAACTGTGGCAAAAGAAATACAGTTTAGTTTTCAGATCACTAAACTTACATTGAAACCATTACTGTTGAAAGTTCATTAAACTGAAACATTTACTTGGTTTCTCTCTGTATAAATGCTGCCCTACCTATTGAGTATTTCCACATTCTGATGAGTCATAAACGTTCATGCTAAATGGGGTCTGAGATATAGCGTGCATGATATCTGTGCTGTTTACTTTTCATTGGAGCATAGGCAAAGGAGGCTTATTTTTGGGGTTTAGTCTGAGGCTCCAAGATATAATTTAGACTTGCCTAGATGATTCTGACACCAAAAGAGCTTCTAGAATTACCAGGCACAAATACATGTTAATAATTTGAGTTAATCTCAAGCAAATTGAAATTTAATCCAAGCAAGTGTGAAGTGCTGCACTTCGGGAGGTTGAATATAACGTGAAGGGATACAGTTAATAGCAAATCCTTTAATAGGATTGATGTGCCGAGGGATTTTGGGATCCAAGTCCCCAAAAGTGGCACCACAAGTAGACAGAGTGGTAAAGCAAGAATATGGTATGCTCACCTTCAATGATCAGAGCATTGAGTATAGGAGTCAGGAAGTCAAGAAGCAGCTCTATAGGACTTGGGGTTTTGGGTCAATTTACTTATGTTAATCATTCACCGATGATGTCACTGGGAGGATTATCAAGCATCAATTATTCCACAATAATTTGCTCATCATTCCGCCATGAGTTTATGCCAAGACAAAAAGACATATTTTGTGCAAAAACAAATGAACATTCAACTTAAACGTGCTTACTGGAAGTAGTTAATGGGCCTGACCTACTTACATGAGTTTTTAGGCGATTAAAGGAGACTATGAAGTCGCCACAAGGTCGCCACATGTTTGCCGGAGGTTGCCAGGGTGTCGCCTGCATAGTGGTGAGTAGTTCCCGCATTCTCGTAACTAGTCACGGCTTCATTCTGGTCACCGCTAATTTTCCATACAGGGAAGAGATTAAATGGTTTCCCCGACCCCCCACATATACACAGATAAGAAAATAATAAAAACTTATAGTCAAAACATGCATTTAACGAGACAAAAATTTTTTAAAGGCAAACGGACTGCAGTCGAGTCGCTGCCTTTAGGCGCCGCCACTCCACACCCGTCCTACTCCGCCAAGCTTCACAGATGTGTATCTCTAGCTTCTTAAAGGTTGTCTCCACTCCTTCTCCCCCCTTCCCCCACGTACTCCCCCCTCCCTCCCCCCCCCGTCTTTTTAAGGACTTACGTGACCCTTCCCGTACACTGTGATTTCACCATCTTAATTACAGTGCCAACCTTCCTGTTCATCGTGGCGTGCACCTGTATCACATTGGCTTTGCACCATGTGAATTTCACTCAGACAGCGCTCTCCCCACTTGCATAACTGTCCCATGTCCCCTGCCTGTATAACTGGCTAGTGAAGGAAGCGATGTGTGCGTGTGTGTGTGTGTGTGTGATCCGCTCTGACAGTCGCCATTCCAGTCACCAGTTTTTCAGTGGCCTGCTACGACTTGACAGTCGCTGGCAGTCACCTTAAAAATCGCCTAAGTGGGACAGGCCCATAAGGATAACATTAGATACAGTGAGGAGTTATACCAGGCTGCTAGAAAAAGGAACAACCTTGAGGATTGGAAGCATTCAGGATTCAGCAGAAATGGACAACAGGATTGATTAGAGAGCAAAAATGGGATATGAGAGCCAATGGCTAGAACATAAAAACAATTAGTGAAGTCAAATATAGCTCCCTATTATAGCTCCCTGACAGTTGAAAAAGGAGAATTTATAATGGGGAACAAAGAAATGCCAGAGCAATTAGATACTTTGGTTCTGTCTTCATGGTACAGGACCCAGATACTGTAACTTCCCAGAACTACTACGGAACAAACTTATTTTGAAAAGGAGGAATTGAAGAAATCTGATATTAGTAGAAAAAAGTGTTGGAGAAATTAAAGAAAGATAATTAATAGCCAGGGCATGGTAATCCATATTCCAAAGTGCTAAAAGAAGGAACCACGGAAACAGTGTAATCTCCTGAAACTCCACGGATTATGCAATGGTTCCTGCAGATTGACAGCTGTAAAATTAAAGCACACTATTCAAAAAAAGGAGAAAGAGAGAAAGCAGAGAACTACAGACCAATGTTTTGTATCAAGATGAGAGAAAATGCTGGAATAAAGGATGTGATGACAAATTATTGAGAAAACATCAACATCATTAGATTTATGAAAGAGATATCACATTTGACACAAAGTAGACACAAAATGCTGGAGAAACTCAGCGGGTGAGGCAGCATCTATGGAGAAAAGGAGTAGGCAACCCTTCTTCAGACTGAATTCACATTTGACACAAATACTTTTAGTTTTGAGGATGTAACTAGTCGAATAGATAAGGGAAATCCAGTATATGTTTATCAGTTTACAACGTTCCACATACAGTATCAGGGTACTGAGCAAGGTAAAGAACATGGGGGACAATGGTTATGTACTGGCATGGATTGAAAATTGGTTGACACACAGGAAACTGAATGAGAATAAATGGGTTTTTTCAAGGTTAAGGTCTTACTCAAATGCAGTTAGGAGGTTGTGATAAAAACTGGCCTAGCCAGCAACACCTGCATCCTGTTAGTAAGTATAAGAAATTTACCATGTTGGAAGTAGCTCTGGTTGCATTTAAGACATCAATGCCACCCAGAACATATTCTGATTGGCATCCACCATATTAAATACTCATTCATCAGTAAACAATTGCTGTAGAATGTAGTGTCCACAAGATGTACAGTGGCAACTTATGTGGACTTCTTCAATATGGCCTTGTAATTTGACAATTTCTATTGCTTAGAAAAACAGGTAAGGCCACATGTGAACAACATGTGGACTCTAGAATCAGACGTTACAATGAAGTTCTCCAGTAGTTCAGTACTTCCATTCTAACACTGCTGTATGAGCACCTTCACAACATGGGATTTGATGGTTTGTAAAGGTATAATCTGCAATCATGCTGACCCTATCATGCCATCAATGAATATCACTTTATCTTTTTAAATATTCTGGCTGCATTTTAAATGATACTCTCAGATGTGCTAAATTAATGTCTGGTTTTCCATATGAGATTGAATTCCCATAACTGCCAAGTTAATATCAAATTGGCTGGGGCATGGGAACAAGAGCAGAGAGGCAGGTGGGTGTAAAATGAGGGTAGAAGCAATAGGTCGCAAGGTGAAAAGT
The DNA here is from genome assembly GCA_035221665.1 of Okamejei kenojei. Classification (NCBI taxonomy): domain Eukaryota; kingdom Metazoa; phylum Chordata; class Chondrichthyes; order Rajiformes; family Rajidae; genus Okamejei; species Okamejei kenojei. The sequence continues at coordinate 92,205,511 of CM069132.1, forward strand.
AAAAGTGGCAGGCCGACAAAACCACGGCAAAAATCAAAAAGGGCCATTTTTCAACATAATCGTATAAGGGGTAAGAGCATTGTAAAGATAAGCCTGATGGCTTTGTGTCTCAATGCAAGGAGTATTCGTAATAAGGTGGATGAGTTGAACGTGCAGATAGCTATTAATGATTATGATATAGTTGGGATCACGGAGACATGGCTCCAGGGTGACATAGGCTGGGAGCTGAACATCCAGGGATATTCAATATTCAGGAGGGATAGAGAGAAAGGAAAAGGAGGTGGGGTAACGTTGCTGGTTAGAAAGGAGATTAACGCAATGGAAAGGAAGGACATTAGCTTGGAGGATGTGGAATCGGTATGGGTAGAGCTGCAAAACACTAAGGGGCAGAAAACGCTGGTGGGTGTTGTGTACAGGCCACCTAACAGTAGCAGTGAAGTTGGGGATGGTATCAAACAGGAAATTAGAAATGCGTGCGACAAAGGCAAAACAGTTATAATGGGTGACTTCAATCTACATATAAATTGGGTGAATCAAATTGGCAGGGGTGCTGCGGAAGAGGAGTTTTTGGAATGTATGGGGAATAGTTATCTAAATCAACATGTAAAGGAACCAACGAGAGAGCAGGCTATTTTAGACTGGGTTTTGAGTAATGAGGAAGGGGTAGTTAGCCGTCTTGTTGTACGTGCCCCCTTGGGCAAGAGTGACCATAATATGGTTGAGTTCTTCATTAGGATGGAGAGTGACATTGTCAATTCAGAAACAATTCCTCTGAACTTAAAGAAAGGTAACTTTGAGGGTATGAGACGTGAATTGGCCAAGATTGACTGGCAATTAATTCTAAAAGGGTTGACGGTGGATATACAATGGAAGACATTTAAAGACTGCATGGATGAACTACAAAAATTGTTCATCCCAGTTTGGCAAAAGAACAAATCGGGGAATGTAGTGCATCCATGGATACAAGGGAAATCAGAGATAGTATCAAAGAAAAGGATGATGCATGCAAAGTAGCCAGAAAAAGCAGCATACCAGAGGACTGGGAGAAATTCAGAGACCAGCAGAGGAGGACAAAGGGCTTAATTAGGAAAGGAAAAATAGATTATGAAAGAAAACTGGCAGGGGACATAAAAACTGACTGCAAAAGTTTTTATAGATAGGTGAAGAGAAAGAGATTAGTTAAAACAAATGTAGGTCCCTTGCAGTCAGAAACAGGTGAGTTGATCATGGGGAACAAGGCTATGGCGGACCAATTGAATAACTACTTTGGTTCCGTCTTCACTAAGGAAGACATAAATAATCTGCCGGAAATAGCAGGGGACCGTGGGTCAAAGGAGGAATTGAGTGAAATCCAGGTTAGTCGGGAAGTGGTGTTGGGTAAATTGAATAGATTAAAGGCCGATAAATCCCCAGGGCCAGATAGGCTGCATCCCAGAGTACTCAAAGAAGTAGCTCCGGAAATAGCGGATGCATTAGTGATAATCTTTCAAAACTCTTTAGATTCTGGAGTAGTTCCTGAGGATTGGCGGGTAGCAAACGTAACCCCTCTTTTTAAGAAGGGAGGGAGAGAGAAAACGGGGAATTACAGACCAGTTAGTCTAACATCGGTAGTGGGGAAACTGCTATAGTCAGTTATTAAAGATGGGATAGCAGCACATTTGGAAAATGGTGAAATCATTGGACAAAGTCAACATGGATTTACGAAAGGTAAATCATATCTGACGAATCTTGTGGAATTTTTCGAGAATGTAACTAGTAGCGTGGATAAGGGAGAACCAGTGGAAGTGGTATATCTGGACTTCCAGAAGGCTTTCGACAAGGTCCCACATAAGAGATTAGTATACAAACTTAAAGCATAAGGCATTAGGGGTTCAGTATTGATGTGGATAGAGAACTGGCTGGCAAACAGGAAGCAAAGAGTAGGAGTAAACGGGTTCTTTTCACAATGGCAGGCAGTGACTAGTGGGGTACCACAGGGCTCAATGCTGGGACCCCAGCTATTTACAATATATATTAATGATCTGGATGAGGGAATTGAAGGCAATATCTCCAAGTTTACGGATGACACGAAGCTGGGGGGCAGTGTTAGCTGTGAGGAGGATGCTAGGAGACTGCAAGGTGACTTGGATAGGCTGGGTGAGCGGGCAAATGTTTGGCAGATGCAGTATAATGTGGATAAATGTGAGGTTATCCACTTTGGTGGGAAAAACAGGAAAGCAGACTATTATCTAAATGGTGGCCGATTAGGAAAAGGGGAGATGCAGCGAAACCTGGGTGTCATGGTACACCAGTCATTGAAAGTAGGCATGCAGGTGCAGCAGGCAGTGAAAAAAGCGAATGTTATGTTAGCGTTCATAGCAAAAGGATTTGAGTATAGGAGCAGGGAGGTTCTACTTCAGTTGTACAGGGTCTTGGTGAGACCACACCTGGAGTATTGCGTACAGTTTTGGTCTCCAAATCTGAGGAAGGACATTATTGCCATAGAGGGAGTGCAGAGAAGGTTCACCAGACTGTTTCCTGGGATGTCAGGACTGTCTTATGAAGAAAGACTGATAGACTTGGCTTGTATTCGCTAGAATATAGAAGACTGAGAGGGGATCTTATAGAAACGTACAAAATTCTTAAGGGGTTGGACAGGCTAGATGCAGGAAGATTGTTCCCGATGTTGCGAAAGTCCAGGACAAGGAGTCACAGTTAAGGATAAGGGGAAAATCCTTTTAGACCGAGATGAGGAAGACTTTTTTCACACAGAGAGTGGTGAGTCTCTGGAACTCTCTGCCACAGAGGGTAGTTGAGGCCAGTTCATTGGCTATATTTAAGAGGGAGTTAGATGTTGCCCTTGTGGCTAAGGGGATCGGAGGGTATGGAGAGAAGGCAGGTACGGGATACTGAGTTGGATGATCAGCCATGATCATATTGAATGGCGGTGCAGGCTCGAAGGGCCGAATGGCCTACTCCTGCACCTAATTTCTATGTTTCTATGGTTCTAAATTCCAAAAGTAATGCAACAAAATTAACATAATCATTAAACTAGATTTACTGTAAATCCCCTTGCAGGACAAATAGGTTTCAGAGATGAATTATGCATCTTTAGAGAAGTAGGTATCCTTGACTAGATAAAATATCTTATAATTTCATTGAGCTTCTTTGGACTGGTTTCTGAATGGCAGGTCTGTCATATGAGGAGAGATTGAGAAGAGTTGGCCTGTATTCTCTTGAGTTCAGAAGAATTGCAAAAGAACTTATTGAAGCTTACAAAATTCTTATGAGACTCCATGGGATAGATGCAGGGCAGGTGTTTTCCCTGGGAGAGGACTCTAGAATCAGACGTTATAATGAAGGGCATGCTCATTTAGACTGAGAAGAGGAGAAAACTATTTTCCCATAGGCTAATGAAGCTTCATCTATACATAACTAAAACTCTGATCTTGTGTTCTTCTGGTTTTTCTATTTGTGGAAACGGTAGGCAATAGCACCGCGATTCTTTGCCAGCTCACTCACCGTTCTACTATGCTGCGAGTGCACCAAGTTTCGTTCCGATCATTGGTCTATTGTAAAAGTTAGTGGAGGGAGGGTGAAGGGGGTAGAGAGAGGGGTGGGGGAGGGAGAGTGGTGGGGTAGGAGAGGGGTTGGAGAAGGGGGAGAGAATTGGAAGAGGGGGTGGGAGGGGGGGTGGTGGAAGGGACAGAGGGATAGGGGAAGGGGGCAGGGGGAGAGAGGGAAGGGGATGGGGGAGAGGGAAGGGGGGTGGGGGAGAGGGGGGGTGGGGGTGGGAGGAGGAGGGGGAGGAGCAGGAGAGGGGTGAGGAGAGGGAGATGGAGAGGGGGAGGAGAGAGGGGTGGGGGAGGGGAGGAGAGAGGGGAGGGGGAAAGAGGTGTGGGGGAGCGGGGAGGGAGATGGGGTTAGAGGAGAGAGGGGGAAGGGTGTGGAGGGAGGGAAAAGAGTGGGGAGGGGAAGGGGGTGGGGGAGAGAGGAAGGGAGGTGGGGGAGAGAGGGATGGGGTGGGAGGAGGAGGTGGAGGAGAGGGTGAGGAGAGGGAGATGGAGAGGGGAGGAGAGAGGGGTGGGGAGGAGAGAGCGATGGGGAAGGGGGAGAGAGGTCTGGGGGAGGGAGGGGAGGAGGGAGATGGGGTAGGGGAGGGAGGGGGAAGAGTGTGGAGGGGGGGAGAGGGGTGGGGAGAGAGAGGGGGAAAAAGTGGGACGGTGGAATGGGAGGGGGAGGGGGAGGGGCAGTCCATCTATTCCCCATTCCCTATCCCCTAGAGAGGGGTGGGGGAAGTGGAGGGGAGGAAATGGAGAAGGAGAGGAAAGGGGGAGGAAGGGGAGGGGAGAGGTGGAGAGAGAGTGGAGGGGGGGAGAGAGGAGAAGGGGTGGAGGGGTAGAGAGGAGGGGAGAGAGAGGAGGGGGAGAGAGAGGAGGGGGGCGAGAGAGAGGAAGGGGAGTGAGAGAGGTGGGGAGGGGGAGGGTGAGGGGAAGAGTGGGGAGTGAGGGGAGAGGGGTAGCAGGGAGTGGAGCAAGAGGGGAAGGGGTAGGGGTAGATGGGGGTGAAGCGGGGTGGGGAGGGGGAGAGAGGGGTGGGAGGGGAGGAGGGAGCGGGGTGAGGATGAGAGGGAGGGAGAGGGGGTGGGGAGGGGGTTAGAGAGGGTTCAGGGAAGGGGTGAGAGAGGGATGGGGTAGGGGGGGGAGAGGGGTGGGGGAAGGGGAGAGATGGAGGAGGAGGAGGGAGGGGAGGGAGAGGGGGAAGGGGAGAGAGGGGGGAAGTGTGTGGAGGGAAGGGGAGAGGGGTAGGGAGAGGGGTAGGGGAGAGAGAGGGAAGAGTGTGGAGGGAGGGGAGGGAGGAGTGGCAGGGGGAGGGGGAAGAGTGGGGAGAGAGGTGGAGAGCGGAGAGAGGGGAAGAGTGGGGAGGGAGAGGGAAGGGAGGGTGGGGGAGAGAGAGGGTAGGGGAGGGGAGAGTGGTGGAAGAGAGAGAGGGGTAGGGGAAAGGGGTGGGGAGGTAGGGAGGGGAGGGGGAGAGAGAGAGGGTGGGGGAGAGAGAGATGGGGAATGGGGTGAGAAGAAGAGTGGGAAGGGAGGGGCAGAGTGGTAGGGGTGTGGTGGAAGTGGGAGCGAGTGAGGGGGAGGGGGGAGGGGAAGGAGGGGAGAGCAGAGAGAGGGGGAGAGTGGGGAGGGACAGTGAAGGGGGAGAGAGAGGGGTGGGGGAGGGAGACGGGGAGGGGGTGGGGATGGGGAGAGAGAAGTGGAAGAGTGGGGAGGGAGGGGAGAGGTGTAGGGTGGAGTGATGGAAGTGGGAGCGAGGGAGGGGAGGGGGAAGGGGGGAATGGTGGAAGAGGGAGAGAGGGGTAGGGGGAAGGGGTGTAGGGAGATCGGGGAGGGAGGGAGAGAGAGGGTGGGGAGGGAGAGAGGTGGAGAGGGGTGAGGGAAGGGGGAGAGGTGGAAGTGGGGAGAGGTGAGGGGTAGCGGGAGTGGTGGAAGTGGGAGAGGGGGAGGGGGGAGGGGATTGGTGGAAGAGGGAGGGAGGGGTGTAGGGAAAAAGGGGTGGCAGGAGAGAGGAATGGGGGTGGGAGGAGGAGGGGGAGGAGAGGGAGAGGGGTGAGGAGAGGGAGATGGAGAGGGGGAGGAGAGAGGGTGGGGGAGTTGAGAGGTGTGGGGGAGGGGGGGGTGGGGCTGGGGCTGGGGCAAGGGCATATGTAAATGAGATCCATTCCGATTGGACATCTGTGAGCATTGGGCATTGTGACATCAGACGATGGAACGTTCACCAACATTCTATGGGTGAGAACTGTTTGATTTTTTTTACATTTTGAAATATTGGGTGGGGGGAAGGATCTTATTAAAAATGTGTACATAAAAATGTCTAAATATAATGAGGTGCATTAGTGAATGTAAAAGCATAATGTCTAGCAAAATGGAAAAAATGGCGGCATTTGAGCGTCTGGTTTTGGCAGACCATGGAATCAAAGGCCAATGATCTTATCTGGAAAAAAAAATGGAATGTGACATACTCCCACAAACACACACCGCCGACACACACACACACACACACACAGAGTTTTAAACGTAGATAGATTTTTGGTTCTTCATACAGATTGGAATTTTAGTACCTGGGATGTCTATATTCAGTTGCTGGATAAGACAGAGATAAAGAGGTTTTGCCTATAAATGCACTTTATTCTGTTAATTAAAAATTATTGGAAGCATTATCTGTCTATTGTAAATGTAATTGAGCTGGACTGTGAAAGTTTCTCCATACACAAGGACACAGTTACTATCAGATATGTTTCTTTAACTAGTGAGTTTGCAGACTTAACATAAGAATTTAGGATGGCAGCCATATGTTACTTTTCATTTTTTGCAGGAAGTCTTGTCACATTTATCAGATTTGGCATGGAAATAGTTGGTGTGAACTGAACAGTTATATTTTCACATTCTGCGACAGTTTAAATCAAACACTTATAGCATTTATCTCATGAAATTTGCCATGCTGAATAAATTATCCACCTGCTATTCCAGCCCTTCCCACACACACTGATCCAAAAGACGTTTGCCTGCCAATCATGGATTTAATTCCGTTAATCAGAAATAGGTTCTTCATTTCTTTTTAACAGCTAAATTATATTTATGTATATATCTTCCCAATATTTTGCTATTGTCTTTCTAAATATCTTTGGCTCAACATTCATTTGTTTTTCATGTGATAATGCAAATACACATGGATATCATTCTCAGATGGACAGAAATGCTGAAGAAACTCAACGGGTTAGGCAGCATCTATGGAGCAAAGGAACAGGCGACGTTTCGGGTCGAGACCCTTCTTCAGACGTGGGGGGGGGCGGGATAAAGAAAGGAAGAGGCAGAGACAGTAGGCTGTGGGAGATCTGGGAAGGGGAGGGGAAGGAGGGAGAAAGCAAGGACTACCTGAAATTGGAGTTCAATGTTCATACCACTGGAGTGTAAACTACCCAAGCAAAATATGAGGTGCTGCTCCTCCAATTTGCGGTGGGACTCACTCTGGCCATGGTGGAGGCCCAGGACAGAAAGGTCGGATTCGGAATTGGAGGGGGAGTTGAAGTGCTGAGCCACCGGGAGATCAGGTTGGTTATTGCGAACTGAGTGGAGGTGTTGGGCGTAGTGATTGCCAAGCCTGCGCATGGTCTCTCCGGTGTAGAGCAATTGACACCTGGAACAGCAGATGCAATAGATCAGGTTGGAGGAGGTGCAGAAGAACCTCTGCCTCACCTGGAAAGACTGCTTGGGTCCTTGGATGGAGTCGATAGTGGCACAGTGATAGAGTTTGATCTTGACTGCGGGTGCTGTCTATACGGAGTTTGTACATTCTCCCCCTGACCGCGTAGGGTTTCATCAGTTGCTCCAGTTTCCTTGCGCACGGCAAAGATGTTAAATGGCTTTGGTAAAATTGTAAATTGTACATAGTGTGTTGGATAGTACTAATGTACAGGGATCACTGGTCGGCGCGGACCCGATGGGCCGAGGGGCCTGTTTCCGCCCTGTATCTCTAAACTAAACTAAATATTCATCTAACGTCTTCAAGACGAGGAGAACTCTTGATGATCTGTATGTCAATGTATTATAGTTACTTTATGTTCTGCTCCTCATTTTTGTTTAACTTTTTAACCAACATTTTAGAAGAATGGAAATGTTGCTTTTTTCCTTTCACTAAAATTCTTTATCAGTTTAATTTATTGCCACGTGTACTGAGGTAAAGTAAAAAGCCTGGGTTGCGTGCTAACCAGCCAGTGGAAAGGCAATACATGATTACAATCGAGCCATTCAAGTGTACAGATAGATGATAAGGGATTTTACTTCGGAGTCACGCACGCATTTGCATCGGCGGGCTGGGGGGTGGAGTGCGCTCTCTCCTCGGGCTCCTTCATAAAGACCGGCAGGTAAGTACTTACCTTTACTCCACAGGATGGACAAGGGCAAGAGGAAGGCGACGCTGTCGAGGAGCCGAGCTGCTTCGACCAGCCAACGGCCCTTGTCCCCGGAGCTGCAAGCAACACCGGAAGCTTCGAGGCATGTGGGGGCAGGAATGCGGAAGTCGGGCGCTCCCGCTACTTTAGCGCCCGACTCACCCGAGTGGTTTACCGCCCCGGAGCTGGATGCAACGGATCCAGACTTCGAGCCCCCTTCCCCCAAGAAAAGAAGGGGGAAACAGGTACGTGGCAAGGGGCCTCGCTTTTCACAAGCGACCTCTCCCCGAGTTCCAGAAGACCCGAGGGGGCTGGGCCGGGGGACAGCTGCACGACATGGGAACCCTGCAAAAGTGCAACACGTACCACTGCCAGGGAGATCTGCCGTAGTGCAGTCTGGCAGCTCCACTGCTGCGTCGAGTAGGCCTGCTGGAGCAGATACCACCGACAAAACACCCCGTCGGGCTGCGGTCAAGGGCGGAGGTGGCAGTAGTAGGCGGTCGGTCAGCTCAGCTCTGGGAGGGGCCGACCATGCGCCTCCACGCCAAAAGATGGGCAAGAGTGGAGGTAAGCCTGCACGGACTCCGGGGAGCCAGGTTCCGGGGGCTGGCGCCGATTCAACTCACCTGCCTTCATATCAGACAGGTGGGCCGCCACAGTCTGGGAGAAGACAGACTAGCGGAGAGTCCGTGCGGGAGTCGTATGATCCTACTTGGGCTGTAGGTCACGACAACCTGCCATTGGAACCTAGACAGCACCTGACGGAGGTGTGGTCCGATGATGGAAGCCCCAGTGAGTTCGCAGGGCCTGGGGAAGTCGGCTTGCCGCTGCACATAGCAGGGACGGTTGCATTGAGTGGTTGGAGCTCTTAGTGGAGCAACTCCTCCAGCGGGACCGGGAACGAGAAGAGCGGGACTCGCGGGCATCCACTAGACGTGCGAGGACCCCACTCAGCATCTCATCGTCTCCAGCCAGAAGCGTTAGCGATTGCCCAGCTGCTGTGTTTGAAGACGACCCGGGTCAGCCAGTGACCGCTGAGCCAGAGCATGAGGAGGATATGCTGGATGTGGTGGGTAAGTTTGCCGCTACCACACAGACAGGTGAACCTCTGCACCACAAATTGGCGGGCACCATTGATTACCTGACTACGCACCAACTTCAGAGTCAGGTTCTCAATGATACCTTGGAGAAAATAAAACCGCCCGAGAACTGCATCAACCTTAGTGTGCCCTTGGTTAATGCCCAGATCTGGGGACACTTAAGTACGGCCATCAGGATGCAGGATGTCCGCCTCCAGCGTATCTTAAAGGTTCTCTCCACGGGCATAACGGCGTTTGCTAGGACCCTGGATGGGGATAATGTGTCCAGTGAACAGCAAGATGCACTGGCACTCCTATGCAACGCCCAGTATGAGATAAACCGCCTGCATAAGAGCTCCATAAAGCCCACACTCAACCCCAAATTCGCGGGGTTGTGCCGACCATCAACCTCTCCACCGCATCAGTTGTTTGGAGACCTGTCCAAACGGGTGAAGGAACTGGACAAGGAGGGCAAAACAGCTGGCCTTATGAAACCTCCGACGGCCAGACTTCACCCATATCACCGGCAACAGCCAAACACAACCTGGAAACCATGACTGCCGGACAGGACACAAAGGTCCTACCTACCTCCACTTCAACAAACACAACGACCTTTTTTAGGGCAAGGCCAACAGCGGCCTGCAGGGAAGATGCGGCCGCCGCCCCGTCAACCTCCACAACGTCCACCCAAAACACCATACGTACGGAACCACCGTTAACCATGGAGGTAAGGGGGTCTGGTTCCTCTCACGCCGTAGCATCCCCTCCTGCACGAATAGGTGGGCGATTGCGGGCTTTCTTGGACATATGGAAAAACTGTCACCACAGATGAGTTTATTTTATAAAGTGTTCAAGGGTATGTTATAGAATTTATTGGAGGTATAAATCCCCCTACCCAGCATTCGCCTCATAGGAATTTTACTCTATCCCAAAAAGAGGTGGAGGCAGGACATGCTGAAATTATACGGCTAGAAGCAAAAGGGGTAATTGGCAAAACCAAGCATGAACCTATTGAGTTTGTGTCCAACATCTTCACCAGAATTGAAAAAGATGGGGGATGTCGGATTATAATAGGCTTAACTGAGCTGAACTCTTTTGTACAATATACCCATTTCAAAATGGATACTTTTGAAACAGCCAAGCAGATGCTTTACCCAGGGTACTTTATGGCATGCATCGATTTGAAAGATGCATACTATACGGTGCCCATCTCTGAGGCTCACAGGAAATTCCTGAAGTTTGTCTGGAAGGGTCAATTATGGGAATACAAGGCATTGCCCAATGGAATCACCACAGCCCCTAGGTAGTTTACCAAATTGGTAAAACCTATATTGGCTCTTCTCCGACAACAAAATTATATAGTAATGGCACATTTGGATGATATCCTTATAGTGGGCCAGACTCTTCAATTGGCAATTCAAGGAGTGGCTGCAACTAAGGCTCTTTTCGAGAAGCTGGGGTTTGTAATCCATCCAGACAAATTAAAATTGCACCCGGTATGGGTTATGGATTATTTGGGGTTCACCCTAGACACCAATTTAATGAAGATTACCATCCCAACCAATAAAGCTACTGCTATAATAGAAGAGTGCCACAGTCTTACTTGCGCCAGGGTACCGACCATTCGGCAAACGGCAAAAGTTATAGGGAAATTGGTAGCTACATTCCCAGCTGCACGATTCGGACCACTACACTACCGAAATTTACAAAGAACAAAGATCACAGCATTAAAAACAAATGCTGGGCACTTTGATCGGCCAATTCGGTTACCACCGAAAGCTAGAAACGAGCTACAATGGTGGGTTGACAATTTTAGAGAGTGTCATAGACCCATCATAGTAAGCAACCCTGACGTTGTGCTACAAACTGACGCAAGCGCACAAGGCTGGGGAGCAACTGATACGATGTCCAGTTGTGGTGGCAGATGGAACTCTCATGAGTCTACATTCCTGGATAAACTATATAGAAATGCTGGGAGCATTTCATGGACTGTGGGCTTACTGTACTAATTCACGGGATTTACATGTCCGCCTTCAAATAGATAATACTACAGTGGTGGCTTACATCAATCATATGGGTGGGTATCAGGTCGCTATCTTGTGATGAAATTGGCTAATACAATTTGGCACTGGTGCATTGAAAGGAATATTTGGATTACTGCGACCTATTTGCCTGGGAAGCTTAATACAGTGGCGGACACCAGGTCACGAGTATTCAATGACAACATCAAGTGGATGTTGAACCCTCAAATTTTTGGAGATATTATAGCTCACTATGGGACACCAGATATTGACCTATTTGCGTCCAGGCTGAACCATCAGATACCAATGTATGTGTCGTGGGAACCAGACTCTGGGGCAATAGCAATGGATGCGTTTTCTATCCATTGGGGGAAATGGTTTTGCTACGCATTTCCCCCATTCTGCCTCATCAGTCGGGTATTGCAGAAAATTAAACTAGACTCTGCAACTGGCACATTGATCATTCCTGACTGGCCTACACAACCATGGTACCCGATGGTCGTTAAAATTTTAAAACAACCATGGATGGCGATTGGGAAACATCCCAAATTGATTATTCACCCTATTACGGGGGTTAGTCATCCTTGCCATGGTCACTTAAACTTGTTGGCCTGCAGGTTCTGAAAAGACCACTCATCCAGGCGGGCATCTCATTACGAGCCATAGAAATTATCGCCGCATCATGCCGAGAATCAACTCGGAAACAGTACCTCACCCAAATCAGGAAGTGGGAGGCATTCTGTGCCCGGACCAACAAGTCTTCCAACTCGGCAACGATACCTGATGTCCTGGAGTTTCTAGCTGGCCTCCATTTCGATGCTGGCCTCAGCTACAGTGCCATCAACAGCGCCAGGATTGCGCTGTCCTCATACCTGGATATAGGTATCAGCTCCAACCACCTGGTGTCTAAACTAATGAGGGGAGTGTTCAACACCAACCCTCCGCGACCCAGATATTCTGTAACGTGGGATGTGGGGATCATGCTGACCCTACTGAGGAGCTGGGCTCCAATGAATGAGCTACCATTGAAACAGCTCACCCTCAAGGTGGTGATGCTGATGGCACTGACTACAGCCCAACGAGTCCAGACATTACAAAAACTGCGACTGGACAGCATGGTGGCCACCCCTGGTCAAATAAATTTCTTTGTCGAAGAATTATTGAAGCAGCACAGGCCAGGGGCGCATGGGCTGCAGTTGGAATTTCCGGCGTACCCTGTAGATGCCACTCTCTGCATAGTCACCCATCTCCACCACTACATCCGAGTTACAAGAGTTATCAGGATGAAGGAACAGGGGCTCCTCATCAGCCACAAACCTCCGCATCATCGGGTGACTGTACAGACTATCGCCAGGTGGCTCAAGGTGGTGCTGGATGCAGCAGGTTGCTACTAACATTTTTAAGTCTCATTCCACCAGGGCTGCATCCACATTAGCGGCGAGGGCCATGGAGGTGCCCATGGACCACATTCTCGCCACCGCGGGCTGGGCCAGTGAAGAAACCTTTCAACGGTTCTACAACAAGCCACTGGTCGCCCCTGCGACATTCGCAGAAGCTATCCTGGGAACCGCTCAGTGAATGTCTGTCCCCAAATTAGGAGCTATTTGTTGTTTATTTGATTAATAAATTGTGTTGATTTTTCAGCCAGTTTCGACTGAACTCCATTAACAGCCTTCCTCCATCAGACTGGCGGCAGTGTGATAAGCATGGACGTTGTCCAGGGCGTGAAATCACAGAGCTTTGAAATCTTCACGGTCACTCACGTGACTCCGAAGTAAAATAGTAAGATTAAACGAGAACTTACCAAGTTTGAAGGTTGATCTTTATTTTACGAGGAGTCGCGGTGAGGGATTTTGTGCCCACCGCTCCCACCCTCTATCATAAGGTCAACTAGGAAGTTCTACGTTCTTCATCTTACTATTTTTAGTCATGATGTGTTTCTGTGATTCCACACCGCTGCTTTGAAGGATGCTGCGCAGGCGTGCTGGCGGGGTCTTCACGAAATTCCTCACCGCGACTCCTCGTAAAATACAGATCAACCTTCAAACTTGGTAAGTTCTCGATTAATCTTACTATTTTATCCTTTAACTTGACCTGACACAACACCTCACACTTGCTCAGATTAAGCCCCATCTGCCAATTCTCCCCCGATATCTGTAACTTATCTATATCCTGGCGCATACAATTATAGCCTTCTTCTTCCTTTGAGCAAATGTATGACCTTTCTTGTCATCCAACGTTCCCTGATTTGACCATCCTTGCCCCCTCTCCTTATTGGAACATGCTGTTCCTGAACTCTGATGAGCTGGTCTTTAAGTGACTCCCACATGTCAGATATGGACTTAATACCAGCTACTCTCACTCACAGGACATCCATGCGATCCACCCCAATGTTCTGGGCTTAGATAAGAGCCTGTTAATTTGAAACATTTTATCTTTGTCTTTCCACTGATATTGCATGATCTGCTGAATGTTGCAGACTTTTTCTTATTGCAAAATTCAAGCATGTACATTTTGTATTTGTGTGATAGATATAATAATGAATTTGCTGATATAAAAGTAAACAAAAGTAAGACTAAACCTTATATATTTCTACTAGTAGAATAATTCCATACTGCATTATTATTGGTAAATGAAATAAATTGACCAACATGATTCCCACTGAACAAGGACAATGTGGGCACACATGTGCCATTTTTTGCTGCTTTCCTTTATTTTTAATTTAGAATGTGGTAAATAGGCAGTAGAAAAGGGAGGTAGAGGAAACCACTTTGCAGAAGTCTACGGGGTATTAGCAAGAGGAGCGACGGAAATAAACGGGACTTTTCTTCGTGTATGCAGTCTAGCTGTCCCACAGAACCAGTTCCAAGAAAAGCACATAGCCGACTGCGGATAACAGATGCTGACTGTGGCTTTCAGCTCCAGCTTGTAGCATCAATGTGTTTAACGTTTTTTTCCTTCAGTGTCATTTCACTATGTTTCATTGTGTCAAGGGTTACTAAACATCTCTGTGACTAATCCATGAATAAAAGACCAAAAGACCACAAAAAATATATATTTTGAAGGGAAATAGTTAAACGCACTTAAGAAATACTTATCTGGTGTAATTCATATAGGGATCCATGCTACTCTTTCTTCCTGTTTTTCAACTGAGTGACTTGTTTTGCAAGCATTCTACCAACATACCTATTTTAACAATAAAATAAGCAACACAGGAAGCAATTTGTGCGCAGCTGATGTGCATAATGCATAATAGAAATAAAGGAAATAAATTTATGCCATAGGGCTGATACTGAACTCATGGCAGCTTAAGTATTGTAACAGTCCTTTTGACACTCTTTACAGAAAAACAAATCACTCACTGGAAATGCATTGTGAGTTCTACAGTGTCTGAGTGAAATATTTACTGATAATTAGAAATGATTAAATGGGGCAGACCATCTTTTACAACTTAACATATCTTGGATGCTAATTCCAGCTCTACACGTCATAAGTAATTGAAAAATCATCATGTATTTGAAGATCCCAGGAAAAACATTTCAACTTGCCTTTCTTGTGTAATTGGAGTAAGTGCTGCTGTTTAATATTGCAAATTCAATGCTGTGAAAAAAAGATTTTATGAGATGCTGTTCCTCCAATTTGTATTTAGTCTCACTCTGACAATGGAGGAGACCTAGGACAGAAAGGTCAGTGTGGGAATGGGAAGGAGAATTGGCTAAACGCAAATTGGAGGAACAGTATCTCATATTTCCTTTGGGCAGTGGTATGAATATTGATTTTCTAGCTTTCTAGATAGTGGCTTTTAAGAGGCTTTTGGATATGCAAGAGATGGAGGGATATGGATCAAGCGCAGGCAAATGAGATTTGTTTACCTTGGCATCATGGCCATTACAGACATTGTGATCTGAAGGGCCTGTTCCCATGCGGTACTGTTCTATATTCTATGTTCTAATTCACTTGTTTGATCGACATGATGCTTAATGAATTGCGTTCATACAAAAGAACTAACAAACCAGACAGACCAAAAGACAGGTGATTTCTACCTAGAATGTGCTGGTGTAAATTATTCAGCAAATCAAAAAGGTTTTTAATTCTGCTAATATTAAATTAAATTTTCAGTTTAAGTTGTGGTATTTTCTTTCTTCCAATGAGTTGTATAGGATAGAATCTTGGCCAAAAATAAATGCATGAATCTATGGGAGCAGATTTTCTTTTAGTCCTATTGTACTATGTTTATAAATCTTTGTGCAGAGCGTTTAGTTTTAATTTAATACTGGCAGATTGTAGGTGAAGGAATTTACAAGACTTGCCCCATAAAGCTCATTGATTCTGTTTTCCCACTAAGGCTGCATTAAACTGATGTCAGCAAGCTGCTACTGTTTAGCTTGATCTATAGCATAGGCTTTAATAATGTGAAGAAATTGAAACTAATGAATATTGGGTTTGCCTTTTGTGTATTCAAGGGTTAATTCCACAATCCTTCAGTCACAGAGGGGAAGATGCACTCAGGCAGAACAAACGGTAGATGAGCTACATCACTGCAGTCATTGCTTTCTTGTGAGTGTGCAGGATTAATTTAGTTTTTATTCAATCACAGAATACGGACATCACTGACAACACCAGTAATTATTGTCCACCCCTAATTGCTTCTGAGGAGGCAGTTTAGAATTAACCACATTTGCGAGCCCCAAGTCACATATAGGACAGACCAGGTAAGATTGGCACATTTCCTTCCATGAAGGACATCCAAGAAATAGAGGGATTTTAATGAAAAATTAAGTGTTATGCTTTCTCTAACTATTGGTGTTTTTTAATTTATATTTCATATTTATTTAATTATTTGCATTTATATTCCCCAGCTGCTGTGATGCAAACTTGTGTCCCTACATCAATGATTCAGATCTTTAGCTGCCGGTCCAGTATCTTACCCACTGCACTAATGGTAGTAATTGTGGAATTCCCTCATATTGTTAATTTTAAACCTGATAATTCATATCTGCAATTTCCCCTCACACAAAAGAGTTCCCATGTTGGATATCAGCTGTGTAATTGTTGTAGATGACTATTCAGTACAATTCTGAAAAAGAATGGTATGAAAATCTGAAGAAGAATCCCGAACTGAAACATTGCCTGTCCTTTCCCTCCTTGATGTTACTTGACACACTGATTTCTTCCAGCACTTTATGTTTTGCTCAGGTTTCCAGCATCTGCAGTTTCTTGCATTCAAACTAGTGGGACGGTGTCAGCACTCATCTGCAACTGGATCTCGACTTCCTGACCAACAGACCCCAATCAGTGAGGATAGAGGACAAATCATCCTCCACGATAATCTTCAACATGGGGGCTCCGCAAGAGTGCGTTCTCAACCCCCTTCTTTACTCCTTGTACACCCACAACTGTGCAACCATGTACAAATTGAATTAAATTTTCAAATTAACAGACGACACCACCATTATCAAATTGTGATGAGATGGAATACAGGAAGGTGATTGAGAACCTCATGTCCTGGTGTCAGCAATACAAAGGAGATAGTAATCGACTTCAGGAACCTTAGTTTGCATTTACGGTGCCAAAGTAGAGATGGTTGAAAACTTTCACATTTCTAGGAATCAATATCACTAACAACTTCCCCTGGACCACCCATATTGAAGTAATGGCCAAGAACGGACACCAATGCCTCTACTTCTTTAGAAGGCTTAGGAAGGGGGTCCAGCATTTTCCCTACAACTCTCACTAACTTCTACAGATGCACCATAGAAAGCATGTTATCAGGATGCATCACCGCTTGGGTTGGGAACAGCTCCTTCAAAGAACGCAAGAAATTGCAGCGAATTGTGGACGCAGCCCAGACCATTACACACACCAACCTCCCTCCTCTTGATTCCAGTTATACCTTACGTTGCCTTGGCAAGGCCAGCAGCAAAATCAAGGATGAGTCACATCCTGGCCATTCCCTCTTCTCCCCTCTCCTATCAGGCAAAAGGTATAGAAGCGTGAAAAAGCACATCACCAGATTCAGGGACTGTTTCTTCCCAGCTGTTATTAGACAATTAAATCATCCTACCATGACCAGAGAGCAGTGCTGAACTACTATCTACCTCTTTGATGAGCCTCAGGCTACCCTTGATCGGACTTAATGCTGGCTTTACCTTGCACTAAGCGTTATTCCCTTATCATGTATCTATACACTGTAAATGGATCGATTGCAATCATGTATTGTCTTTCTGCTGACTGGTTAGCACACAACAAAAGCCTTTCACTGTACATCGTGACAATAAAATAAATTGAACTGAACTGAACTCCTTGCTATAAAAATCAATTATTATTTTTAATACAAAAATTCAGGATACTGGAAGCTAATATTAACCTTTTGTTTTTTTTTCCCACATTTCTTGCTTTACTTACTTTTAATGTGTATAGTTTTGTTTACTGCATCAGTTATCACCCTCTCCTGTATGCTTTTTAATCAATGATAAAGTTAAATATTCTTAAAAATAAACTAGAATTAGGTGCAGTGTTATGTCACGGCCTCAAACTTGTTCTAAATTCTGTAGGAATTTTGCTAGAATTTCATACCTTTTCCCATAATCTTTAATTCTCTTCTAAACTAAAATCTGAACTCTTTCAGCCTTGAATCTGGGGAACATTTCTATTTCCAGTAGCAGGCCAAAGGACCACAAAGATTTGTGACCATTTCAAAGAAAAAAAAGTCCATTTCCTTTTGTGTTCAGTAGGTGTCCCTTATTCTAAAACCATTTTGGACCACTCGTAATTTTATATTTGCAGTAAGATCACTGTTACTCTCCTATACTCCAATAATACAGGCCCAACCTCTATAAGAGAACTCTTTCATCCCCGGAACTAACAGAGTGAAACTTCCCTGAACTGCCTCTGATTCAGGGCAGTAAAATTCCAATTAGCCAGCATTTAATTGTTCTGAAATCGATGGGGACAAGCAACCTCTGATACTGGTTTACAAACAAGTTGCCCGAGAACAGGTGGGAAGAAGCTGTCCAAGAATCTGGAGGTATATGTTTTCACACTCCTGTAACTCTTGCCAGATGGGAAAGGGGAGAAGAGGGGGTGAGACTCATCCTTGGTGATGCTGGCGGCCTTGCTGAGGTGTAGATGGAGTCAATGGAAAGGTGGTTCATTTGAATGATGGTCTGGGCTACGTCCACATCTCTCTGCCATTTCTTGTGGTCTTGGATGGAGCTGTTCCCAAACCATGCTGGGTAGCAATCCAATAAAATGCTTTCCACGGTGCATCTGTAGTTGGAACTCAAGGGGAAATCTGAGGATAAGAGTCATAGAATCATAGAGTGATACAGTGTGGAAGCAGGCCCTTCTGCCCAATTTGCCCACACCAACCAAAATGTCTCAGGTACACTAGTCCCAACAGCCTGTGCTTGGTCCATATCTCTCTAAACTTGTCCTATCCATGTACCTGTCTAACTGTTTCTTAAATGTTGGGATAGTCCCATCCTCAACGAACCCCTCTGGTTGCGATAGTACCTGCCTCAAAAACCTCCTCTGGCAGCTTGTTGGATACACCCACCACCCTTTGTGTGGAAAAAGTTACCTCTCAGATTCCTATTAAATCTTATCCTTTTCACCTTGAACTTATGTCCTCTGCTCCTCGATTCCCCTACTCTAGGCAAGAGATTCTGTGCATCTACCCAATCTATTCCTCTCATTTTATCCACCTCAATAAGATCACCCCTCATCCTCCCCGCGCTCCAAGGAATAGAGACCCAGCCTACGCAACCTCTCCCTATAGCTCAGACCCTCTAGTCCTGGCAACACCCTTGTAAATCTTCTCTGAATCCTTTCAAGTTTGACAATATCTTTCCTATATCATGGTGCCCAGAACTGAAAACAAAATTCTAAATGCGGTCACACCAGCTGCGACATGACCTCCCAGCTTCTATGCTCAAAATCATTATCAGAGAAGATGATTTGTCACCTGTTGTGGTGGTATATAAACCACTATTGCCTACTAGTGTTTAACATAAGTAAAACATTGAAATATGTTAGGAATAACAAAATTGTCTGGAAAAACTGTTGGTCCTGCATGGGCAAAGTCTAAAGATTGCTGGATTATTATGTGAATCAGGGCTGCAAAACTCTATTCAGCATTCCCCATATACTCTCTGAGGTATATTTGAGAAATACTTCCTGATTTTTATTTTCCATCTTCTCTGCAATAAAGGCAAGCCTTCAATTTGCTTTTCTAAGTTAATGGCTCAGATCTTACCTCAATTACTGTTGGGACAGGGTAAGTTGGAAATGGGTTTGAGATTTTAACAGGTTTTTACTATTCAGCCCATCCTAACCAGTAATTCTTGATGTTAAAATTGCACACAACTCCCGTCAACTTCAAATCAAACACAAAATGTTTCCCTTTGCATTGCGTCTAACAACTAAATCCTGATGAAACCGGGGCATGAATACAATTCAAGCACTATTTGTGACTAACCTTTTAGCTTTTGGTAATAACTTTTATAAAGAAGCAGCTTAAAAGAAATACAAAATTGAAATCCAAGCCATGATCACAACCTGGACACCCAGGTGATATCGGCATTGCCACTTGATCAACCAGAAGGTCTCACACAACATTGGTATTCAATATCAATCATATATTAAAAATAAAGTAACTGAACCAGAATATTCCATTTATATTTTTGAAATTAACACTGGTTAATGTATTTTAGCAATTTGAGAATACCAAAAGAATAGTTGCATCAAGGAGGGTGGAGAGGGAAACCTAGTGCTTCAAAAAGGTATGTTTGACAAAACGAGTATGGAATGTGAGATTGATCCCTGGGATGACAGGACTGTCATATGAGGAAAGATTGAAAAGACTAGCCTTGTATTCACTGGAGTTTAGAAGGATGAGGGGGGATCTTATAGAAACATATAAAATTATTAAAGGACTGGACAGGCTAGATGCAGGAAAAATGTTCCCAATGTTGGGCGAGTCCAGAACCAGGGACCACAGTCTTAGAATAAAGGGGAGGCCATTTAGGACTGAGGTGAGAAAAAAACTTTTTCACCCAGAGAGTTGTGAATTTGTGGAATTCCCTGCCACAGGGCAGTGGAGGCCAAATCACTGGGTGGATTTAAGAGAGTTAGATAGAGCTCTAGGGGCTGGTGGAATCAAGAGATATGGGGAGAAGGCAGGCACGGGTTATTGATTGGGGACGATCAGCCATGATCACAATGAATGGCAGTGCTGGCTGGAAGGGCCAAATGGCCTCCTCCCGCACCTATTTTCTATGTTTCTATGTTTCTATGTTGTGTGCCTCAGCCATGCAAATGGAGGGAAATGATAGATTGAGTTGTGCTATTTCAATATCCCGCTGCCCAGGTTGCCACTTCTAATTATAGCATACCTGTACCAGTCTTTGCAAATCTGAGACTATTTCCTGATCCTTCACACCGTGAATTCAATGACATGGCTTAGGCAGCGACAGGGCAATGGGCAGATGCCACCTCCCTGTAACAATACCCTTGATATTATTTGATAGGCTCAGGGTTTTACCAGCTGTAATCAATATTAATATATTTTGATTACCTTCGCCATTTAGAGACATCTAAAAACCATTAAAATGTAAGTAAAAAAATTAACATGCAATTATTCAATTTAAAAAAAAGTAATGGTAGCCAATATGAAAGCACTTAAATATTTAAAACATAAGGCAAAATACATTAAAATAACTTACCTACTGCCTTTGTCCCTTAAATTTTTGCATTAAAATTCCCATCAACCCAATTCAGCTTCTGATTCTGTGCCTATTGAAGAGTCATGAGAGTGCAGATCTACTGCAGGGTCCAAGTGGCAGCGAAGCAGGCTGACTTATCTGGCAATAATGTTCACAATGCAGACCACTATCATTTATAGCCACTAACTGAACGATGTGGTTGTAAGTTAATGAATCTCATTTCAGAATTAACTATATTCTCCTAAAAACAAAATATATGAAGATTGGAAATCTGAAATCTGAAATAACTGTATCATTCATTCATATCTCCTATATTTGTCTGCATAGCTTCCCCTAGCCATAAATAAATGCTTCTGCCTCATAGTAGAGCTAATAGGACTTGATGTTTTAATCTCTGTAATAAGTCGGCACTCTTGCTATTTGCAGTGGGATTGGAGTGGTGAAAGGTAGGGTAGGTATGTCATCGGGGTCATCAGGTGGGCACCCTCCAATTGTTGTCTCTCCTTTTGATCCAGATCCAATTGCTGCTTTTTTCTGCAGAATTTGATAATGATTTGATTGCTTGTTGGAGGCAGCGACCCCTCACCCCCATTTTCTTTAATAGCCTGATCATAGATGAAGCAACAAATACCCTGCATCCCACTTCGACAGGGAAAATCTTGGTCTTCCAGCCATTCGGGGAAGCTTCAGTTGCCAGTTCAGAGTACTTGTTTTTTTTTCCTCTCATAAGCTTCTTCAACACCATCTTCCCATGGAACTGGCAATTCCACAACATATGCCAACTTGGCTGTTGTGGACCACAGGACCATGTCTGGCCGGAGTGTTGTAACCACAATGTCTGGGGGGAAACACAAGCCTTTTTTCTAAGTCCACTTATATTTTCCAATCCCGAGCAGGCTGCAGAATGCTTGCATCAATTGATGTTATCTGGTGCTCTAGGGGTTGGCCTGCTGGTACAAATGTTGTGAAGTGGACA
The DNA here is from genome assembly GCA_035221665.1 of Okamejei kenojei. NCBI lineage: Eukaryota > Metazoa > Chordata > Chondrichthyes > Rajiformes > Rajidae > Okamejei > Okamejei kenojei. The sequence continues at coordinate 92,227,242 of CM069132.1, forward strand.
TTTCCTGCCGATGTTGGTGGGGAAGCATTTGTGATCGTTCGCCTCTGTTCAAGGATTGATGACAGTTGTCTGCGAACTTGGTTATGCCGCCAAGTGTAACGCTCTTGGCCGAGGCTGATAGTGCATCCTGTTAAAATGTGCCTTAGTGATCCAGTTGCTTGGCAAAGGGAACAAGTGGGGTCTACTCCGAACCACTGCTTCAGGTTCTACGGTGATGGAAGAACATCATAAGTGGCTCTGATGACAAAACAGTCGAGATCCTTCCATTTGCCAGATTTCACGCCAGCTGAGTTTCCTCTTTTCCAGACTCTTCCAGTTTTAGTCCATTGGCCTTGCTTGGCCATTGAGACGGCCTTGGCGTGTCGCTCTGCCTCCTCCCGTCTTCTCACCTCCTCCACCACGAGCCGTCTTTTCTGCACTGATGTTGCCTTGTGCCATTGAGGATCTTTTGGGTCGAGCCCGAGCCCGGCTCTCCCGTGTTGGACTTGGCCAACTATATTCCGGAAATGAATAGTAGACTTCGCACTCTGAACGGCTTCAGATGGGGTCCACTTCCTCCCCGTTGCCACACAGGGGGCCGCTGTTCGAATAACAGTATCTTCAGATTCAGTGAGGGTCATGACCAACCTTGCTTTAGTGCATTTGAACTCTTCCACAAGTCCTGTAATGGATAATTCCAATTTGCCACTCCCGTACAGTCCGACAGCACTTAAGCATCGTGGAAGTCCAAGCCACTGTTTCACATGTGTGCTGATCATTCTTTCCAGCTTTTCCACTTTGTTGATGGGGATTTCATACATAGTTAAAGGCCACATTGTGTACCAGATAACTTCATTTTCCATCCCACTGTAAAATATTTATTGGCCTTCACTCATCGTTCAATAATTTCAATATTTGTTCTTTCCTCTCAAGTTGCTACTGGCAAACCCTTAATTTGCTATGAAACACCAATAGATCTTGAGGTACATCAGCAATCCAATCCTAAACCTGTAGATTCATCCCCAAAATGGTAAATCCATTGTCATACCAGTGGAAATACTTTGGTCAAGTATTTTAGATGCCAAATAAATGAAAAGGGTGGCATCTAAAACCAAAATTTTACACAAAATATAATTTGGTAAAGGACTGAAACCAGCCCCTGAAATTACTGCCTACAGAATGTTTTAACACCTGCTTGACAGATGCCTACTAGTATTCATTACAAAATCTGCACAGCATCTCAGTGGTTTGTGGCATCAACACCAACATTTTTTAATTAAAAACATTTAGTCACTCTCAAGTACTAAAGGGCCATTACTCAAAAATATATTGCTTCATGGTCATAGTTATTAGTGATGCGAATAAAACCTTTAAAACATATAACAAACTTTCTAGAAGACTTTATCAAGACTGTAGAAAATGTGAGTAACTACACTTATGTCTTGTTCTTTTTTGCAGTCTTTATTCTTTTTACTGGCTTATGGAATTTTACATGTAATTTATGTAAGATTTATGTTTTTGTGTATTTGTCTGAGTGTGCTGGTGTTGCTGCTATGGGCAATATTTGTATTGCTTCTGTGTCACACCACACTATTGCATAGGGTAATTTGACTTGACTTGAATTGACTTGATTCTGTCTGGCAATTCTGATAATTTCATTTAAACCGAGTAAGTACTGGACTACTTCCTTTATGTACGTCACGAGAAGTAGGGCAGTGCTTGTCAAGGGCATCTAAAGCTAGGAATTTCCTCGTGGTCTGGGCACAGAATGGGAGGAAGACAAGAATTAGATAATGTGGCACTGGTTGCTGGTGGAGAGAGGAAGAGGAGACAAGGAGGGCTATGCAGTGCCCTTCCTGTCTGCATGCAGAAGACTCGTATGGATTGATACAATAATACCAATGGCCACACATTTAATAACCCATGTGTCCTCTCATGCTCTCTGAGCCATTCCGCAATGTGCCACTCTGCGCATCCTGAACAGCTCATACTGTGAATGAAAGTGGCTGCAGAAAAAAGTCTACATATATTGCTGCTTGAAACTTGTTTCTCATCAAAGGGTACTTACCCTGATTCATGCCTGCAGACCCATTCATTTGATAAGTTTCAGGTAACCAAAAACAGGTTCAACTGCCCTTTTTTAATACAGCATAACCCAATTAAACATGTTTGCAACCCTTGTCCAAATACCACACATACATTTTCGAAGAACTCGACTCTATGTTCCTGTCTGCCTATTTATGTCACATTATCTGGTGGATTTCACAAATGAGTCTATTTATCACAGGTAGACAAAATGCTGCAGAAGCTCAGCGGGTGAGGCAGCATCTGGAACGAAGGAAATAGGCAACGTTTCGAATCAAAACCATTCTTCAGTCTATTTATCACTTTCCCCAAGGTGTTTCATTTCTGTTACTTGTTATTTTACATAATCTATAGTTCTCCACGCCAGACTCATAACTTGCAGAGTTTGCTAATCTGCCAGTTTCTAAATGATTCTGAGCAAAAAGCTAAGTGGTGCAAATTCAGTTAATGTATTTGAGTGTGTTCAGAAGACTTTGCTTTAAGACGAGGTCGGTGTTGTGTGATCATGAATCTGCTCTGCCAAAGACAATAATCAAAATTACCTCCATTACTATGTTCTCAAAGCTTTGTTACCATAAATTAATTGATGATGCTCTACTATTGAAATTAGCCAAATTGTTCAGACTTGATCAGCCCCAAAAAGATACTCTGTTGGCTCTGCACCATGCATTTATAGAGTTATAGAGATGTAGAGTCTTACAGTGTGGAAACTGGCTTCTCCGCCCAACTTGTCCACACCAGCCAACATGTCCCATCGACACTAGTCTCACCTTCCTGCATTTGGCCCATAGCTCTAAACCTGTCCTATCCATGCATTTGTCTAAATGTTTCTTGAACGTTGTGATAGTACCTGCCTCAAAAACCTCCCCCAGCAGCTTGTACCATACACCCACCACCCTTTGTGTGAAAACATTACCCCATGTCACTATTAAATCTCCCCCCCCCCCCCCCCTTCACCTTAAACCTATGTTCTTTGGTTCTCGATTCCCCTACTCTGGGCAAGAGATTCTGTGCATCTAACCGATGTATTCCTCTCATGATTTTTAACACATCTACAAGATCATCCCTCAGCCTCCTGCACTTCAAGGAATAGTCCCAGTCTGCTCAACCTTTCCCTATAGCTCAGGCCCTAGAGTCAGGGCAACATCCTTGTAAATCTTCTCTGCACACTTTCCAGCTTGACAACACCTTTCCTATAAAATGGTGCCCAAAACTGAACATAATAACTCTAAATGCAGCCTCATCAACATCTCATACAAATGCAACATGACCTCCCAATATCGACTGTATACTCAATAAATAGACACAACAAGCTGGAGTAACTCAGCGGGACAGGCAGCATCTCTGGAGAGAAGGAATTGGTGATGTTTCGGGTCGAGACCCTTCTCTATACTCAATACCCTGACAGATGAAGGCCAAGGTGCCAAAATACTTTTTGACCACCTTATCTGCCTGTGATGTCACTTTCAACAAATTATGTACGTGTACTCCTCGATCCCTGTGCTCTACAACACTCCCCAGAGCCCAACTGTTCACTGTATAGTTCCTGCCCATGTTAGACTTCCAAAAATGCAACACCTCACTTCTTTAATGGTAATCCATTTATATTTATAATGTTAATATTTACGTGTGTAAGAAGGAACTGCAGATGCTGGTTTAACCAAAGATAGACACAAAAATATGATGTTTATTATTATTAATATTTACATCACTCAGACATCAAATAATGATGAGACTAAGTACAGGAAGGAGATTGAGAATCTCGTAACTTGGCGCCAAAACAACAACCTCTCCCTCAATGTCAGCAAGACAAAAGAGATTGTGATCGACTTCAGGAAGCGAAACGGTTCACACATACACTAAGAGTGCCAAAGTAGATATGGTTGACAGCTTCAAGTTCTTAGGAATAAATATCGCCCGCAATTTGTCTTGGACCAGCCACCGATGTGGAATGGCCAAGAAAGCACACCAATGCCTCTACTTCCTTAGAAGGCCCAGGAAGTTCGACATATCCCCAACAATTCTCACCGACTTCTACAGGTGCGCCTTAGAAAGCATTTTATTGGGATGCATCCAGTAAATCATGCTACGCATAAATACATCAGATATTGCAAAAGAGAAAACAAACAGTTCAAAATACAGTGTTACAGTTACGGACCAAGAGTCTGATAACAGCAAGGAAGAATCGGGTGAATGTGCTCCCAAGCATTTGTATCTTCTGCTCAATGGGCAGAAGATATAAACGCTTGGGATAGGGCAGGTGACGAAACGTTCTACATGATGATTCTCAGCCCCACAAGGCTGCAGCCTCAGCCTCTCGCTACACTCCCGATACATTCTGCTCTAAATACTGTTCTAACACAATTTACAAGTTTTCAGGCTACATCACAATAATGAATTCCAAATCAAACAATGATGGGACAGAGTACAGGAACGAGATGGAGAGCTTAGTAGCATAACATCAAGACAACATTCTCTCCATCAATGCTAGCAAAGGAGCAGGTCATGAACTTCAGGAAGCAGGGTGGAGAACACGGCCCTGCCCACATTAATGGTGTAGAAGTGGAGATGGTTGAGAGTATCAACTTCTGAGGTGTAAATATCATCAACAATTTATCCGGATCCAATCATATTCATGCTGAGGCCAAGAAAGCACGTCAGTGCCCCCACTTCTTTGGAAGGCAGAGGAACTTTGTCGTCTCCAATGATTCTTAACAATATCTACAAATACACCATAATTTCCAGATGCATTGTATGGCAACTGCTCTGGCCAATACTGCAAGACATTTCAGAAAGTTGTGAACAGAACCCAGTCCATCACACTAACCAGCATTCCTCCATTGACTCCATCCACTTTTCATGCTGCTTCGGAAAACCAGCCAACATATTAAGGACCACCTTCTTCCGTCGAGCAGATATACAAATGCTTGAGAGCATATACACCAGATTCAATAACAGCTTCTTCCCTTTTGAACAGATATGGTCTCCATATACAGAATATTTGAAGGGGTAGCTGGTCTTGGCATCACAACTCAATGGGTACCCGGCAGGATCAGATGAAAATAACTTTCTGTTTTTCTTTTTGATTTGTATACATGTCTCTATTGATATCGCTATTTGAAATTGTGTTATTCACTATTAAGATGTATACTATAATCTCTCTTTTTTTTTTAAATATATATATAATACTTTGTTTTAATTAAATACATATAACAAGAATATATGCATTTTTTTCCTCTCTCTCTCTTCTCTTTCTATATAATCAAAATTATTATTTAATCACTATTCTTATTGATTAAAATCTATTCTTTTCTTTTTCTACTTTCTAAAAAAATAGTTTATAAGAATTACTCATAACATTCGCATACTTATTGAAATAAGTTGGTTGTGTATTTGAAAAGTTGTTATACCGTTGTTATGATGGATTTCTTCTAATAAAATTATTATTACAAAACAGCTTCTTCCCTGCTGTTATCATGCTCTTGCTCTGTAGTGATAACACTACATTTTGTGCTCTGTTTTTTAACTCTTTTGCAGTGTCTGATGTACTTGTGTATGGTACGATTTAATGGATAGCATGCAAAGCAGGATTTCACTGTTTCTTGGTAGATGTTACAATAATAAACCAATAAACCAGTGCTAACCAATGGAATATCCATACATATATTGCTGCAGTAGAATCTTATTACCGGAAATAGTTATCGACTTCCTGACCCGTAGACTATAGTCAGTAAGGATAAGTGACTAAACATCCTCCATGATAATTCACAACACCGGGGCTTCAAAACGATGGGCACTCTGCTCCTTACTGTACTCCTTATTCACTTTTGACAGTGTGGCCAAAAATGCCCTAACTCCATTCAGAAGTTAGCAGATGGCATCATCATAGTGCTCCAGAAGTCGAAAAATGATGAGACGGAGAACAGGAACGAGATAGACAGCTTAGTGACCTGGTGTCAAGGCTACAAGCTTCCCCTCAATATCAGCAAGATGAAGGACTTGATCACTGACTTCAGGAAACGGGGTGGTGTACAAGCCCTAGTCAGCATCTGCGGTGCTGAAGTGGAGATGATCAAGAACTTTAAGTTCCTGAGTGTTAATATAGCCAATAATTTGTCCTGGTCCAACAAGTGATGCTACAGCCAAAAAAGCACACCAACACCTCTATTTCCTCAGAAGATTAAGGAAATTTGGCAAGTCACCAATTATTCTTAACAATGTTTCAGATGCACAACAAAAAACTTCCTATTGAAACGCATCAAAAGTTGGTTTGCCAACTGCTCTGCCCTTGACTGCAAGAAATTTCAGACTTGTTGATGCAGCCTAGTATATCACAAAATCCAACCTCCCCCCCCCCCCCCACCCCCCCCCCCCCCCACCACCCCCCCTCCCCCCCCCCCCCCCCCCCCCCCCCCCCCCCCCTCCACCCCCCCCCCCCCCCCCCCCCACCCCCCCCCCCCCCCCCTCGCTGATTCCATCTCCACTGCAAGATGCCTCTGGAAAGCAGCCAACATAATTAAGGATATTTACACTTTGGTCATTCCCTTTTCTTCTCTCACCACTCAGGCAGCAGACACAAAAGCTTCAGTAGATGCATCACTGCATTAGCATTAGTAATGCTAATTTCTCAACCTACCTCATTGCGGCCTCTGTACTCTCTCTGTAGAGGAAAAAATGTAATGCTGTAATAATACATTGTGCACTCTGGTTATTTTTCGCTTTGCGCTACGTGTTGTACTTCTGTATGGCTTGATTGTAATCTAGCCTAGTTTGATGTGACTGCTATTTTTTCACTATAAAAATAATGATAGTAACAATAATAATAATAGACCAATATCAATACCAATCCATTATCTTAGGATCCAATTATTTCCACCTCACTACATTTCTCCAAAAGCACTATAGTATTCTCCATACCCCCCTTGTCCTCATGCAATATTCTATTTCCCAATCTTTCCTCTCCCACCCTTAAATATTTCCTTTCATTTCCTGTATCCAGACCCCATTTCATTGCTCTCTTTCATGAAATTGCAGCGCAAGGACAGATGCCTGTGTCCAAACATTCCCACTCCCCCTACAATAGTCCTGTCTCCTACCTAGTAGTCCTTTCCCCAAAACCCAAAGTCTATAATCCCATATCCTCTACTCTCCATTCTAATATACACTTTCACAATCCCAGGTTTTTGTAATCTGGTTGAATGGTGCCAGAACAACAATCTTGTTCTCAACATTAGCAAATCATTGACTGTTGACTTCAGGAAGGGAAAGCCGAGGGTCCATGAACCTGTCGTCATTAGTCAGAGAGTCGTGGAGTGAGTCAAGTTTTCAGGTTTGTAGGTGTGCACACTCTGATGATCTGTCCTGGGCCCAGCACATTGATACAATCACAAAAAAAAGCTCACCAACACATCTGCTTCCTCTGAAATTTGAGGAGATTCGGCATGATGCTGAATATTCTATTGAAATTCTGTGGAGAGAATAATGACTGATTGCATCAGAGTCTGGTTTGGTAATTCAAAGTCCCAATAATAAAGGAGGCTGCAGAAATTGGTGGACATTGCCTGGTCCATAATTGGTATTAACCCCACCATCAAAAGGATCTGCATGAAGCATCGACTCAAGAAGGCTAATATCAAAAATCCACACCACCCTGCTCACATTCTCATCTCATTGTTGCCATCAGAAAGAAGGTGCAGGAACCTAAGAACCATTACCTTTATCAACAATTTCTTCCCATCAGTGGCCAGGCTCCTGAAGCACATTGCACCACTCTTATCACAATTCTATCTCAGCATTGATCTACAGTGGATTTTGTATAAACGGTGCACTACATGCTTCAGTTTGCATTGTTACGGTCTGGCTACCTGGTAAAACTGATCGTCTTGTATTTTTTGTTTATTATATATTTATCAGTTATGTTGTTGCATTAATGTGCCAGTAAAAACTACAGCAAGTAAGAATATAATTATTCCATTCCTGGCACTTATGGCAATTAAACTCTTGCTGTTCACCAACACTCATTATTCTACGTGTCCCCTCTCTGTGCCTCCTTGTCAGTTCAGACACCGATCTCCTTTATGAAAGTAAAACTAAATTTTAATTTTCAAAATTATATGGCTCATAAAGCACACAAACCAGTGGAGTGGGAAAGCTAGTACTATTCATAATCCAACAGTTCCAACTGTCACACTTCTGCAGCCTACATGTCACATGTGTCAATGTGGTTTGGAATAAAGTCAAGATTTAATCAATTGTGAATTCATGAACTGTGGATTGGCTACATTATCCCATCTGCTATTGTAGAACATTCTATTGGTTAACCAACCAGGAGAAATCTTAAGGGGCTGTCCCACTGCGGCGACCTAATCCACGAGTTCTGACAAGTTTGCCCTTGACTCATACTCGTAGCATGGTGGACACGAGGTCCTAGGAGGTCTTTGTAACTCTCCTTCATGCTCGAGAGTAGTCCCCGCATACTCGTGGCCTCAGCTAGGTCACGAGTAAAAAAAGGTCACCGTGGATAAAAATCAATACTTTTTTTACTCGTAGGTTTAGTCAAAGTAGGTCGCAGTAGGTCGGCATGTTAGTCGTAGGTAATCGAGGGTAGTCGAAGGTAATCGAAGGTAGTCGTAGATAGTCTTCAACATAGTCGAAGGGAGGTTGAGGGAAGGTAGAAGGAGATCGAAGGAGGTCGTCTTCACTCTCCACTATTAGGTGTCCAATTTTCCAGAAGCTAGTCGAAGCTAGTCTTCAACATAGTCGAAGGAGGTCGAAGGAGGTCTTCTACATAGTCGAAGGAGGTCTTCAACATGACATTTTTTCAAACTCTCCTAAACTCTTCTAAACTCGCAAATTTGGACGCCGCAGTGGGACAGCCCCTTTAGTAAACTCAACAATCTTCCCCTATTTGAAACATGCACCCCAACTGAGTTAGACTGTTGGACAAATGTAGTTACATTGACCTTTTGTACTTAGTTGCATAGTTTCTAGATGCTGCAGTAATGCATCTTGACATTTTAATACATCATTATCCTGTTTTGAATCTTCCTCCATACCAAACAATAAAATAATTATCTATCTATTTTCCTGTGACATTACCAGAACAATGATGCAATGAGAAAGTGGATGTAACTATCACGGTGCATGACCAATCCACACCACTGCACGTTTATGCAGGAATTAGCAGCCACGACCAATGTAGCATATTATACTATATTTTTTATTGAGCAAGTTCTTATGTTTGTGCTGCCTGCTATTTCAATCATTTCTGCATGATGCCTCCAATACATTACCGTAGGATCTAACATTGCAAGTACTTTGTACTTTCCTTTAAAGGAAGATATACTGTAATAAGATGAACACTTACATATTTCCAAAACGGATTCAATGTTGAGATTGCTTCAACGGGGATTCAACATGCAAGTGGGTATCAATCAGGCATTTCAGACACTGTGATGGACACTGTGGTGCAGAAAGAGAGAAGAAAAAAAAACCTTCAGAGAGGTAATGAGAGGAATGATGGGAGTGCTACATTAATTCAATCTCAGAAGTCTAATGACATCCCACTGCTGGACAAAGTGAGTGACCTAATTTTCAAATAGCATGTTCTGCTAACTGCATAAATACCTTCAATCTCAATTCACTGGACCCATCACCCACCTGTAAAGTTTCAAAGCTAATATTCAGGCATTTTACCTCAACCCCAACAGTTATTACTACTTTAGGATTTAAGTCCCACAACTTTCATCTCAGGGGCATGTTGAACCAGTAATGCTACATTACTAAAATATATTGAACATGATTTATGCACAAGCTTCCCTCTTTGTTGCAGCAGACTGCAAAAAGGATTTGGGCAATGACAAGCATGTCTGAGGGGTGGGAGATTGCAATCTTCACGTGGTCTGCCCTGTTTCGACGAATGCAATCAACCTGGCATGCACAATCAAATAAGATCAAATAGCACAAGTTGTCCTACAACTTTAGGCTATGCACGCCATACACAAGAAGAAGCATGTCTGAGGGTGCCTTCTTAAGTTCATCCAAGTTTAGCTTATATCCCTCTAAACCTTTCCTATCTGTGTACTTGTTCAAATGTCTTCTAAGCATTGTCTCTACCACTTCATCTGGCAAGTTGTTTCATATACTGAGCAGTTTCTGTATAAAAATCTCTCCCTCAGGACCACTTTAAATCTCCACCCCCCCCCCCCCCCCCCCCCCCCACACACACACACACACACACACACACCTCAATCCTATGCCCTCTAGTTTTGGACTCTCCTATTCTTGAATAAAGGCCATACATCGTATCTATCTATGCCCTTTCGATTTTATAAATCTATTTGAGGTCATTCCTCAGCCTCTTTTGCTGAGTGGAAACAGTCCCAGTCTATCCAACCTTTCCTTAAAATTCAAGATGTCCAGTCCTGGCCACAACCCGGTAAATCGTTTCTGTACACCCTCTCTAGCTTAAACTCATTTTCTGGCAAGCTGGCCAGAACTGCGCACAATTCTCCAAGTGTAGTCTCACCAAAGTCCTGCAGCTGAAACATGACAGCCCAATTTTCTGTACTCATTGTCCTGACTGATTAAAACAAGTGTGCCATATGGCTTCTTAGCCACCCTGTGCTACTAGTTCCAGGGACCTTTGTAGTTGTATCTCTAGGTTTCTCTGTGCTACAACACTCTCTGTCAGTTGATGTATATGACCGCTCCTGGTTTTACTTTCCAAACGAGGATGAAGACACTGAAGATGAAAATACACAGTACATATCTGAGAAGAATGGATTTATGATATGTCCGCTATTACATTATAATTAACATAAAGTTAAACTGAAATCAACATTTTAACAGACATCAGAAAACATCAATCTGTCCAAATCTGCTGGTGAGTCCAGGGTGCTTTTTTTTAATCCGCTTTGGAGCCTGCCACAGTTTCCGTGTTACAAGCAACCTTCCCAACACTACTTTAGTGCATCATTCTGCTCTGTCCATTAACAAGTATGCCTTCAATGGCACGGCCTTAATTTAAAACAAGTGGGTTGTGATGCCATGCACATTGCCAATGTTCCCCATTTCTCTGAATGTAGCCTCTCCACATCCCAATCGTTAATTTTGTTGAATAAAGCAGTCCTGGAATTGAGAGGCTAGGTCCACATGGTGAAAGGGTTCTGGATGATGCTAGGGGTGGGGAGGAGCTTGCAACCTCATTAGCAGCCCGGAAGTAAGTTCTGTGAGGCCGAGACTCATTTTCTTAGCATCAAAGAGATAAACCCATGCTTTCTGCAAAATGCTGCCGTCGGGGACTAGGTATTTAGTTGTAGCACAAAAGTCAAGGTGAAAGAGGTAGTAGTTCCCATTATTTGCTGGTCCCAAATTTGAGTATTTGTGCAATGTTCAGTATTCACTACAGTAAATAAGGCTGCCCCATTATCTAAGACTACCTCTGATTCTAGAGTCCTCAGCCAGAAGAAACTTCCTCTCTTCATTCATCCCATCAAGTCCTGAAATAATTTTGTATGTTTCAGTGAGATGGTCTCTGAATCTGTGGAATAATCAATATTTCAGACATAGCCCCAGTCTATTCAGTTTCACCTCCGACAAAAAATCGTACCTGGCAGCAGTCTGGTGAATCTTTGTTGTACTTCCCCTATGGCAAATATATCCTACTTTAGAAAAGGAAACCAATATTGTACACAAAACTCATCAAGGTCTATACAATTGCAGTAAGATATCTTTACAGTTATATATAAATCTTCTTACACTAAAAACAAATACACGATCAGCTTTCTCTTCTTGTAGCTTCACATGAGCATTCAGTTACTAAAGTACAATATTAGCTACTTCCCATTAAATATCACCAAATCCCATTTGGCTTTCTGGACTTCCTCTGAGAACTTTATTAATAGGCTCCTGAGATTCTAAATGCACCACATCCACATCCATAGTTCCCCCCTTTTCCATTCTACAAATCACATCCCTAAAGATTTCTAAAAGATTAGGCAAACACGATTTCATAAATCCACAATGATTTTGGTCAATCCCATAATGCTTTTCTGAGTTCTATTGAGGCACACTTCATCATATATTCCCTATTATTATTAATGTTAGACAGACAGGTTGATTTTTTTTTTTTTTTCCCTCTCCTCCCTCATAAATAGAAGGTCACATTTGTTACCCTCAAATCCACAGGAACGTTGTAACAACTTGAAAGGTGATAACTCATTTATTCAATAACTCTTTAACCACATCCTTCAAAACTCTGAGAAATACATCATGTTCAATTCATTATTCTATTTGTGTTTTTCAGTGTAAATTTAACTCAAAGAAATATGCATCTTGCCAAACATTTTGGAACTCCTCTATTCCCTTAATATCCAGAAATTGATCGATCTCTGCCTTGAATATATTCAGCCACCGAGTAGACAATCACAAAAGGTTACTATCCGCTGGATGAAGAAATGTCTTCCAATCTCAATTTTGAATAATCAGATCTTCATTTTGAGATTGTAACTGTGCTGCGGGGAAGGAGAAATATCAAGCTGCTTTGTCAATTGTCAAGCTATGTAAGAATTGTGTACATTTCCATGAGATTAGCTCCCATTAGCTTCCGGGCATGACACTTTATTTGCCCTACCAGAAGCAAACACAAACCACAAGTTTAAAAAGCATAAAACAAGCAGCTGTGCGATTTGTTTCACATAATGTAGGGAAGGCTCAGATTTAAACTAAAAACGGAATATGCAGAAACCGTTCAACTTCTGTGGAAAGCAAAACAACCTTATAATTTCAGATCAGAACTACTCGAGACCAGATCTTAGCACGATACTCAGGTACAGTCTCAATAGGGCCTTGTATAATTGCTGTAAGACATTTTTATTCTTGTACTAAAATCCTCTTACAATAAAGACCTATGTACCATATGCCTTCCTAATTCCTTACTGTACCAGCATGATAATTTCCATTGAATTATATATTGATCATTTTCCATTGATTTGTATACAAGGATGTTCAAGTCCCGTTCAAGGCTAACCTCTTTCAATTTCTATCCATTTCAAAAACACTGCATTTTCTTTTATTTATTTCTGTGTGAATGATCTAAATGTTTCCATATTGTATTCCATGTCCTCAAATATTCCACCAGACTTTCTATAACCCGAGAAACCTAGATCCTTTTTACACCCTCATGCTGCCCTGATTTGCATAATTAATAAAGTAATCTCCATACATTTCTTCATTGCCGAGGTGTATTCCAGCCCATTTTATGTCTTGCACATATACCATTGCTGCCAATTCAGTACATACTACACTCAGAGACATTGTTCACACTGTGTTGGAGAAAGAAAAGTAAACAATTTAGATCAGTTAGTTTGATTCTGAAAACCAAAAAAACTACACATTCTGGGAAATCTGAAATGCTAATAAAAATGCTGGAAACATTCAATTGATCTTTAGAAAGAGAAATAGACTTAAGGGCCTGTCCCACTTATGTGTCCTTGGCATGCAAATTACGCGACTTTGTGGTCGCGTTGAGGTGTACGGGTATCGTATGGCCGCGCGGGGCCGATCCCACTTAGAAGCGCGGAGAGGTATGTAGCTGTGCGCGACATCGCATGGGGCACCAAAATTTTTGTAGTGAACGAAATCTTCGTGCGCCAACTGCCTGTCGCGGAACTGACGGCCAAAGTGGGACAGGCCCAAGACCCTGGCGCGACGTCTCACCTTCAACAGCAGCAGAAGCAGGCAAACGATCGCCGAGCTCCGCCTGGGGCTCACAGTCGTTGCGGTCCGGATCCGCCCCCCAATTCTACCCCCAGAACGGGGCCAGGAAAATTGAAGATAGACACAAAATGCAGGAGTAACTAAGCGGGACCAGCAGCATCTCTGGAGAGAAGCGATGGATGACGTTTCGGGTCAAGACCCTTCTTTTCAGACGGAACAAGAGTCTCGACACGAAACGTCACCCATTGCTTCTCTCCAGAGATGCTGCCAGTCCCGCTGAGTAACTCCAGCTTTGTGTCCATCTTCAAATGACGTCACGTGCTCCAGACGGCTGTGCGTATGCATGTAATCGCGCCCGACTTTCGCAGGACCTTCGTGGCTCAACGCGACCTCGAGGTCGCGTAATTTGCGTGCCGAGGACACGTAAGTGGGACAGGCCCTTTAACATTCTCTGGTGTGAAGCCCTTCATGGTCTGCATCCCAGGGTCCTCAGGGAGGTGGCTCTAGAAATAGTGGACGCATTGGTGATCATTTTCCAATGTTCAATAGATTCAGGATCCATTCCTATGGATTGGAGGATAGCTAATGTTATCCCACTTTTCAAGAAAGGAGCAAGAGAGAAAACGGGGGAATTACAGACCAATTAGCCTGACTTCGGTGGAGGGAAAGATGCTGGAGTCAATTATTAAAGAGGTAATAATGGGGCATTTGGATAGCAGTAAAACGATTAGTTCAAGTCGGCATGGATTTATGAAAGGAAAATCATGATTGACTAATCTTCTGGAATTTTTTGAGGATGTGACAAGTAAAATGGATGAAGGGAAGCCAGTGGCTGTAGTGTATCTAGACTTTCAGAAAGCCTTTGATAGCTAATGGAATGTTGGCCTTCATACAAGAGGATTTCAGTATAGGAGTAGAGAGGTTCTTCTGCAGTTGTATAGGGCTCTGGTAAGACCACATCTAGAGTAGTGCATACAGTTTTGGTCTCCTAATTTGAGGAAGGACAGCCTTGTGATTGAGGCAGTGCAGCGTAGGTTCACGAGATTGATCCCTGTGATGGCGGGACTGTCATATGAGCAAAATATTGAAAAGACTAGGCTTGTATTCACTGGAGTTTAGAAGGATGAGGGGGGATCCTATAGAAACATATAAAATTATAAGAGGACTGGACAAGCTAGATGCATGGAGAATGTTCTCAATGTTGGGCGAGTCCAGAACCAGAGGCAGATAGAGCTCTAGGGGCTAGTGGAATCAAGGGATATGGGGAGAAAGCAGGCACGAGTTATTGATTGGGGACGATAAACCATGATCACAATGAGTGGCGGTGCTGGCTCAAAGGGCCGAAAGGCGTCCTCTTGCACCTATTTTCTATATTTCAATATTATGTTTGTATCATGTGTTCCTCATTACAGGACTGTTGGACATGCCCTGGCTGCCAGTCAATATTAATGGAGAGGGAAAAACTGATGTATTATCACAGATGGAGGACCGACAGCAGAAATAGCCGATTCAAATATTTTTTCCTTTCTCCATTACTCTAGACTGCATATTAAAATTACCTTTTTTTATCTCGCTTTCCCAGTTCTGACAAATGGTCTCTGATCTAAAATTATAAAGTTGTTTTGCTTTCCACAGAAGTTGAACCGTTTCAGCATATTCTGTTTTTAGTTTAAATCTGAGCCCTCCCTATATTATGTGAAACAAATCGCCCAGCTGCTTGTTTTATGCTGTTTAAACTTGTGGGTTTTTTTGTTTCTGGTAGGACAAAGAAAGTGTCATGCCCTGCTTCCTATTTTTTCTGTTCCTTATGAACTGGAATGGGAAGCTACAAGTTTCCCAGCAGCCATGTTCGGCAACATTTCGTCTTGGCACTATACCTCAAACTTATTTTTCCTTTCAGTACTTTACTTCAAGGCATATTGCACTAACAACATATCACAGATTTGGAACAAAATCTACTATGTGTAACTGTTTTTTTCCATATAGTTTAACACATCTCCAGACCTCACTACATTCTCTGAATGGCTGTTATATACTGTGGATCACAAAACGGTTTACAGTGGTATGTGAGCAGTTACAGATGATAACCACAAGATGTGCCTTCATGTGACACAATTTAACATATTCTCATCACTGAATAATAAGTACACTGCTAATGAAGATAAGATTTTCTAGGCCAACCAAACTGCATAAAAGATGACTCAGCACTCTACAATATGCTAAATCTTGTGTGGCGGCATTGCATCATACATTTCCAAGAAGATTACATGTCAGAAGTAAAAAAAAACGTTTTCTGGATGATACAGCTGAAAAAATAAGTGCTGTTTTTTGTTGACTTAAATTAGGAACAATTTAGATTCAGGTTCAGAATAATATGGCATGCGACGAGCAATTTTTTTTGATGGATATTTTTATTAATTGTAAATACATATTAATAGAAAATATTTCTTACATATTAATAATATTAATATTATTAATATTAACATTTATGACTTATTTATATGTCTATACATTTTTTTTATAAGAAAAGATAGAGAAAGATAATATAGAGATAAGAAATCAAAAATAAAGAAATGAATGGAGTATTAAAAAGTTATCCATCGTTGGAGATATATCCATGATTTATTATACGTATTTCTTCATCTATTCCATTATTCAGGTTTCAGTCAGGCTCTCGCACCGAGCCATTTTGACCCTTTAGATATTCAATGTATGGAGACCATATTCTTCTGAAAAGATCCAACCTGTCCATTAGGACAAGCCTCGATCTTTCCAGATGGAATGTCTCCGACATTCCTGTAATCCACATTTTGATTGTGGGGGATGTAGAACCTTTCCAGAATTTTAATATTAGTTTTTTCCCAATTATTAAATTATAATCAATAAAAATTATTTGATTCGTTGTTATTAATTGATCTGTTTCCAGTATTCCCAGTATTATTAACTTTGAGTCAGGAGTCAGATTCATATTAACAACATTCAAAATTATCCTAAATATTTCTATCCAAAATTTTGTGATTTTTACACAATTTGTAAATGAGTGTGTCAAGTTAGCTTCTAAGTGCTGACATTTATCACATATGGCAGATACATTTGAAAAAATGTTATGTAGTTTGGATTTTGAGTAATGTAGTCTATGTAATATTTTAAATTGTATAAGAGAGTGTCTAGCATTTAACGAACAGTGGTGTATATGTTGTAAACTTTCATCCCATACTTCTGGTCTAATAATTTGACCTAATTCGTTTTCCCATGTTTGTCTATATATTTCTGTCAATGGGACATCATTTTCCAATAGGATATGATAAATATATGATATCAATTTTTCTGTGTTCGAATGTTTATTTAGACATTCATCTAAAATTTCTGTCTTTCTATTTCTAATTTCCTGTGTGTTTGCTTTTACATAGTCTCTAATTTGTAGATATCTAAAATAATCTTTTGAATGTAATCCATAAATTTGTTGTAATTCTTGAAAGGAAATAATTTTCCCTGTAGAGATCTCCCATCTTATTAATTCCCTTATTTTTCCATCGTAAAAAGCCTTTATCCATCATTGAGGGTTTAAATGTAACATTATTTACAATGGTAAGGGCTAGTGGTATACATTCTAATTTTAATGTTTTCTTTATTTGTTTCCAGATATGTATTCCACTTTCTATTATAGGGTTTTCGCTATAGGTTTTCTTACCTAGATTAATATTGGCAAATATTATCGAACTAATTTCAAAAGGCGAACAATCTTCTTTTTCCATTTTTAACTAAATTGGTTGTTTATCTGTCTCTACTAACCAAAAATTCATATTTTTAATATTAACTGCCCTGTAATAAAACATAAAGTTTGGTAGTGCTAGACCTCCATTTATTTTTGATTTACATAAATGTTTTTTTATTTATTCTATGGCTCTTATAATCCCAGATAAAGTTGGTAACTAAAGAGTCCACCTTCCTAAAGACATTTTTAGGAAGATATATCAGAATCAATTGGAAAAGATATAGTAATTGTGGAAGAAAAATCATTTTTATTACATTAATTTTACCTAGCATTGAGATGGGTAGAGTTTTCCAATATAAAATGTTCTTATTTAATTTATTCAATATGAGTGGGAAGTTGGATTTAAATAAAGAATCGAATCTTTTTGTTACATAAATTCCAAGATATTTAATTTTTTCGTTTGTTATCTTAAAAGGAAATTGTTGTAATATATGTAAGTTATTTACCATTATTGGCATGAGCACTTTTATTCCAATTAATACTATATCCTGAAAAAGATCCAAATTCAGTTATTAATTTTAATAAATTTTGGATACTAATTTCCGGTTTTGTAATATAAAGTAATACATCATCCGCATATAAGGAGATTTTATTTTCAGTATCTCTGGTATCATACCCATATATTTCAGGATGTGATCTCACACGTTGAGCTAATGGTTCTATTGCAAGTGCAAATAGTAGTGGGGATAAAGGGCAACCTTGTCTACAGCCTCGAGATAGATTGAATTTAGTTGATAGCATTTGATTTGTTATTATTCTGGCCGTTGGATTAGTGTATAATAATTTGACCCAAGTAATAAACTTCTCTCCCAATTTAAAAGTTTCCATAACCGAAAACAAGTAAGACCATTCCACCTGGTCGAAGGCTTTCTCCGCATCTAACGAAATAACTACTAGAATATGGCATGCGATGAGTAATTTTTTGACAATATGATTTAACAATGGACATTCTTTAAATTACAAAAGAAAGGACATATTTAAAAAGGATCACTTTCTAAATATTAATTATTTTCATGCAACAATCAAGGCTTATTACATTTATAACATTTAAGGGACGCATAGAAATTATTAATTTTCAAGACATCATCAAATTCTCTTTTGATATTAATAAATTGTACTGGAAGTTTTATTTTGGTTTGAAATAAACTAGGTTATGAGATGACCAGACTGGCTTGGAAAATTGTTTGTAAAAAGGAGGATGAGATGAATAGTCTCAGCCTCCATTTTGGACAAATGGATGAGTCGAGTCAAGAGTGTTTCATTGTCATATGTCCCAGATAGAACAATGAAATTCTTACTTGCAGCAGCACAACAGAATATGTAAACATAGTACACTGTAAACAATACAATAAACGAGAAAACAAGTTCAGTGTATGTATATATACACACACGAATAATCACATATACACACCAAGGAATTTGCCTTGGTGCTACTCCCACAAGTAACAACATAACATACAGTGACAGTTACGAATGTTGAGTAGATAAAAAACTGTTTTTATGTCTGGCTGTGGCAGCTTTAACAGTCCGGAGTTGCTTTCCAGAGGGAAGTGATTCAAAGAGTTTGTGGCCAGGGTGAGAGGGGTCAGAGATGATCATGCCTGCTCGCTTCCTGGCCCTTGGTGTACAGTTCATCAATGGAGGGAAGGTTGCAGCCAATAACCTTCTCAGCTGATCGGACGATTCGCTGCAGCCTCCAGGTGCCGTGCTTGGTGGCTGAGCCAAACCAGATTATGATGGAGAAGGTGAGAACAGACTTTACGATGGCCATGTAGAATTGGACCATCATTGCCTGTGGCAGATCGTGCTTCCTCAATGCCGTAGGAAGTACATCCTCCGTTGTGCCTTTTGGACTGTGGAGTCGATGATGGTCCCCCACTTCAGGTCCTTGGAGGTGATGGTTCCCAGGAACTTAAAAGACTCCACAGATGTGACTGTGGTGTTGTTGATGGTGAGTGGGGTGAGTGGGGTGAGTGGGGTGAGGGGAGAGGGGCGCTCTCTTAAAGTCTACAATCAATTCCACTGAAGAGCTTTGAGCTCTAGGTTGTTGCGATGGCACCAGGATGCCAGCTATAACTAAAACTCTCATCTTGACCACTTCCGGTTTGCTTTTTATTAAAATTTGCGCAAACACGGTACCCTTCATCAATAGGATTCTTTCGCCACCTTACTCACCGATCTTCTCTACTCAAACCCACCGATCGGTGGAATTATACAAAAGTTCTGAAGGTTTAAAAAATCGTGAGATCAGCAGATTGGTCTTCTCGCCTGTCATTCACCATGAAGGTAACTCCCTTTCTACACCCGCTGGAGAATAAATTCCCAGAGGCGAGGCTGAGTAAACAAGTGTTGATTGAGTCCGCAAGAGCGGAGTCGGGAAAGTCGCTATGTGGTGTTAGGTAATTCGTTGTGTGGTGTGAGTGCAGTCCATCACCCCCCTTCCCCCTCCCCCCTTCCCCCCTTCCCGCTCCCCCTCCCCCTCCTCCCCCCTCCTCCCCCTCCTCCCCACACACCCCTCCTCCCCACACACCCCCTCCCCCAACATATCCACAATCCCCTTTTACCCCTCCGTTCCACCCCTCCAACACCACCCCAATCCCCCAATGCCACCCCACCTCCCCCAAATGTCATCCCACCCCCCAATGCCATCCCACCCCACCAACGCCACCCCAACCCCCCCCCATGCCAACGCCACCCCCCCCCGATGCCCAAAGACACCCACCCACCCCTGCCACCCACCCATCCCACCAATGCCAATCCAACCCCCCCATGCCAACGCCACCCCCCAATGCCACCCACCCACCCCCGCCACCCACTATCCGTAACACCACCCCGCCCCCCCCAACAACACCCCATCCCCCCAACGCCACCCCACCCCTTAAACACCAACCTACCCCATCCAACGCCACCCCACGCCCCCAACGTCACCCCCAACACCACCGCACCCCCCAATGCCACTCCAACCTCCCCAATGCCAACCCAACGCCACCCACCCCACACAACACCACCCCATACCCCAACGCCACCCACCCCCCCAATGCCACCCAACCCCCCAACACTGCCCCAACACCACCCCCACCCAACGCTACCCCACCGCCCCATGCCACCCCACCCCCAAAACGCCACCCACCCCCCAACGCAGCCCCCCAATGACACCCCACTCCCCCAAACCCCAATGCCACCTGACCCCCCAACGCCACCCACCCCCCAATGCCACCCACCCCCCATAACAACATCCAACCCCAACACCACCCCACCCCTCCAAATGCCACACCACCCCCTCAATGCCACCACATCCCTCCTCCTCCAACGTGTCCAAAAAGCCGTGTCAGTGTGTCCAAAAAGCTGCGATTGAATGCCCAGAAAGCCTGAGTCAGTGGGTGAGTGTCCAGAAAGCCATGAGTCAGTGAGTCCAGAAAGCCTTGAGTGCAGAAAGCCGTGAGTGAGTCCAGAAGGCCGTGGCTCAGTGAGTGAGTTGAGAAAGCTGCGAGTCAGCCATGCCTGCACAGTTGGGGGCTGTGGGCGAGTGGTGGAATATTGTGTTGGGGACCAAACCTCACGTGTGGGAATGGGACCCAACATTTCCCACTTAGTCTAATATATATATACACACATACATACACACAGGCACACTCATGCATACACATAAAAAGCAAACAAACAATAATATTGCAATAATAGTCAATAATAGTCAATTCAGAGCTTATTTGAGGTTGTAGTGTTTAATAGCCTAATGGCCGTAGGGAAGAAGCTGTTCCTGAACCTGGAAGTTACCGATTTCAGGCTCCTGTACCTTCTTCCTGATGGCAGGGGTGAAATGGGTGTGTGGCCATGGTGGTGTGGGTCACCAATGTTGCTGGCTGTTTTTTGGGAGTTGGGACTCCGGTAAATCCCTTTGATGGTGGGGAGGTCAGAACCCATGATAGATTGGGCAGTGTTCACAACTTTTTGCAGTCTTCTTCGCTCCTGGGCATTCGAGTTGCCGAACCAGGCTGTGATAGTGTGAAGATTGACAAAATGTGGAGGACAGCAGGTTCAAAAACATTTGGATGTTGTACTGGAGGGAGTGGAGATGTTCGGTATTCATGGAAGGTGAGGAGGCCAACAGGTTAAAAAAAAGAGCAAAAAAATCTGTAACAGACAACAACAGGATTTAACCTGGAAGCAATGCTGCTAAAAGTTCACAGTGTTTACCGAGCAATTAAAAAAACTTAAATATGTACCATTCAAAAGAAGCAGGTCAAATATGACCAATTACCTCCCAATCAGTCTCTTCGCAATCTTCAGCTAAGTCATGGAAGAAGTTATAGCAAAATGCTATCAAGCAATAGGATCAGTAAATGCATCTTCAAATGCCTTATCTCACCATTACACCATACAGGGAGCAGCATCAGGCGCAGCTAAGCTGAGGAGCCAACTTAGTGAAGTTGCAATGCAGTTGCAACATTCGTGCTAAGGAGCAAATACTCCATGAAATAGACAGAGCTAATTGATCACATCAAATCCCTTGTAATCATACCACACCCGGTCATGAATACAGGTGCAATTATAAACATCTAAAGAGAGGAAAATACTCCAAGAATATGTCTACCTTCAGAGATGGTGGGCTCCAGGTCATAACAAAGCTGAAGCATTTGGGACCAAGTGCCAAATGGATGATATTGCTCAGTTTCCTCCTAAGATCCCCACCATCACCGAAACCAGTTGTCAGCTAATCAGTTCATTCCATAAAAAGCCAGATGACTGCTGAGAGCACAGGATAATATAAAGCATGGTAATATTTCTACTGTAGTCCTGAATAAATGTGATCCAGAACCATGTACTTTTAGGCAAGTTACTCCAGAACATTAGCATCTACTCAGCAATATGGAAAAATGTTCTGTCCACAGAAGCAGGACACATTCAATTTGAATATTTACAATACAATCATCAGCAAGGTAATTGAAGGTGTCTTTGAAAATATTCAGCGGCATTTAAGGGCCTGTCCCACTTGAGCGTCATTTACTAGTCATTTGCGTGTCATTTATGCAACAGGCCGTGCGCAAGGGAAACGTCACACAGGTGACGCGTGAGGACTTTGAGCATTACAAAATCCTGGGGCGCCGCGCGTTACCATGTGTCACGGCATACGCCACCACGCCTCATGACGCGCCAACCAATTTTTAGGATGTTGTGTAAATGACGCGCAAATTACGCCAAAGTGGGACAGGCCCTTTAGTTTCCAATAACCTGCTCACCGTGAGCTTTGCCAGGATCATATAATTCTGGGTCTCATCATAGCCTCTGCACAAACAAGGACCCAAATGGTAAAGTGAATGCCACTGACATCACGTGATCCAAGGAACACTGTTAAAAATAAAGTCAATGAGCATTAATCAGAACACAAGTTGGATTTACACTTCACACAACAGGAAATGGTTATCATTATTGGAAATCAATCACCAGCCTTGCATCGTCACTACAGGAGTTACTAGGGGTAGTGTCCTCAGTCCAATCATCTTTAACTACTTCACCATTGACCTTAAGTACATATTTAACAACAATGATTTCCTCCACGTTATGTTCAGATTGTGCAGGATGATCAAAAATCCTGACATTTGCTCTTGTGAGTAATGCAACACCTTTCCAAAAGTATCCTGTAATCATGGTTCACTCTCTGTAGGGGATGAAAACGAAACATGATTAATTTTTTTAGTGACCTCCCTTATATCACAAAGGAAGGCCAGCTTTGACAAGCTGTGAGAAATTGCAGCTTCAGCCTGGAACAAGCTAGAAGCATCAAATGTTTCTGTCAAGTTTAACTGAATACTAACTGATAGTGTAGGCCTTGTTATTACTCATGGTTGTTTTTGTGGTTTCAGCAGGAACATTTTATGAGGGCATCTTTACTGAAAACTAGATGTCTCAAACACTTTTCCTTCCTGAATATCAGTCGTAGAATTGCTCACTGATCAAACTGTGGATATGGCCTTTGCTTCTCATCCATTTATTCTTCTCCTTCCCTTTTAGTACCCTACCCTGGATACATATTCTTCCATACATGTTGTATGCCATTGAAAGTAAGTATTTATACTGAGAGAAACTGGTGCAGAAGACTCAAAGTCAACAAAAAAAATTCTTCATCACCTCCCACACCACTTCCTGTAGAATGTTGCAACTGAAACAATGATTAAAAAAAACAACTAACTCCTTGCAGAATCATAGCAACAGCTAAAATATATCAACAAGTAACTAACCTTTGATAAACCTTTTAAGGAGAACTAGTATAGGGCCCTTTCTTCTGCTGAAAGCAGTTTCGGCAGGCAAGGAGAACAGAGTATTAGATGGATCGATGAGTTCATAAACACTGGACGTTGGCGCAGTTTGTAATACCAGTGGAGATCTGAATCTGCAAACCTGCTAAGTACATTCATGGTCTCAATGTTAACACCCTTCATGTACGGTGTGAGGCAATTTTCTCCAAGTATACATGAGTTCCATAAAAAACTGTCTTTGAATTCAAAGAGCTGGTAAACAAGCTCTAATGATCTAGTTTCTCACCTCATCATTCTCTCAGTAAAGAAATTCAGAAAAGCACTAGTTCTTAATGCTTGGGTGCTAAATATTTTTTTTTAATAATAAATGATTACCTAAATAAATAGCCATAAGTAAGAGTCACTAATTTAAGAACAACTTGTGGCTTGTTGGAAAGATAAATCAACGAGTATTTTTGAATTTCAAATAAGCAAGTGACAATATTTCGATGCTACCAGTCGTGGTTTACACACACTACAGAAAGAGAACAGTTTGAGAATGAGCATTGGCAACTATTAAAAATCAAGCTGGAAAAAATGATAAAAAATCAACTTTGATAGTTATAAAGTGCCATATGCTGAAAGAAAAGGGCAACGTACATTCTCTGTTAAAAATTAAAATATATTATTTTTCTACCAGTAGAGATCAGATCTCGGTGACCGAGTGTTTAACTTCTTGAAGATTTTAATTTGTTGTGCCGAGAAATGGGGCAAAATACATTGTTGGAAAAGTAGTTGCTGAAAATCATCATCACAAATAACAAAGTAAATAATTACTAATCACAGTATGTATTAGGCATTCATAAGTGTTGTATTCACTCAACTTGAAATGTAATAGATATGAAGACTTGAATAATTAAAATATGTGTGCTCAATGTGATCCCTTCAAGACCTCAAAAATGTTTAAATAGAATTGTGGAAGAGATATCTTATCAATAGCTCTGAAGAACAGGGAAATATATATTTTTAATTACTTAAATAATTTTGATCTGCTGAAAGGAATGGAGAAATTAATACTGCTTAACTTTTCTATGAGCAATGGTAAAACATGATACTTTCTGAATAAATCTTTAATCATTTTGGAGAGATCATTCTTTTGGGAAGGCTTGAACCTATAACAAGAGTCTAACCCTTACATTAAGGGTTTTCACAAGTATCAAACAACAGAAGTATCAAATTTATAAAATCTGCCTATTCTGAGGCAAGCCTTTATCAATGAGGAAAGTGAGCCTAGATAATGAGATGAAAAGATGAAATACTTCTCCCAGACAAATTGCAAGTTGTATATCAACTAGCTTAAGTTCAGAATCATGGAGAGGGGACAGCAACACCATTTAAATCAAATCTATACATACGTTTTACACGTTTACAATCATGCTACATTTTAACAGTTATAAAATGGTGAGGCAAATAGGATTAAAGTTAAATTTATATTGTATTTGGAACAGACTGCATTGCACAGAAATCAGTTACCTTCTCATTATGGAGGAGGTATACGCACTGCAGAAGATGCAAAAAAACATTACAAGGATGATACCAGATTTGAAAGGACCAACCTAAGAAGAGAAACGCTAAGAATTGATCTGTTAGAGGTCTTCGGAAATACGAAGGGGTCTAACAGGGAAAATGTAGAGAAGATATTTCTAATTGAGAAGGAATCCAAACCTGATGGCCATAGATCTAAAATGTCACCCATAAATCCAATATGAAGTTAGAGAGAAACTTCTTTATTCAGACTGATGAAAATGTGAAAGCTGTATCACATGAGGAACTTGAGTTGACAAGTATTGATGAATTAAAGATAGTTTATATGAATGAAGGAGGGTGAAGGGATTAGCAAAATTTGTTGATTGGTTGAAAATTAATGGAGGGTGGAGCTTCATGTGCTGCACAAACCCAGCAAAGATCAACTACTGATTTGCCTCACACATATTTTTCATTAAACTAGCATAAGCAAAAGGAGGACATGTGATTCTTCATTCGATCAGACACCTGGCACTTTATCCAATCATTGTTGTCCAGGGTCTCTCCAATGCCTATATCTTTGCTCTTCACCGCAAGTCTCGGTGCTGGGACTGCAGCTATTTTCAATATACATTAATGATTTAGATGAAAGGATTAAAAGTAACATTAACAAATTTGCAGATGACATAAAGATGGGTGGCCGTGTGAACTGTGAGGAGGATGTAATGAGGATGCAGGGTGACTTGGACAGGTTGGGTGAGTGGGCAGAAGCATGGCAGATGCAGTTTAATGTGGATAAATGTGAGGTCATCCACTTCGTGGCAAAAACAGGAAGGCAGATTATTATCTGAATGGTATTAAGTTGGAAACATAGAAACATAGAAATTAGGTGCAGGAGTAGGCCATTCAGCCCTTCGAGCCTGCACCGCCATTCAATATGATCATGGCTGATCATCCAACTCAGTATCCCGTACCTGCCTTCTCTCCATACCCTCTGATCCCCTTAGCCACAAGGGCCACATCCAACTCACTCTTAAATATAGCCAATGAACTGGCCTCAACTACCCTCTGTGGCAGAGAGTTCCAGAGACTCACCACTCTCTGTGTGAAGAAAGTCTTTCTCATCTCGGTCTTAAAGGATTTCCCCCCTATCCTTAAGCTGTGACCCCTTGTCCTGGACTTCCCCAACATCGGGAACAATCTTCCTGCATCTAGCCTGTCCAACCCCTTAAGAATTTTGTAAGTTTCTATAAGATCCCCTCTTAATCTCCTAAATTCCAGAGAGTATAAACCGAGTCTAACCAGTCTTTCTTCATAAGACAGTCCTGACATCCCAGGAATCAGTCTGGTGAACCTTCTCTGCACTCCCTCTATGGCAATAATGTCCTTCCTCAGATTTGGAGACCAAAACTGCACGCAATACTCCAGGTGTGGTCTCACCAAGACCCTGTACAACTGAAGTAGAACCTCCCTGCTCCTGTACTCAAATCATTTTGCTATGAAAGCTAACATACCATTCGCTTTTTTCACTGCCTGCTGCACCTGCATGCCTACTTTCAATGACTGGTGTACCATGACACCCAGGTCTCGCTGCATCTCCCCTTTTCCTAATCGGCCACCATTTAAATAATAGTCTGCTTTCCTGTTTTTGCCACCAAAGTGGATAACCTCACATTTATCCACATTATACTGCATCTGCCAAACATTTGCCCACTCACCCAGCCTATCCAAGTCACCTTGCAGTCTCCTAGCATCCTCCTCACAGCGAACACTGCCCCCCAGCTTAGTGTCATCCGCAAACTTGGAGATATTGCCTTCAATTCCCTCATCCAGATCATTAATATATATTGTAAATAGCTGGGGTCCCAGCACTGAGCCCTGCGGTACCCCACTAGTTACTGCCTGCCATTGTGAAAAGGACCCGTTTACTCCTACTCTTTGCTTCCTGTTTGCCAGCCAGTTCTCTATCCACATCAATACTGAACCCCTAATACCGATGCTTTAAGTTTGTATACTAATCTCTTATGTGGGACCTTGTCGAAAGCCTTCTGGAAGTCCAGATATACCACATCCACTGGTTCTCCCCCTTATCCACGCTACTAGTTACATCCTCGAAAAATTCCACAAGATTCGTCAGACATGATTTACCTTTTGTAAATCCATGCTGACTTTGTCCAATGATTTCACCACTTTCCAAATGTGCTGCTCTCCCATCTTTTAATAACTGACTCTAGCAGTTTCCCCACTACCGATGTTAGACTAACTGGTCTGTAATTCCCCGTTTTCTCTCTCCCTCCCTTCTTAAAAAGAGGGGTTACATTTGCTACCCGCCAATCCTCAGGAACTACTCCAGAATCTAAAGAGTTTTGAAAGATTATCACTAATGCATCCACTATTTCCTGAGCTACTTCCTTAAGTACTCTGGGATGCAGCCTATCTGGCCCTGGGGATTTATCGGCCTTTAATCTATTCAATTTACCCAACACCACTTCCCGACTGACCTGGATTTCACTCAATTCCTCCTTTGACCCACAGTCCCCTGCTATTTCAGGCAGATTATTTATGTCTTCCTTAGTGAAGACGGAACCAAAGTAGTTATTCAATTGGTCCGCCATATCCTTGTTCCCCATGATCAACTCACCTGTTTCTGACTGCAAGGGACCTACATTTGTTTTAACAAACCTCTTTCTCTTCACATATCTATAAAAACTTTTGCAGTCAGTTTTTATGTTCCCTGCCAGTTTTCTTTCATAATCTATTTTTCCTTTCCTAATTAAGCCCTTTGTCCTCCTCTGCTGGTCTCTGAATTTCTCCCAGTCCTCTGGTATGCTGCTTTTTCTGGCTACTTTGTACGCATCATCCTTTGCTTTGATACTATCCCTGATTTCCCTTGTTATCCACGGATGCACTACCTTCCCCGATTTATTCTTTTGCCAAACTGGGATGAACAATTTTTGTAGTTCATCCATGCAGTCTTTAAATGTCTTCCATTGTATATCCACCGTCAACCCTTTTAGAATTAATTGCCAGTCAATCTTGGCCAATTCACGTCTCATACCCTCAAAGTTACCTTTCTTTAAGTTCAGAACCATTGTTTCTGAATTAACAATGTCACTCTCCATCTTAATGAAGAACTCAACCATATTATGGTCACTCTTGCCCAAGGGGGCACGTACAACAAGACGGCTAATTACCCCTTCCTCATTACTCAAAACCCAGTCTAAATAGCCTGCTCTCTCGTTGGTTCCTCTACATGTTGATTTAGATAACTATCCCGCATACATTCCAAAAAATCCTCTTCCTCAGCACCCCTGCCAATTTGATTAACCCAATCTATATGTAGATTGAAGTCACCCATTATAACTGTTTTGCCTTGTCGCACGCATTTCTAATTTCCTGTTTGATACCATCCCCAACTTCTCTGCTACTGTTAGGTGGCCTGTACACAACACCCACCAGCGTTTTCTGCCCCTTAGTGTTTTGTAGCTCTACCCATACCGATTCCACATCCTCCAAGCTAATGTCCTTCCTTTCCATTGCGTTAATCTCCTCTCTAACCAGCAACACTACTCCACCTCCTTTTCCTTTCTCTCTATCCCTCCTGAATATTGAATATCCCTGGATGTTCAGCTCCCAGCCTACGTCACCCTGGAGCCATGTCTCCGCGATCCCAACTATATCATAATCATTAATATCTATCTGCACGTTCAACTCGTCCACCTTATTACGAATACTCCTTGCATTGAGACACAAAGCCTTCAGGCTTGTCTTTACAACGCATTTACCCCTTATACAATTTTGCTGAAAAGTGGCCCTTTTTGATTTTAGCCCTGGTTTTGTCTGCCTGCCACTTTTACCTTTCACCTTGCTACCTAATGCTTCTACCCTCATTTTACACCCTCCTGCCTCTCTGCTCTTGTACCCATCCCCCTGCCACATTAGTTTAAATCCTCCCCGACAGCACTAGCAAACACTCCCCCAAGAACATTGGTTCCATTCCATTCCAGGTGCAAACCGTCCTGTTTGTACCGGTCCCACCTCCCCCAGAACTGGTCCCAGTGCCCTAAAAATTTGAATCCCTCCCCCTTGCACCACTTTTCAAGCCACGTATTCATTTGCATTATCCTCCTATTTCTACTCTGACTGGCCCGTGGTACTGGTAGTAATCCGGAGATTACTACCTTTGAGGTCCTACTTTTAAGTTTATCTCCTAGCTCCCTAAATTCACCTTGTAGGACCTCATCCCTTTTTTTACCTATATCGTTGGTGCCAACATGCACCACGACAACTGGCTGTTCACCCTCCCCCTCCAGAATGTTCTGCAGCCGTTCAGTGACATCCCTGACCTTTGCACCAGGGAGGCAACATACCATCCTGGAGTCTCGTTTGCGGCCGCAGAAACGCCTATCTATTCCCCTGACAATTGAATCCCCTATTACTATTGCCCTTCCCCTCTTTTTTCCCCCCTCATGTGCTGCAGAGCCACCCATGGTGCCATGAACCTGGCTGCTGCTGCATTCCCCTGATGAGCCATCTCCCTCAACAGTATCCAAAATGGTATACCTGTTTAGGAGGGAGATGACCGCAGGGGACTCCTGCACTACCTGCCTACTGCTTTGCTGGCTATTGGCCACCCGTTCCCTTCTTGTCCTCCTACCTTTTGCTGCGGTGTGACCAACTCACTGTACGTGCTATCCACGACTTTCTCCGCATCGTGGATGCTCCAGTATGAATCCAGCCGCAGTTCCAATCGTTCAATGCGATCTGCCAGGAGCTGCAGCTGGACACACTTCCTGCAAACGTAGTCACCAGGGACACCGACCATCTCCCTGATCTCCCACATGTTGCAGGCTGAACAAAACCATGGGGCCAATCTCTACTGCCATACCTTACTCCCAAATTACTAAAAAAAACACAAAAACGTATCCTTTAAGTTGGAAAAAGAGTAAGTACAACGGTATCTGGGGGCCCTTGTTCATCAGTCATTGAAAGTAAGCATGCAGATACAGCAGGCAGTGAAGAAAGCTAATGGCATGTTGGCCTTCATAACAAGAGGAGTTGAGTATAGGAGCAAGGAGGTCCTTCTGCAGTTGTACAAGGCCCTAGTGAGACCACACTGGAGTTTTGTGTGCTGTTTTAGTCTCCAAATTTGAGGAAGGACATTCTTGCTATTGAGGGAGTGCAGCGTAGGTTCACGAGGTTGATTCCCAGGATGGCGGGACTGTCATATGTTGATAGAATGGAGCAACTTGGCTTGTAAACACTGGAATTTAGAAGGATGAGAGGGGATCTCATTGAAACATATAAGATTATTAAGGGATTGGACACGCTAGTGGCAGGAAACATGTTCCAATGTTAGGGGAGTCAGAACCAGGGGCCACAGTTTACGAATAATGGATAGGCCATGTAGAACGGAGATGAAGAAAAACTTTTTATCTGCCTTCCTGTTTTTGCCACCAAAGTGGATAAAGTGAATGTCGAAGGTGAAGAGACGGTCTGCGGTGAAAGCAGCTACCGAAGACCGCGGGAGTGCGGGTAGCGGGCGGCTGTCCATATCGCCTTCCGGGTCGCTGGCGGTGGAGCCAGTGACATCAGACTTGGTGCCGGGAGATAGCACCGTGGTAGTCCCGCTTGGGCGGAAAGCCACTCAGAAGTCTGTTAGGCCCGTGGACTCGGATGAGTCGGGCCAGGAGGGGTCCCCTCCTTCACTGGGTAGCGCCTGCGGATAACTAACCCACATGGAGCACCTGATGGAGAGGTTGCTCCAAAATGATATGCTCCAAAGGAGGGAGCTATATCAACGCAGGTCTCTATGGGGGCCCGCACCAGCGGCACCTGTTACAGGGCTGCACAGTGTCTCCCTCTCTGAGGAGGGGAGCACATGGAGTCTGTATCTATCTGACTCGGAGTTTGGTGGCACAGCTGGTGAGCATACCCGGGGGGCACAAATCAGAAGTGCCAGTAATGGCATAAAAATTTGCCATCCCGTCGCAATCAGGGGAACCCCTGGACAAAGACCTAGCCAGTAGCATCAATTATCTGGCCTCTCACCAGCTCCAAGATCTGGCCATGGAGGAGACTACCAACAAGTACCACACTCCTGCCAACTGTGCCTCTTTGAATGTGCCGGCCATAAATCACTCCATCTGTGGTTATATTGGATGATGAGGCAAAGACGGTACGCCTGATTAAAGTCCCGACCACATCGGTCTACTGCGCATGCGCAGAGCAAGTTTCTTGGCGGGGTTTTCAAATATGGCTTATCAATATTTTAAGTGTGTGTTAGGTAACAAAGAGAGAAGGATGGAGATTGTGTACCAGTAATGTGGTAAGTACATTTTGTGTTTATGTTTTTAAGTACTGTATGTCCCGGGGTGTGTGGGGGGGGGGGGGGGGGGGGGGCGGGGGTGGGGGGGGGGGGGGGGGGGGGGGGGGGGGGGGGGGGGGGGGGGTGGGGGGGGGGGGGAGAGAGTTCCTTTTCACAGTGTTTGGGGGCCTGGCCCGGGGTAAGGTTGCGGGGAGGGCACGAATGTTATGAATGAGGGGATTGGGATAATGCCACTTGCGACGCTCCTTGCACGGAGGATTGGAATGCCACCGCATTGAGGCCGGGGGGGGGGGGGGGGGGAGAGAAGTAGCTCGGGTGGCTGAGCGGCCGCCGGGCCGGACAGCGGAACCAGCCGCCACCTTAGCTCCTTCTGCCGGTCCCCACTCACCTCTGACAGCTCTCCGTCTACAAACCACTCTCCTGCCGCTCGCTGGCCTCACTCATGTCCTTAAATTCCGACAGCGCGATTGAGGTTACTTGGCTGTGGGAATTTAAGGATTTGCAGGAAGCCGGTTACATGAGCGAAGTCGGCGAACGGCAGGTGACAGGTGTTCCGACGGAGAGCACTGCCAGAGGTGAGCGGGCCGGCAGAAGTGGCGGCCAGTTCTGCTGTCAGGTACCGGCGGCCACTCGTAGCTACCCGAGCTGCTTCTATCCCCAGCTACGGTGCGGGGGCTTCGTGCCCGGAGATCTGCGGCAGCGGTGAGTGAGTAAGTTTCTGGCATTATCCCCGACACCCTCCTTGTCAACACTCGTGCCCTCCCCACAACTTTACCCCTGACACAGACTCTCCACATGCTGTGAAAGGAACTGTTCCCCCAATTGGTCTAGGACTAGGAAGCCTTGGGCAAATTGAAATGTCACCGTTTTGTTTATTTATTTATTTAACGGAGCGAACAATCTGCGCATGTGCGGTTAATATTTTTTTTAGCGGACTGAGTGCCTACCCTGAGTAATTACTCATGGCACGTGCCTGCATGGAGGGCACCCGCCATCAGTCCTACCCCCCAAATATCGGGGGCGGAAACCAGCACCATACCACCAGTAACATCTGAGGTAGGTGAATCTAGTTCCTTGCGGAACACATTACACATGCCGCAGTCACAAGTTGGGGGAAGATTGCAACATTTCTTGAATGAATTGCATT
Organism: Okamejei kenojei; assembly: GCA_035221665.1. Lineage (NCBI taxonomy): Eukaryota > Metazoa > Chordata > Chondrichthyes > Rajiformes > Rajidae > Okamejei > Okamejei kenojei. The sequence goes on from CM069132.1 coordinate 92,260,031, forward strand.
GGATCACACCAGATCCGTTATACTGCACAGTATACAAGGCTTCCAAATTGAATTATTTCTCAATTCGCCACCACCCACACAACATTCACCAAACCGCACGTATGTTTTTTCACAACAGGAAAGTTTGGATGTACGAGCTGAAATTGAAACTTTACACAAAAAAGAGGTAATTGAGAGGTCATCTCATGAATCTCACCACTTTGTATCTAACACATTTACTAAGCGAAAGAAAGATGGATGATGCCGTATCATCCTAGACTTGACTGAACTTAACACCTTTGTGCAGTATAAACACTTCAAAATGGATAACTGTTACTGCCATACAACTGGTTTCTAAAGGAGGTTATATGGCATGCATTGACCTTAAAGATACATACTAGTCGGTACCCATTCACAAGGAGCACAGGCGATATTTGACGTTTAACTGGATGGGACAATTGTGGCAGTTTAAAGCATTCGCTAATGGGCTAACTTCAGCTCCCAGGCTATTTACAAAACTTTTAAAACCAGTCCTGGAGCTACTCCAAGCTCAGAATCATATTGTCATGGCATATGTGGGTGACATTCTAATCATAGGGGAAACTATGAAATCAGCTGAATCATCTGTTTCAGCCACCAAACTCATGCTTGAGAGATTCGGGTTTCTCATCCATCCAGTTAAGTCCAAATTGATACCTACCAGGGTAATTTTTTACCTGGGATTTACCGTTAACTCAAGTCACATGTCTGTGACTCTGCCTTGGGGCAAGCGATCAGAATTAAAAGAAGCCTGTAACAATCTCATTGTTAAGCAGCAGCATTCTATTAGACAAGTAGCTAGTGTAATTGGCAAACTAGTGGCTGCCTTTCCAGCTGTATAGTTCGGGCCTTTGCACTATCAAAATTTACAACGTGCCAAGGAGCAGGCATTCAGATTCCCCAGAGGCCATTGCTGAATTACAATGGTGGGTAATGAATATTCGTCATTGCTCCAGAAAAATTTTAGTCGATACGCCATCGGTTATCTTACAAACCTATGCAAGCACCCTAGGATGGGGAGCTACAAATATAATCTCTAGCTGCGGTGATAGATGGAATGTTCAGGAGTCATTAATTCTTCAGCAACATGGTATTAACTACTTAGAGTTGTTGGGAGCACTCTATGGGCTGAAGGCTTATTGCAGTAATATGCAACATGTGTATGTTCAACCAGATTGACAACACTACAGCGGTGGCATATGTTAATCAGATGGGTGGAATCAAGTCTGTATCTTGTGATAAATTGGCTAACCTTATCTGGCACTGGTGTATTACAAGGAACATTTGGGTTTCAGCCATCTACCTACCAGGTAGATACAACATGGTGGCGGACACTAGATCATGGAAATTCAATGACAACACAGAATGGATGTTGAATCATGAAGTGTTTAACGACATTGTCGCCCGGTATGGTGTACTGGATATTGATTTGTTCTCATTCAGACTTAATCACCAGTTACCCAGATATGTATCATGGGAACCAGAACCGGGGCAGTGGCAATAGATGCTTTTTCGATACACTGGGCAGGAATGTTTTTGTATGCTTTCCCCCCATTTTGCCTCATCAGTCGGTGTTTGGCAAAAATCAAGCAAGACAACGCCACAAACATTTTAGTAGTGCCTGACTGGCCTACACAGCCATGGTTCCCACTAGTCCTGGCAATGATAACACAGCCTTTTATGGCTGTCCCCAAAAGCAGAAAACTGCTGGTTCACCCAGTGACGGGGAGTAACCATCCACTACATGACCGAATGGTTTGCAGATTCTGAGGAGACCACATCTGGGGCTCGGATTATCAGAATGTACGGTGGATGTGATAACTGCTGCCTGGAGGGACAGTACTAAAAAACAGTACATCTCTCACATCAAGAAGTGGGAGATGTTCTGTTCATTCACAAACATAACGTATGACACAGTACGAATCACGGATGTGCTGGAATTTTTATCAACACATTACTTTGATCAGAAACTGAGCTGTAGTGGCATCAATAGTGCCAGGAGCGCATTATCCTCATACTTACTGCTGGGATCAGGTCACCACTCTGTAGGAACACACCCTTTAATAACAAGGTTTATGAAGGGCATTTTTAATTCTATACCTCCCAGACTCCGGTACACGGAAATATGGGATGTGAGCATAGTGCTCACACTGCTTCGCCAGTAGGCACCAGCTTCGTCCCTGCCTTTATCCAAACTCACCCTCAAGTTGGTCATGCTCATGGCGCTGTTCTCAGCGCAACGGGTCCAGACGTTACACAAATTATGACTGGACAACATGGCTACATCTGTTAATAATATTACCTTTTTTATTTATGATTTGATAAAATGGTGCAGACTGGGGGTGTCAGGGCTCAAGTTAGTGTTCTTGGCATACCCCATGGACCCACGGTTGTGTGTAGTAACACACATTCTACAATACATAAAGGTCACCAAGAGCCACAGAGGTTCCGAATCATCTGTACTCATAAGATACAAAAAATTTTTAATAAGGTATCAGTGTAAGCCATTTCTAGATGGTTAAAAGAGGTCCTGGCAATTGCAGGAGTGGACACTGACACGTTTAAATCTCACTCCACCAGGGCTGCATCTACGTCGGCAGCGCAGGCAATGGATGTCCCTCTTGACCACATCCTAGCGGCTGCAGGATGGTCCAATGAACAAACGTTCCAAAGGTTTTACAATAAACCAATTGCCGGACCGGGGTTTTTTGCCAGTTCTATTTTAGATTCTGTTTTATAGTTTCCCCCCAGGATGGGAGAGGTCACTATTATTATTTTTTGATGATTAAAGCATCAGCATCTTTAACAAATTATGTCATGTCTGAATGCATTAATCTCTTTCACTCATCCATGGTCAATTGACGCTTGGACTCATATCCGGCAGTGTGTGACGCTTGGACTCATATCCGGCATGAAATCACAGAGCTTTGAAGTCTTCACGTAGTCACTCACGTGACTCCGAAGTAAAATAGTAAGATTAAATGAGAACTTACCAGTTTGAAGTTTTATCTTTATTTTATGGTGAGATACGATGAGCGATTACGTGCCCACCACTCCCAACCCTCATATTATAAAGGTCATCTTGTAGTTCTAGTTCTCTCCAATCTTACTATGTTCAGGTCAACTACTGTTACCTGTGATTTCACACCGCTGCTTTGAAGATTGACGCGCATGCGGGCTGACGGCCTTCTTCACGTAATCGCTCATCGTAACTCCTCATAAAATAAAGAGTGGAGTGGGATCGCTATTTAGTTACAGGCAATTGAGGGCAGCCATAGGCAATCTCCTTCGCTGACCGGGCATTTTTATTGGCTCATTGCAGTTTTCAGGACCAAGGAAGACCTACCGGTAGGTAAAATGCCCGCTAAAATTTATTATATTTCTTAAAAGTGTCTCCATTCCTTCTCCCCCCCCTTAACCCCCCCTTTCACCCCCCCCATTCTCTCCCTTTCTCTCTCCTCTCCCCCTCTCACCCCTTCTCCCCACCCCCCCCAATCCGCGCTCTCTAAAGGACTTACCGTTACTGTGCAGCCGTTTTACTTTCTTCTTCATCGCGGGTGTGAATTTCAGACGGCTCCCCCGCTTTCCCTGGCCCCCCGCCTTTGCAATGTGTTTGTGTGTGTGCGTGGTCGGTCGATCCAGCTCGCAGTTTCAACACGGATGGTCGATCCAGCTCGAGGCTTTCCAGGCGAGTACCCTCGAGTTTGAAGGTCGAAGACACTCTTCTGAACTCGCGGATTAGGTCGCCTAAGTTGGACAGCCCCTTAACTCTCTTTTGAAAGCATTCAGTGGATTGGCCTCCACTGCTTTCTGAGGCAGAGAATTCCACAGATTCACAACCCTCTGCGTGAAAACATTTTTCTTCATCTCAGTTACAAATGGCTTATAACTTATTCTTAAACTGTGGCCCCTGGTTCTGGACTCCCCTAACATCGGGAACATGTTTCCTGCCTCCAGCATGTCCAACCCCTTAATAATCTTATATGTTTCAATGAGATTTCCTCTCATCCTTCTAAATTCCAAAGTATACAAGCCCAGCCTCTCCATTCTATCAACATATGACAGTCCCACTATCCCGGGAATTAACCTCATGAACCTACGCTGCACTCTCTCAATAGCAAGAATGTCCTTCCTCAAATTTGGAGACAAAACCCGCATACTATACTCCAGGTGTGGTCTCACTAGGGTCCTGTATAACTGCAGAAGGACCTCTTTGCTCCTATACTCAACTCATCTTGATATGAAGGCCAACATGCTATTTGCTTTCTTCACTGCCTGCTGTACCTGCATGCTCACTGATGAACAAGGACCCCCAGATCTCGTTGTACTTCCCTATTTCCCAACTTGACACCATTCAAATAATAATCTGCCTTCCTGTTTTTGCCAGCAATGTGGATAACCTCACATTTATCCACATTAAACTGCATTTGCCATGCATCTGCCCACTCACCCAACCTGTCCAAGTCACCCTGCATCCTCATAGCATCCTTGTCACAGTTAGCACTATCACCCAGACAGAAAGGAAGAGGAGGTTGGGTGCTGGTTATAGAGGAGATTAATGCATAGCAAGGAGAGACATTAGCTTGGATGCTGTAGAATCAGTATGGGTAGAACTGTGAAATAGCCAAGGGCAGAAAACGCTTGTTGGAGTTGTATAGAGACCACCAAACTGCAGTCGGGAGGGTGGGATAGCATCAAGCTGGAAATTATGGATGCCTGTAGCAAAGGTACTGCAGTTATCATGGGTGACTTTAATCTACATATATTGTAGATTGGGTCAATCAAATTGGTAGCAGTGCTGAGGAGGAGGATTTCCTGGAATGTATACCGGATTGTTTTTTCAACCAATATATAGAAAAACCGACTCGAAGGTATGTCATCCTAGAACGGGTAATGCGTAATGAGGAAGGATTAGTTAGCGATCGTGTTGTGCAGAGCCCCTTGTGCAACAGTGACCATAATATGGTTGAATTCTGCATTAGGATAGAGAGTGACATGGTTAATTCAGTGACTAGGGTACTGAACTTAAAGAAAGAAGACTCTGAAGGTATGAGACGGGAAATGGCCAGGATAGACGGGCAAATTATAGTAAAGGGTTGATGGTGGAGATGTAATGCCAAAGATTTAAAGACCACATGGATGAATTCCAAAAATTGTTCATCCCTGCCTGGCGAAAAAATAAAACGGGGAAGGCGGCTCAACTGTGGCTAAGGAGAGAAATCAAGGATAGTGTTAAATCCAAGGAAGAGGTAAATAAATTGGCTAGAGGAAGCAGCAAACCAGAGGACTGGGAGAAATTTAGAACAACAGAGGAGGACAAAGAGGTTATTTAATAGGGGAAAAAAGAGCATGAAAGAAAACTTGTGGGGAATATAAAAACTGACTCTGCTTCTGTGATGTGTAAAAAGGAAACAATTAGTGAAGACAAATGTAGGTCCCTTACAATCAGAGACAGGTGAATTTATAATGGGAAACAAGGAAATGGCAGAACAGTTGAACGAGTACTTTGGTTATGTCTTCATGATGGAAGACACAAACAATCTCCCAGAAATACAATGGGATCGAGGATCTAGTGGGAGGGAGGAACTGAAGGGAATCCACATTAGTCAGGAAATGGTGTTAGGTAAACTGTTGGGACTGAAGGCAGATAAATCCCCAGGACATGATGGCCTGCATCCCAGAGTACTCAAGAAGGTGGCCCTGGAAATTGTGGATGCATTGGTGATCATGTTTCCAATGTTTTCTCGACTGGATCGGTTCCTGTGGACTGGAGGGTAACCAATGTAACTCCACTTTTTAAGAAAGGAAGGAGAGAGTAAACGGGGAATTATAGACCAGTTAGTCTTACATCGGTAGTGAGGAAGATGCTGCAGTCGATTATTAAACATGTTATAAGCAGTGCATTTGGAAAGCAGTGGCAGGATCGGTAAAAGTCAGCATGGATTTATAAAGGGGAAATCATGCTTGACTAATCTTCTGGAATTTTTGGAGGATGTAACAAGTAGAATGGATAAGCGAGAGCCAAAAGTGCAGGCTCCAAGTTAACATGATTCTGGCCACTGTTTCAATTCCTAAATGGTAAATCCATGTTTTTAGTTCTAGGGGGCCCATGTTCAAGTAGTCTTGAATTATCTACAATCTATGTAACTGCTCATTAGTAATCTTTCCTTGTTCTGTGTCTCCTTCACTGTTCAAACATGTGTCATCTAACAGAAATCTGCAAAGGTCCTATTATTTCACACAAATTATGTCCATTGAGTGCTATTTTATGGTGTCTTGTAATGCTGAGTATGATTTCAAATTTTTTCAGGATTGACAAAGAATACAGAAAGGTACAGCACAGGAACAGTTCCTTCGGCCCATACTGTGCCAAACATGATGTCCAGATAAACTAATCTCATCTGCCTGTTCACGAACCATAACATTCCATGCATATCCATGTGCCGATCTAAAATACCTTATAGAATATTATTGAAAAGTTAATATTAATTCTGCTTCCACCATCATTGTCAAGTCATGTTGTCATTATCATTAATAAGTAGAGGAATTTCTCGGACTATAACTTTACTCAAAGACAAACAGTGACTCAGAAAACAAAGTGGTAGGAAAGAGACGCAGGGAGATACAGTTACAATTAAATGTAAATGACAACACTGGGGATTTCCTTTGGGGTTCTTCTGATTGCCCACCAGGTTTTATGGAAACCCCATTTAAACTCCTATCAGTTGCTTCCCAGTATGCCATTTAAGTCATGGTGCATGATAGGCAGAACCCCAGGGGAAATTTTGGGAAATATTGTTTTCGATTCATTTACCATACCTGTCAATGATATGATTGATTTTCACTTCCAATATCTGTCAAAATGTAAGCATAGTTTACTACTGGTTTACTTCCTCAGAAGACTGAGGGAGTTTGGCATGTTTCCAAGGACTCTTACCAACTTCTACAGATGCACCATAGAAAACACAATGCCTCACAGCTTAGCTTGGGAACAGCTCTGCCCAAGACTGCAGCAATTTCAGAGAGCTGTGGATGTATAGTCCCTCGCACAAACCAGCATCCCCTGCATTGACTCCACCTACATTTCATGATACAAAAGCTTGAAAGCATGAACCACCAGATTCAGGAACAGCTTCTTCCCCTCAGGTATCAAACTACTGGATGGACCTCCCATAACCTAGGATGTAGTTCCAATTTCAATTATCCAACCAACCTCTTAATGGACCTTGCATTTATTTTTGTCTATACTTTCTTGGTAATTGTAATCCTATTATGCCCCTATCCCACTTATGCCCCTGTCCCACTTAGGGACAGGAAACCTCTGGAGAATTTGCGCCCCACCCAAGGTTTCCGTGCAATTCCCGGAGATTCCCGGAGCTTTTTGTCAGTCTCCCTAATGGTCGAAAGTGGTTTCCGCTTCTTCTATAGAACATAGAACCGCACGGAAACCTTGGGTGGGGCGCAAAGTCTCCAGAGGTTTCCGTTCAGGTTTCCTAAATGGGACAGGGGCATATGTGGGACAGGGGCATAATGCTATAGCATTATATTCTGCACTCTGATGTTTTGCACTTTTACATGGATCAATTGTACTCATGGGAATATAGAATCCAGAAATTGGAGTTGCAAAGGGACTTGCGAGTGCTGGTTCTGGATTCCCAAAAAGTTAATCTGCTAGTCGAATTGGTAGTAAAGAAAGCAAACGCAATGCTAGCTAGCATTTATTTTGAGAGGGCTTGTATTAACAAACAGGGATGTAATGCTGAGGCTCTATAAGATGCTGGTCAGGCCACATTTGGAATATTGTGAGCAATTTGGGACACCATATCTCGGGCAGATGAGGCTCGTCAGCCTGGGAAGGCAGTCCATCTAGGAGAGGGAAAACTCTGATTTAAAACCTTCACTGCCTTGTGGCCATATCCAGTCATGGTAAAGGCTCCTGGCATAAACCTAAAAAAAATCCAGAGTCGGAGCCCCTAAGGCAGTTCATCGTTGTCTAAAACCTCGTTCTGGCAGCTCCTGCGGCGGCACTGGTGCCAAACTGTAACGGCCCTGCTGTTCCTTTGGATCGATCAGCGATGTGGAGAGGGGGGACATGCTGCATGGGCAATAGCCTGTCCTCCATATGACATTGCCCAGGCTTGCATCCGACCACACATCACCTGCAAACTAGGATAGAAACATAGAAACATAGAAATTAGGTGCAGGAGCAGGCCATTCGGCCCTTCGAGCCTGCACCGCCATTCAATATGACCATGGCTGATCATCCAACTCAGTACCCTGTACCTGCCTTCTCTCCATACCCCCTGATCCCTTCAGCCACAAGGGCCACATCCAACTCCCTCTTAAATATGGCCAACAAACTGGCCTCAACTACCTTCTGTGGCAGAGAATTCCACAGATTCACCACTCTCTGTGTGAAAAATGATTTTCTCATCTCGGTCCTAAAAGACTTCCCCCTTATCCTTAAACTGTGACCCCTTGTCCTGGATTTCCCCAACATCGGGAACAATCTTCCTGCATCTAGCCTGTCCAACCCCTTAAGAATTTTGTAAGTCTCTATGAGATCACCCCTCAATCTTCTAAATTCCAGCGAGTACAAGCCGAGTCTATCCAGTCTTTCTTCATATGGAAGTCGTGCCATCCCAGGAATCAGTCTGGTGAACCTTCTCTGTACAAGGATGCATCACCCATGTTCAGTTATGACCAAGGGGGCCTACTAATCTGAGGAAGGATGTGCTGGCTCTGGAGAGGGTCCGGTGGAGGTTTACACGAATGATCCCAGGAATTAATAGGTTAACATATGATGAGCATTTGACCGCTTTGGGCCTGTGCTCGCTGGAATTTAGAAGAATGAGGGGGGACCTCATTTGAACATACAGAATAATTAAAGGCTTGGATAGAGTGGATGTGAAGAGGACATTTCCACTAGTGGGAGAGTCTAGGGCTAGAGGTTATAGCCTCAGAATTGAAGGAGACCTCCACCACGAGTTCTGGCGACCTTAAGTGACTAAAAAAAAAGTCAAAGTCAAAGTCAAAAGAGTTTATTGTCATGTGTCCCTGACAGGACAATTAAATTATTTCTATGCTTAGCACAGCAGAACATAGTAGGCATTGACTACAATTATATACTTAAATACACACATTAATTAATAAATTAATAAAGTGCAAATAACAGATGGAGGGGTATAAATGTTCAGATTTTGTCCGAGCCAGGTTTAATAGCCTGATGGCTGTGGGGAAGTAGCTATTCCTGAACCGGGTCGTTGCAGTTCTCAGGCTCCTGTACCTTCTACCCGAAGGTAGCAGGGAGATGAGTGTGTGGCCAGGGTGGTGTGGGTCCTTGATGATGCTGCCAGCCTTTTTGAGGCAGCGACTGTGGTAGATCGCCTTGATGGAAGGAAGGTCAGAGCCGATGTTGGACTGGGCAGTGTTTACTACTTTTTGTAGTCTTTTCCTCTCCAGGGCGCTCAAGTTGCCGAACCAAGCCACGATGCAACCAGACAGCAAGCTCTCTACTGTGCACCTGTAGAAGTTAGAGAGAGAGAAAAAACAAGGTTGCAGTGACCTACGACCTCCTACGACCTTCCTCAACTATGTGTGCGACCTCCTACGACTATATTGAAGACCTCCCTCGACTATGAAGACGACCTCCTTCGACCTCCTTCAACTATGTTGAAGACTGGCTTCGGCCATGTATGTTTTACTCGAGGATGGTCTCTGGCAAATTGGCCCGTGAATGAGCACGACCCCCTTCGACCTCAGAGGACCACACCGAAAACCAACATTGACCAGTGACAAGTGCCTACAGCTCAAAAGATCACCTGATAAAATGATGTCATGTCTGCATTTTTTTCTCACTAAAAAATGCCTCCCAGGTTTTTTTTTAAAATCATTCTGAACCATGCAAGCAAGGAAGGAACTAGTTTGGAGGATGTTAGCAAAAATACAATTACTGCGGTTTGCAGTAGCCCTTTTGTTTCAGCAGCCTTTTAAGAAAGGCAGAAGGGGAAGAGCAAGGGTGAAGAGGCAGCGCAAGAAGAGGTCTCAATGGATGAATGGCGATGGTGTGATGGACTGTCCCAGTACATCAGATGACTGGAAGACAGTGGTGCAGGGCTTTGACAAAAGATGGAACTTTAAGCACACAAGTGGGGCAGTGGATGGCAAGCATGTCATTCTTGTCCCTGTCCCTGTACCCCTCATTTTCCTTATTGTACAGGGTGGCATTCTGCTGGAACCATTCCTCAAGGTCCCCCTCCTGCTGCCTGGTGAAGGTGCAGGGCATAACCTTCCTCCAGCCCTCCCTCACCACCAATGGGGTATCTGCCTCTGATGCCGTGTCAGACACAGGAGAAAGGGCTGCTTTCCTGCCTTCAAATGTGGCAGTGAAGGATGGGGTGGTGGTGGGGACATATACTATCACCCTGGTCTCCTCCTCCAGGGGTCTCTCATGCAGGGCTCCCTCCTCCTGCACTATCACCTCCTGTGGTATCATCTCCTGCCACTCCTCCTCCTAGGTGGGCAACACCTGCATGGCAGGTTTTTTTTAGGGTTGTGCCGTCCCCCTGAGCTGCTGCCTTTTTGATGCCATCTCTAAAACATGTCTCCACGCCGAAAAACTCTCCAGCTATGAATGAACATGCCTTGGAGTGACAGAGGTCACGTGCTGCTGTTTAAATTACCTTTTTTTTCTACTTTTTTTCACCCCGGAGCTATTACCTTCAACTATCTTCGACCACCTTCGAGTACCTACGACTAGCATCACGACCTACTACGACCAACTTCGACTAAACCTACGACTAAAAAAGTATTCATTTTTCCCACGGCAACCTATTTTTAGTCATGGTCAATTTTTAACATCTTGAAAAATACGCTGCAACCTTGCTGAAACCTCGACTACGTGGAGACCACTCTCGACCATGAAGGAGAGTGACGAACACCTCCTACGACCTCGTGGCGACCTTCCCGCGACTATGGGTTGCGGGCAAGGTCGCCAGAACTATCGGTGGAGGTTGCCCAAGTGGGACAGGGGCTTAAGAGTGAGAAGGCCTGAAAATCTACATTCCAGAGTACTGGAGGCAGTGGTCTGGCAATTGTGAATGCACTGGTTGTCATCTTCCGAAATTCTTTAGACTCTAGAGGAGTTCCTATAGCTTGGAGATCAACAAATGTAACCCCGCTTATTAAAGGGGGAAGAATAAAAATAGGAAATTACAGACCAGTAAGCTGTTATCAGTATTGGAAAATGCTAGAACTTATTATAAAAGATCCATAGCATAGCCTCGGAAAATAAATGGACAAATCAGCATGGATTTAAAAATTAGAACACATGCTTAACAAATCTTTTGGGGGTTTTTTGAGGATGTACCAACCAGAATAGATAAGGGAGAACTAGTGAATGTGGTATTTTTTGATTTCCAAAAGGTTTTTAGTAAGGTCCCACATTCAAAGTTAATGTTCAAAATGAAAGCATGTGAAATTGTAATTCATATACTAGGATGGATTGAGAAATGTTTTTTAGTCTTGAAGCATACAGTATAATAAATGGGATATTCTGCTGATATCAAGAAGGAGGAGGTGTTAGGTCTCCTCAAGAACATTAAGATGGTTATTCCCACAGGCCTAATGGAATCTATTCCATGTTGTTGAGAAAGGCAAGAGAGAAGATTGCTGGGACTTTACCAGAGATCTTTGTATCGCCAATTGCCATAGGCAAAGTCCCATGTTGTTCCTCTGCATAAGGGAAATAGGGACAAAACAGAAAATTATAGACTGGTGATTGTTATCTCAGTGACAGGGAAATTATTAGAGAAGATTCTCTGGGATTGGATCTACTCACATCTGAAAAAGCATAGACTTATGGATATTCACCTTTGCTTTGTGCTGTGGAGGGATATCTTACAAACATGACTGAGTTTTTGAAGAGTTGACAAATATGATTGATGAGGTTAAGATAGTGGATAGTGTGCAAAATGGACTTTAATAAAACTTTTGACAAGGTTCCTCGTGGTAGGCTGATCTAGGATATTAAAGCACATAGGATCCATGGAGACTTGGTAGAAAGGATTCAAAAGTGGCTTGGTCATAGAATATCAAAGGTAGTATTGGGTACCCTAGGGTAGTATAAACTGCTAGTCAGTTATTAAAGACGGGATAGCAGCACATTTGGAAAGTGGTGAAATCATTGGACAAAGTCAGCATAGATTTACGAAAGGTAAATCATGTCTGACGAATCTTATTGAATTTTTTGAGGATGTAACTAGTAGAGTGGATAAGGGAGAAACAGTGGATGTGTTATATCTGGACTTTCAGAAGGCTTTCGACAAGGTCCCACATAAGAGATTGGTATACAAACTTAAAGCACACGGTATTGGTGGTTCAGTATTGATGTGGATAGAGAACTGGCTGGCAGACAGGAAGCAAAGAGTACAAGTGAACGGGTCCTTTTCAGGATGGCAGGCAGTGACTAGTGGGGTGCCACAAGGCTCAGTGCTGGGACCCCAGCTATTTACAATATATATTAATGATTTGGACGAGGGAATTAAATGCAACATCTCCAAGTTTGCGGATGACACAAAGCTGGGGGGCAGTGTTAGCTGTGAGGAGGATGCAAGGAGGCTGCAAGGTGACTTGGATAGGTTGGGTGAGTGGGCAAATGCATGGCAGATGCAGTATAATGTGGATAAAGGTGAGGTTATCCACTTTGGTGGCAAAAACAGGAAAGTGGACTATTATTTGAATGGTGACAGATTAGGAAAAGGGGAGATGCAACGAGACCTGGGTGTCATGGTACACCAATCATTGAAAGTAGGTATGCAGGTGCAGCAGGTTGTGAAGAAAGCGAATGGTATGTTGGCATTCATAGCAAAAGGATTTGAGTGCAAGAGCAGGGAGGTTCTACTGCAATTGTACAGGGTCTTGGTGAGGCCACACCTGGAGTATTGTGTACAGTTTTGGTCTCCTAATCTGAGGAAAGACATTCTTGCCATAGAGGGAGTACAGAGAAGGTTCACCAGACTGATTCCTGGGATGGCACAATTTCCATATGAAGAAAGACTGGATAGACTCGGCTTGTACTCGCTGGAATTTAGAAGAATGAGAGGGATCTCATAGAGACTTACAAAATTCTTAATGGGTTGGACAGGCTAGATGCAGGAAGATTGTTCCCGATGTTGGGGAAGTCCAGGACAAGGGGTCACAGTTTAAGGATAAGGGGGAAGTCTTTTAGGACCGAGATGAGAAAATAATTTTTCACATAGAGAGTGGTGAATCTGTGGAATTCTCTGCCACAGAAAGTAGTTGAGGCCAGTTTGTTGGCTATATTTAAGAGGGAGTTAGATGTGGCCCTTGTGGCTAAGGGGATCAGGGGGTATGGAGAGAAGGCAGGTACGAGATACTGAGTTGGATGATCAGCCATGGTCATATTGAATGGCGGTGCAGGCTCGAAGGGCCGAATGGCCTGCTCCTGCACCTATTTTCTATGTTTCTATGTTTCTATTATTTGAATGAAAATGTATGTGGCTAATGTAAGTTTACAGATAATGCAAACATTAGCAGAGTTATGGACAGTGAGGAAAGTTGTCAAAGGATTCAGTAGGTTATAGACCAGTTAGACATTTCTGCAGATAGGTGGCAGATTTTAATCTAGACAAATACGAATCGCTCCACTTTGGGAGGTTAAATGTAAGTGGAAAGTGCACTGTGAATTATAGGACCTCAGGAGCATTGATGCACAATGATCTTGGGAAGGAAGTCCATAGTTCCCTGAAAACGGAAACACACATGGGTAGAGTGGTAAACAAGGCATACGGCACACTTGCCTTCATCAATTGGGGCATTGATTATAATACATTATTGGAGACACAAGAATCCGCAGAAGCTAAAATCATGAGCTAACAAAACTGCTGGAAGAACTCAACAGGTAAGGCAGTACCTGTGGAGAAAATGTATAATTTGATTAAGAGTCCCAAAGCAAAACATCATCTGTTCATTATCTGCACAGATCCTACCTGACTCATTGAGTTCCTCCAGCATTTCACTTTTTGTGTTGATTATAAAAGTTGGGAAGTCACGTTGCAGCTGTATGTACAGTAACTTTGCGTAGGTCGCATTTGGAGTATTGTGTGCAATTCTGGTGGCCACATTAGAGGAAGGATGTGGAAGCTCGGGACAGGGTGCAGAAGGGGTTTATCAGGATGTTGAGCAAAAAACAAACTGCTGGAGGAACTCAGCAGGTCAGGTGGCATATGTTGAAGGAATGGATAGGTAATATTTTGGATTGGGACTTCTTCAGAGTGATGGAGTAGTTCGGAGAAAGGTGGAAAAGAAAAATAAAGAAGGACAGTAAAAGGTTCTTTAGATATGTTAAGGAAAAAAAGAGTAGCAAAGTCAAATGTGGGTCCATTGAAGGCAGACACAGGTGAAATTATTATGGGCAACAAGGAAATGGCAGAAGAGTTGAATAGGTACTTCGGATCTGTCCTCACTAAGGAAGACACAAACAATCTCCCCAATGTACTGGAGGACAGAGGATCTAAGGGGGTAGAGGAACTGAAAGAAATTTTCATTAGGCGAGAAATAGTATTGGGTAGGCTAATGGGACTGAAGGATGATAAATCCCCTGGGCCTGATGGTCTGCATCGCAGGGTCCTCAGGGGGGTGGCTCTAGAACTAGTGGATGCATTGTTGATCATTTTCCAATGTTCAATAGATTCAGGATCAATTCCTGTGGATTGAAGGATAGCTAATGTTATCCCACTTTTCAAGAAAGGAGCAAGAGAGAAAACGGGGAATTACAGACCAGTTAGCCTGACTTTGGTGGTGGAAAAGATGCTGGAGTCAATTATTAAAGAGGTAATAATGGGGCATTTGGATAGCAGTAAAATAATTAGTCCAAGTCAACATGGATTTATGAAAGGGAAATCATGCTTGACTAATCTTCTGGAATTTTTTGAGGATGTGACAAGTAAAATGGATGAAGGGGTGCCAGTGGATGTAGTGTATCTAGACTTTCAGAAAGCCTTTGATAAGGTCCCGCACGGGAGATTGATGACTAAAATTAGAGCACATGGTATTGGGGATAGGGTGTTGACATGGATAGAAAATTGGTTGGCAGACAGGAAGCAAAGAGTAGGCGTGAACGGGTCCTTTTCAGAATGGCAGGCAGTGGCGAGTGGAGTGCCGCAAGGCTCGGTGTTGGGGCCGCAACTGTTTACCATATATATTAATGATTTGGAAGAGGGAATTAGGAGCAACACTAGCAAGTTTGCGGATGACACAAAGCTGGGTGGCAGTGTGAACTATGAAGAGGATGTTAGGAGGTTGCAGGGTGACCTGGACAGGTTGAATGTGTGGGCAGATGTGTGGCAGATGCAGCATAATATAGATAAATGTGAGGTTATCCACTTTGGCAGCAAAAACAAGGGGGCAGATTATTATCTCAATGGGGTTAGGTTAGGTAAGGGGAAGGTGCAGCGAGACCTGGGTGTCCTTGTTCAACGGTCACTGAAAGTTGGCTTACAGGTACAGCAGGCAGTGAAGAAAGCTAATGAAATGTTGCCCTTCATAACAAGAGGATTTCAGTATAGGAGTAAAGAGGTTCTTCTGCAGTTGTATAGGGCTCTGGTGAGACCACATCTGGAATATTGTGTACAGTTTACGTTTCCTAATTTGAGGAAGGACACCCTTATGATTGAGGCAGTGCAGCGTAGGTTCACGAGATTGATTCCTGGGATGGCGGGACTGTCATATGAGAAAAGATGGAAAAAACTAGGATTGTATTCACTGGAGTTTGGAAGGATGAGGGGGATCTTATAGAAACATATAAAATTATAAAAGGACTGGACAAGCTATATGCAGGAAAAATGTACCCAATGTAGGGCAAGTCCAGAACCAGGGGCCACAGTCTTAGAATAAAGGGGATGTCATTTAAGACTAAGGGGGAAAAACCTTTTCACCCAGAGACTGTGAATTTATGGAATTCCCTGCCACAGAGGGCAGTGGAGGCCAAGTCACTGGATGGATATAAGAGAGAGTTAGATAGAGTTCTAGGGCTAGTGGAGTCAAGGGATATGGGGAGAAGGCAGGCACGGGTTATTGATAGGGGACAATCAGCCATGATCACAATGAATGGCGGTGCTGGCTCGAAGGGCTGAATGGCCTCCTCCGGCACCTGTTTTCTATGTTTCTATGTTTCTAAAAGTGTGGGTGGGACAAGGCCAGCCAGTGATAGTGGGATACAGATGGAAAAGTGACAAAAGGGGTTCAGATAAGGAAAGGTGTGAACTGTAAAGCAAGAGCGAAGATTATGCGTGGAAAGGGACAGGGAACGGGAAGGAAGTGGCTTTTTAAAAATTGGAGGCTCAAGGATGGGAGTTGCTAACAAATTTATCTCCCCTTCCCATTCCCATAACAAATGTTTTTGTCCTTGCATCCCTCTATTACCAGTGAGGCAATATGTAAACTAGAACAGCACCTCATATTCCACTTAGGTAGCCTAAAACCCAATGGTATGAACATTGAATTCTCCAATTTCAAGTTGCACTCTGTACATCCCCTCTCTTTTCCATGCAACACCACCCTTCCCCCTCCCCCAATCCCGGTGTGCAGACATTTCTCCCACCACCTCCCAAGTCATTCTGCTCTTCTCCCTTCCTCCATATGGTCACCTCCCATCCCCAAGTCACATATTTTCTCTTCCTCCTAACTCTTTCCCCTCACCCCTCCCTCATTCTTCATGTAAATGTATTTTTCTCTGGAGCATTTGAAGCTAAGTTGTGACCTAATGGAAGTATATAAAGTTATGAGATGATGGAAAGTGTTGGTAGGTAATCTTTTTCCCAGAAGGGAAATGTCAAATACTACCAGGGGGGAATGGAGATGCTATCTCCCCTGGCAGCATGTTCCAGGCACTTCCTATTCTTTGCAACATTTAAGAGGCATTTAGACAGGCAAGAACAGGCAAGTAATAGTGTGATATAGATCAAGAGCAGACGGGTGTACGGTTTAAATTAGTATCCTAGTCAGCACAGACTAGAACACCAATTCTGGCTGAAGGACCTGTTCCTGTGCTGAACTGTTCTGTGTCTTATATCTATGGCACAATATTTAAGTTACCAAACTATTAACTTAGAGACTTGAGTTTAAATCCCACCATGTTAGCTACGGGATTTAAATTTAGTTATAATGTGGAACTGTAAGGTGAAGAGGTTTCAATAAATTTTATCATTTATAATGATCTAAAAATTAATGTTGTAATAATCCTTCTAGTTCACTCAAATCTTTTAGAAGAAAATAAATGTAATCTTTAGCCTGTCTGGCCTATATATAACAACAAAACCACCAAAGCAGTTGACTCATACCTACCCTCTGAAATGCCCACACAGTTATTACTTTACTACTGTTGAAATCATCATGACAACGACTGCTCACAAGAAAATAGCTCACACCATCTTCTCAAACGCATTAATGGTCAGGCAATAATGCCAGCTTTGAAAGCAATGCTGAGATCCTGAAAAATCAAGACTATTTTTTTTTTAAATCTGTATCCAAATTTGATATAATTGTGTCCTGGAACTATAAGATACTATTTATGTGTGTACAATCACACAACCTTACACTACAGGAAACCATTCAGCTGGAACAACTCATATTGTCCCATCATCCACAATGCAAATAGAAATCCTTCTCAATTTCATCACTTCCCTTTAAAAACTGTTATGGATTTAGTTGACATTATTCTTCCTGGCAGAATATTTCATGTCCCAATAACCCACTGCATTACAAAAAATAAAACTCTCCATTATTTATACACCTCTATATACTATTCCCTTCAACTTGTTTTTCCTGAATTTCTACCTCTGAATTCCTTTTAATTTTAAGCATTTTTATCAAATTCCCTCTAGACATTTTTGTTCTAATAAAAAAGAACCACTTTACTGCCTGATCAAAAGAGAACCACTGATCTCTGGTGACATATAGAACCAATGGATCTGTAAAATCCTTCTGTGCAATCTACAAAACGTTGACACTACATCAAAACAGTACTCAATTTATTGGCTGGGGCCAATAATTACTCAGGTCAAGGCTTATCTTTTTGTTTTGACACCCTATATCTCTACGTATGGTCTACATAAACAGAATTGTATATCTTTATCAACTTCTCCTTACTCCTTTACCACTTCCTGTTCCTGTATTTCTAAAAACAATCTTTTCCTTTATATGTATCTTCTCTTATAGTTCGTCTGAAATCATTTTCATTAGACCACAGTAATATTTCTTTGGAAGTTTACAAAAATTGCAAAACAATTCAGAGGGTAGGGCCTGAAAAAAAGATGTCATGGGTGTCATCGCTACTGAACATGGCTGAGGAAGAACATGGAAATGGAGCAATGTGTGAAGAAACGTGAAGTTGTCAACTCACTTGAATAGTGCCAGTAAAGGACCAAGGTATTGCACAGTATTGAACCGTGTACCGAGATATAGCTAAACACTTTACGTTTACGTACAATCCAGGCAGATCATGAGTACATTAGGTAGTGCAAAATAGAAAATAAACTGAGCACAGAATAATCATAGAGTTATACAGCATGGAAACTTCCTTAGTTATGCATCTCCCTATCCCCTGATTTCAGTCTGAAGAAGGATTGCGACCTGAAACATCACGCATTCCTTCTCTCCAGAGATGCTGCCTTTCCTACTGTTACTCCAGCATTTTGTGTCTATCTTTGGTTTAAACCAGCATCTGCAGTTCCTTCCAACACTGAATATAATATTAAAGAGAAACAGCAGGTACAAAAAGTGCAAGGGCCACAATGAGCTAGATTGGAAGATTCATAATACATCTAGTCATAGAGTTATACAGCATGGAAAAAATCACTTTGACCCAACTTGCCCACACCGTCCAACATATCCCATCTAAACTAGCCCTACCCAGCTATGTTTTACCCATACCCATCTAAAGCTATCAAGCAAGACTGCTTTATCAAAGGGAGCTGAGGGAATGCTCTGTGTTCTGTTTCACAGAGACATGGCTCACCCCAAGCTCCCCAGACTCAGCAGTCCAGCCTGAAGGATTCTCCATCCACCGTATCGACCGTACACTGGCATCTGGGGAAGGGAGAGGAGGGGGAGTCTGCCTCATGGTCAACTGCGTGGTGCTCAGACGTGGCAGTCCTGTCCAACTCCTGCTCTCCACACCTCGAACATCTGGCGATGAAGTGCCATCCCTGCTACCTTCCGAGGGAATTCACCTCCATCATCCTGACCGTGGTCTACACTGGCACTGGAGGAGCTGCACGCCGTGGTCAACAAACACCAGACGTCTTACCCCGAGGCATTTACCACCATCGCTGGGGACTTCAATAAGGCAAACCTAAATAAATCACTCCCCAACTTCCACCAACATGTCTCCTGCTGCACCAGAGGACCAAACACCCTCGACCACTGCTACATCACCATCAAGAATGCCTATCGCTCTATCCCTCGCCCTCACTTCGGCAAATCCGACCATACCGCAGTGCTGCTTCTTCCTGCCTACAGGCAGCAATTAAAGAGCGCACCCCCAGAGGTGAGGACAGTACAGAGCTGGTTGGGGGGGGGGGGGGGGGGGGCAGAGGAACAACTACAGCACTGAGTCTGTAGACTGGGCAATGTTCAAGGACTCGGCAACGGACTTGAACGAATACGCCACAGTCGTTACAGACTTCATTTAGAAATGTGTGGAGGACTGCACCCCCACAAAAACCTCCGAGTGTTTTGCAATCAGAAACCTTGGATCAACTTTGAGATCCGTACTCTTCTGAAGACCAGACACCGGGCATTCATGTCTGATGATACAGTGGCCTACAAGAAGTCCAGATACGACCTTGGTAAGGCCATCAAAAAGGCCAAAAGGGACTTCTGCTCCAAGCTGGAGGATGAGACAGATGCTCGGCAGCTGTGGCGGGGCCTGAATGCAAACTGCTCCTACAAGGCGAAATCAGGAGGCAGCTCGAATGTCGTCGAAACATCACTCCCTGATGAGCTCAATGTATTCTATGCACGCTAGATAGAGAGAACATCGATGTGCCTTCCCGAGCCCCCATTCGCTGTGATGGTATTTCAGTCATGCATCTGCCCACTCACTCAACCTGTCCAAGTCACCCTGCAACCTCCTAGCATCCTTTTCGCAGTTCACATTGCCACCCAGCTTTGCGGCATCTGCAAGATGATGGATTTACACTGAATAAAAGTTAAATTTTGTGATTTGCGAGCTCAATGCGTTTTACGCACGCTTTGATAGGGAGAACACCAATGTGTCTTCCCGAGCCCCCATTTGCTGTGATGGTATTTCAGTCTCAGTCAAAGAGGCCGACATCAGGAAATCCTTCAGAGGGGTGAACCCTCGAAAAGCGCCTGGACCTGATGGTATACCTGGTCGTGTTCTATAAACCTGTGCGGACCAACTGGCTGGAGTTATTACGTGCATTTACAACCTCTCACTTCTGAGGTCTGAGGTTCCCACCTGCTTCAAAAGGGCATCAATTATACCAGTGCCCAAGAAGAGCAAGGTGACGTGCCTCAATGACTATCGACCTGTGGCACTAACGCCTGTGGTGATGAAGTGCTTCAAGAGGTTGATCAAGGCGCAAATTAACTCCTACCTCGATAAAAACCTGGACCCACGGCAGTTCGCTTACCGCCACAACAGATCAACAGTGGATGCGATCTCGCTGGCTCTCCACTCCGCTCTGGACCACTTGGACAACAAATACTCATATGTCAGGCTGACATCTCACAGAACTGGGTCTCTGCACATCCCTCTGCAATTGGATCCTCGACTTCCTCATTCACAGACCACAATCTGTTCGTATTGGTGGAAATGTGTCAGACTCGATAACAATCAGCACGGGAGCACCTCAAGGCTGCGTGCTCAGCCCCCTGCTGCACTCTCTCTATACTCATGACTGCGTAGCCGGTCACAGTGCGAACTCCATCATCAGGTTCACTGACGACACCACTATTGTGGGACGTATCACTGATGGGGATGAGTCGGAGTACAGAAGAGAGATCGAGCGACTGTCCATATGGTGCCAGTACAATAACCTGGCCCTCAACACCAGCAAAACCAAGGAACTAATTGTGGACTTTGGAGGAGTAGGATGGGGACCCACAGTCCCGGTTATATCAACGGGTCGATGGTTGAAAGGGTCAAGAGCTTCAAATTCCTGGGCGTGCACATCTCTGAAGATCTTTCCTGGTCCGAGAACACTGATGCAATTATCAAGAAAGCACATCAGCGCCTCTACTTCCTGAGAAGATTACGGAGAGTCGGTTTGTCAAGGAGGACTCTCTCTACCTTCTACAGGTGCACAGTAGAGAGCTTGCTGACCGGTTGCATCGTGGCTTGGTTCGGCAACTTGAGCGCCCTGGAGAGGAAAAGACTACAAAAAGGTAGTAAGCACTGCCCAGTCCATCATCGGCTCTGACCTTCCTTCCATCGAGGGGATCTACCACAGTCGCTGCCTCAAAAAGGCTGGCAGCATCATTAAAGACCCACACCATCCTGGCCACACAATCATCTCCCTGTTGCCTGACGACTGCAACGACCAGGTTCAGGAATAATTACTATCCCACAGCCATCAGGCTATTAAATGGCTCGGACAAAACTCTGAACATTAATAACCCATTATCTGTTATTTGCACTTCATCAGTTTATTTATTCATGTGTGTATATAATTATATAATGGTATATGGACACACTGATCTGTTGTTGTAGACAATGCCTACAATGTACTGTTGTGCTGAAGCAAAGCAATAATTTTACTTCGGAGTTATGTGAGTGATTCCGTGAAAAACCCTGCCAATCCGCACGCGTGTCATTGCATCGTTCATATGGCGAAGCACCGGACTGGCAGGCGAATCGCTCCTGCCAGCGATAAGTTTAAACTACAGGTAAGTTTTGTTTTCTTACCTGGTGTTGATTTTCTTGCAGGAACCTCTTTTACAGAGGTTTTCCTGCTCGATATTTTCGCGGTCCGACAAGGTGAACCGGCTATGAACTGTGGGGACACCCCGGTTCCGACCGCGGAAGCGGGTAGCTGGTGAATGTCGGGTTCGCGTAATCAGTAATGTATAAAATTTGGAGGTTGGCCAGGATGGAGCTCCTATGGAGAGGGGGCTCCATCTAGATACACTAGCAGGAGTTGTGTCAGGGCGGGGCTATGGGAGAGCCCGCGCCAGCAGCGCCTTGCACAGGGCTGCTTCATGTTCATGCTGAGTCTGTGTCAGGGCGGGGCTATGGGAGAGCCCGTGCCAGCAGCGCCTTGCACAGGGCTGCTTAATGTCTTCCTCTTGGAGGAGGAGAGCATAGCGGGTCAGTATAAGCCTGACGCCGAGTCTATGGCAGCTCAGGCCTATGGGAGAGCCAGCGCCAGCAGCGCCTTGTAATAGGGCTGCTTAATGTCTCCCTCATGGAAGAGGAGAGCATGCCGGGTCAGTGTAAATCTGACGCCGAGTCTGAGGGTATAGCCGTGGAGCATACCCCAAGGGATGAAGGGCACGTGTCAGAGGTCCCATTCCTGGCAGCAAGGTTTGCCATCCCAACATGATACAGTGAACACCGCTATCAGGTGGACATTAGAGCCTATTCCGCCAAATCTTCTATTCAGGTAAGGCCTATTCAACAGACAAAACCTGGAGGCCAATCAAGGCCGACGACGAGCAAAGCAGGGACAACACCCTATGTCTTCATCGGCAGTAAGAGGTTCACTGAACCAAGTGCCAGCTTGAAGCTGGGCAGAGGTTCCACGCACCCTAATCTATAAGGTAACCAGGCAGATAGGTTGGTCTGACACTTCCGAACCATGGATAAGGGTACCACTTACACGTTAGTTAAACTTACACTTGGTTGTACAATGCACAAATGGTGAGACATAGTCAGCTACTTAGTGGCATCTAAACATGTAAAACTGCACAATATTAACATTCCAAGCAAGGTAATTGTGCCCAGCATTGTCTTAAAAGAAAGATGGTGAGAGCGGATTATTTTGGACCTGACAGGACTTAGTCCGTTTGTGCAGTATAATTTAAAATGGAAACATTCGCTACTGCCAAGCAATTGGTTTCCACAGGGTGTTATATGACATGCATAAATCTTAAGGATGCATATTATTCAGTACCTGTTCATAAAGAGTATCTGAAATTTAGCTGGATGTGGGAATTATGGCAATTCAAGCATACCTAATAGGTTAACCTCAGTCCTAGATATCGGTTTCAGCTGTTACACTCATGGTTGAGAGATTTGCCTCATCCATCCAGCTAAATCAAAATTGGTACTGGTTAAAGTAATTGACTATTTGGGATTCACAGTTAATTCAATTCACATGCCTGTGACTCTGCCCAAGAGCAAGAGATTAGATTTAATTGAAGGCTGCATCAAGTTCTTGGGGGAGCAATCACCTTCAATTAGACATGTGACCAACTTGATTGGTAAATTGATAGCTGCCTTTCCAGCTGTGCAGTATAGACTTTTGCATACCGAAACTTACAGAGGGCGAAGGCTGAGTTTAGCAGCATTTACAGGCTCAAGGCGTATTGTATCACCAAGCAGCACTTACATGTTCAGCTTCAGCTTGACCACACCACGGCAGTGGAGTATGTTAATGCCTACGGCCTGAGCACACCCGATCCAGTCTGTTCTCGGAAGCTAAGCAGGCTCAGGCCTGATTAGTACTTCGATGGGAGACACTTGGGTGGAATCAAGTCGAAACCTTGTGACAGATTGGCTAACCTCATTTGGCACCTATTGCATTAAAAAGAACATTTGGATTTCACCTGTCTATTTGCCAGGTATATTCAATATAGAAACATAGAAACATAGAAATTAGGTGCAGGAGCAGGCCATTCGGCCCTTCGAGCCTGCACCGCCATTCAATATGATCATGGCTGATCATCCAACTCAGTATCCTGTACCTGCCTTCTCTCCATACCCTCTGATCCCTTCAGCCACAAGGGCCACATCTAACTCCCTCTTAAATATGGCCAACGAACTGGCCTCAACTACCTTGTGTGGCAGAGAATTCCACTGATTCACCACTCTCTGTGTGAAAAATGATTTTCTCATCTCGGTCCTAAAAGACTTCCCCCTTATCCTTAAACTGTGACCCCTTATCCTGGACTTCCCCAACATCGGGAACAATCTTCCTGCATCTAGCCTGTCCAACCCCTTAAGAATTTTGTAAGTCTCTATGAGATCACCCCTCAATCTTCTAAATTCCAGCGAGTACAAGCCAAGTCTATCCAGTCTTTCTTCATATGGCAGTCGTGCCATCCCAGGAATCAGTCTGGTGAACCTTCTCTGTACTCCCTCTATGGCAAGAATGTCTTTCCTCAGATTAGTGGTGGCAGATAATTGCTCAGATAATATGGTGGCAGACACCAGGTCACGCATATTCAATGAGTGGATGTTCAATCATGATGTATTTAATTAACTTGTTCTTCGGTATGGGATGCTAGATATCGATTTGTTTGCATCCAGACTCCACCACCAGGTACCGAAGTATGTTTCATGGGAACCTGATCCAGAGGCAGTAGCAGTCAATGCATTCTCGCTACACTGGGGCGGAATGGTTATATGCATTTCCCCCCTTCTGCATCATCAGTCGGTGCTTGACCAAGATCAAGCAGGACTCCGCTTCAGGAGTTGGTGGTATCCGACTGGCCTACACACGGACATTGCAGCCTATTATGGTGGTTCCAAAAAGTCATGATCTGTTGGTGCACCCTGTGACTGGAGATCCGTACCCATTGTATGATCGTGGTAATTTATTAATTTGCAGATTTAAAGAGAACCATACCTGGGTCGGGGACTATCCAATCGTACTGTGGATGTCATCACATCGTCCTGGAAGGATAGTACGAAAAAGCGGGGTGGAAGATTGCAACCTTCACGTGGTCTGCCCTGTTTCGACTAATGCAATCAGCTCGACGTGCACAAATGGAAGATCAAATAGAACAAGTTGTCCAACAACTTTAGGCTGTGCATGCCACACGAAAAAAGAAGAAGTAGGAAAAAGCAATACATCTCTTATGTCAGGAAATGGGAGTTTTGTTTACATGGGAACATTACATACCACACAGCTTCCATCCCAGATGTGCTTGAATGTCCAAGTTACGTTTCGATGACGGGTGAGCTATCGTGCCATCAATAGCGCCAGGAATGCCCTGTCCTCGTACCTCTGCTGGGGGTCAGAACTTCAGTCTGTAGGATCTCACCGTAATATCCAGATTTATGAAGAGTGTTTTAATTCCAAATCCTCCAGGCCTAGGCACTCTGAAATCTGGGATGTGAGCTTGGTGCTGACACTGTTTCGTCAGTGGAGTACAGCCACATCCTTGTCATTGCCGAAGATTACCCTAAAGTTGGTTATGTTCATGGCGCTGGTTTCAGCGCAAAGGGATCAGACTTTGCACAAACTGTGTCTGGACACGATGGTGTCATCAGGAAATGACGTTATATTTTACATCTATGACCTAATTAAACAAAGCACACAGGCATGTTTGTACTGTCAGCATATCCCATGGATTACGGCTGTGTGTAGTGCCGCGCTTGAGGAGCTATACCAAGGTCACCAAGCCTCAGAGGCGCCGAAGTAGCATTGTTTATTAGCCACAAAAAAGCCACATATGCAAGTGTCCGTTCGGACCAACTCAAGATGGCTGAAACAAGTGTTGGGTTGTGCAGCAGTTCATACTGACAATTTTAAATCTCACTCCACCAGGGCAGCATCAACGTCAGCAGCGAGGGCAATGGACGTCCTTCTACACCATATCCTTGCGGCCGCAGGATGGTCAAATGAATTGACTTTCAAAGATTTTATAAGAAACCACTTATTGAACCCGGGGGTGTTTGCCCATTCCATTTTAAGTTCTGTTTCATAGCGTCTCCCTGGGAGAGAGGAGTCGCTATTGTGTTTCTCTTGTTTATTTTGTGAATAAGGCAACATGTTAATCAGTACCATGTTTGACTGTATTACTAATTATTTACCTCTCCCAAGTCAACTGATGCAGTGTGAGACGCCTGGATTTGGATTGGTGTGAAATCACAGATCTTTGAAATATTCATGGAATCACTCACGTGACTCCGAAGTAAAGTAGTAAGATTAAATGTGAACTTACCAGTTTGAAGTTTGATCTTTATTTTATGAGGAGTTACGGTGAGCGATTAAGTGCCCACTGGTAGTTCTAAGTTTATAATCTTACTATGTCACTCCAATTACTGTAATTCTGTGATTTCCCACCGCTGCTTTAAAGATTGACATGCGTGCAGATTGGTGGGGTTCTTCACTTAATCGCTCATTGTAACTCCTCATAAAATAAAGATCAAACTTCAAACTGGTAAGTTCTCATTTAATCTTACTATTTCATTGTCCTATCAGGGACACATGACAAGAAACTCACTTGAACTTGAACTTGAACTATCCATGTACTTGTCTATATGTTTCTTAAACATTGAGATAGTACATGCCTCAGCTACCTCTAGCAGCTCATTCCATATCCCACACCCTTTGTGTAGAAAAGTTACCCCTAGCTTCCTATGTAATCTTTCCCCCCTCACCTTAAACCTTTGTCCTCTGGTTCTCTATTCCCCTACTCTGGGCAAGAGAATTTGTACATTTACCCAATCTATTCCGCTCATGATATATAAGATCATGTCTCAGCCTTCTGCACTCCAAGGAATAGAGTCCTAGCCTGCTCAACCTTTGCCACAGCTCAGGCCCTCGAGTCCTGGCAACACTCGTAAATCTTCTCTGCACCCTTTCCGGCTTGACAACATCTTTCCTATAACATGGTGCCCAAAACTGAATACAATATTAAATGTGGCCTCACCAACGTCTTATATAATTGCAACATGACCTCCCAATTTCTATACTCAATACTCTAACTGATGAAGGCCAATGTGCAAAAAGCCTTTTTGCCTACCCCATCTACCTGTGACGCCACCTTCAAGGAACTATGTACCTGGACTCCTAAATCTATCTGCTCTAAAATAGTGAGGATTTCGTGAAGACCCCGCCAGCACGCATGCGCGACATTCT
Organism: Okamejei kenojei; assembly: GCA_035221665.1. Lineage (NCBI taxonomy): Eukaryota > Metazoa > Chordata > Chondrichthyes > Rajiformes > Rajidae > Okamejei > Okamejei kenojei. Next base: position 92,287,126 of record CM069132.1, read on the forward strand.
TCAAAGCAGCGGTGTGAAATCACAGAGAGCAGCATTGACTGGAGATAGTAAGATTAAGAGACACTAATATACCAGTTGACCTTATGATAGAAGGTTGGGAGCGGAGGGCACAAAATCCCTCATCGTAACTCCTCATAAAATAAGGATCAAACTTCAAACTGGTAAGCTCGTTTAATCTTACTATTTTACTTCGGAGTCACATGAGTGACTTCGTGAAGATTTTAAAGCTCTGTGATTTCATGCCTTGGACCACGTCCATGCTCACGCACTGCCGTAATCACTGATGGAGGAAGTATGTTAACGTATTTAAGACTTGAACAAAGCTGAAAAATAATAATGTATTTATTAATACAAACAAAAAACCTCTGAATTCGGGGAACGTTTAGGGAACAGCACTTAAAACTGAATCCGCAAACGTTGCGGGAGTGGCCATAGGTTTGTTATAGAAACATTGAAATGTTCCTTCACCGGACCAGCCCGCTGTTGCAAGGACATGATCCATGGGTACCTCCATGGTCCTTGCCGCCGATGTGGATGCAGCCCTAGTAGAATGAGATTTTAAAATGTCAGTGTCTACACCTGCTGCACCCAATACCACCCTGAGGCACCTGGAAATAGTCTGCACCATCATGCTGTGATGTGGGCTTTTGAAACTGATGAACAGACCTATTTCCATTCTCCTGATGTTTTGGGTGACATTAATGTAATGTCGGAGATAGGTGGTTATGCAAAGTCGTACATCAACAGGATATGCTCGGAATTCCAATTTCAGACCTGTTGTCCCAGATCTATGATGTTTGAGTAACTCATCTATAAAGAAGGTTACTTTGGTGGGGGTTGAGACCATCCTGTCCAGTTTTAGTTTGTGGAGGGTCTGGACTCGTTGAGCTGTGATCAGTGCCATTACCACTTTGAAGGTGAGTTTTTCCAGTGGTAGATCTGAAACTGGTGACCACCTCCTGAGTAGGGAAAACACAACCCCAATGTCCCAGGTCATATTATAGCGTGGTTGGGGAGGGTTAGAATTAAAAATACCCCTCATGAGTTTCGATACCAGCTGGTGTGATCCTACTCCGATATTGAGGTAGGATGACAATGCGCTTCTGGTACTGTTGATGGCATTGTAGCTAAGGCCCTCATCATAGTGAAGGTCCGCGAGGAATTCCAGCACATCAGTGATCATGGCAGAGTTGTAGGTGGTATTGGTCCGGGAACAGAAGGCCTCCCATTTCCTTATGTGGGTGAGGTACTGCTTCCTTGTGGACTCTCTGCACGATGCCGTGATGATATCCATGGTCCTTGTTGGCAGCCCGAATCCCAGTAATGGTCTCTTCAGAACCTGCAAGCCAACAGATTCAGATGACCATGGCACGGATGACTTTCCCCTGTTATGGGATGGGTCACTTGATTCGAGCATTTAGGAACCTGCACCCATGGTTCTTTCACCATGTCGAGGACCACCGGGTACCATGGTTGTGTGGGCCAGTCAGGTATTATCAGAATACCCGATGCAGAATCTAGCTGGATTTTCTGCAATACCCGACTGATGATGCAGAAAGGGGGAAATGCATAGAAGAACAATTTCCCCCAATGTCGCGAGTACGTGTCCATCGCTACTGCCCCAGGATCTGGTTCCCAAGAGACATATGTTGGTATCTGATGGTTCAACCTGAACGTAAAGAGGTCGATATCTGGTGTTCCATATTTGGCTATAATAATAGCAAATATTTGGCGGTTCAACATCCACTCGGTGTTGTCATTGAATACTCGTGACCTGGTGTCCGCCATTGTATTGAGCTTACCCGGAAGGTATGTAGCTGATATCCAAATATTTCTTTCAATACACCAGTGCCAAATTATGTTTGCCAAATCATCGCAAGATATCGACGATACCACCCATATTGTTTAAATATGCCACCACTGTGGTATTATCTATCTGTAGACGGACATGCGGATGATGCATATTTGTGCAGTAAGCCCGTAGTCCGTGAAATGCTCCCAGCATTTCCAAATAGTTTATACCTTGTGTTGGAGTAAAGTAGATTAGTGCAAATCCCATCTGCCACCACAACTGGTAGCTCCCCAGCCCTGGGCGTTTGCGTCGGTTTGTAACACGACTGACGGGTTTGTAACTATGATGGGATTGAAACAATCACGAATGTTGTTAATCCACCATCATAGCTCATCTTTTGCCTTGTTTGGTAGCTGCATAAGTCTGTCAAAATGTCCAGCATTTGTTTTTAGTGCTGAGATCTTTGCACTTTGCAAATTTTGATAATGTAATGGTCCAAATTGTGCAGCTGGAAATGTAGCTACAAGTTTTCCAATCACCTTGGCAGCATGTCTAATAGTCAATTTCCTGGCACAAGCAAGGCTATTACATGCCTATAATGTCTGTTGCTTTGTTCTCTGGGAAAGTGATAATCATATGATTGGTGTTAACCGTGAATCTCAGGTAGTCCATAATCACAGAAGGGTTAAACTTTGATTTGTCTGGATGGATGACGAACCCCAGTGTTTCGAACAGTGACTTGGTAGCTGTCACAGCTGATTTAGCTAATTCCAAAGTTTTTCCCACAATCAGAATGTCATCAAGATATGCCATGACTATGTGGTTTTGTCTTCGTAGAGACACCCATACTGGTTTTAGTATTTTGGTAAATAATCTGGGAGCTGTTGTAAGTTCATTAGGTAATGCTTTATACTGCCATAGCTGCCCCATCTGACAAATGTTAAGTATTTACGATGATGTTTACATATAGGTACTGAATAGTATGCATCTTTTAGGTCGATGCAGGCCATGAAGTACCCTCTGGAAATCAGTTGCTTAGCCATTTCAAATGTTTCCACCTTGAAATGGGTATATTGTACAAAAGTATGCAATTGGGTTAAATCAATTATGATACGGCATCCACCATCTTTTTTTGTTTTAGTAAAGATGTTAGATACAAACTCAAGAGGTTCATGTATCGTTTTTGGTGTATAATCTTTATAGTTCTGCATGTCCTTCCACTTTCTCTTTGTGAGAAAGTACAAATTTCCAGCTAAGTACATGCTGAGCTGGGGGAAGTTGTCCGTTTATGAATTCAATTTCATAACCTTGAATGCTTTGTAATATGAAAGTGTCAGAAGTTATAGAACGCCATGCATCCCCAAACAGACGCAATCTCCCTCCTACTAGTGAGGTTTTGCATGCAGCACTCCCAAGGGAACCAGACCCCCTTATCTCCATGGTTACCGGTGGGGCTTGTTCTTCTGGCCTTTCTTGGGTTGCTGAGATGTGGGGCTGGCGCATCTTCCAGGCTGGTCACTGTGGGCCTTGGCCTAAAAAAAGGCCTCTGTTGATAAGGCGCGACCTTAGGGTTAGTTCCCGTCCCTCTGTCGGGATGAACCCGAAGCCTGTTCGCTGTTGCATATGGATGCTGCCTTCGGTACACCGGTGGTTTGCTGGAGGAAGAAAGTTTTATCAACCCAACCGCTTTGGTTTCCCCGTCCAGATCTTTTACCTGTTTAGGCAGGTCATCACCAAACAATTGTCTTGGTGGCGGCGTAACGTTGGCCTTACACAAACCCGCAAACTTGGGGTTTAATGTCGGACGGATAGAGCTTTTCTGAAAACAGTTTATTTCCTACTGTGTGTTGCATAGCAGAGCTAATGCATCCTGCTGCTCTTCCGTCATGTCCGTAACATCTATTGACCTGGCAAACGCCGTGATGCCTGAGGTCAGTAATGTCAGGATCCTTTGGATTTTTAATTCCTGAGCCCTAATTCCAGGGCTGATGTTACCCCATATGGGTGTATTTACAGTAGGGACATTCAGCGACACGCAATTTTCTGGAGCCATGTATTTATTGGTTGTCTCCGAAATTACCCGTCTTTGTAGCTGGTGAGTTGTCAGGTAATTTATGCTAGCCGCTAGCCTCGGCTGAAGAGGTTGCCCTTTGTGGGATGGTTTGGCAAACTTTGATACCATCCCCAGAAGTTCCTCTTCTGGCATCTCTTGCAACTGTGGATCTTCCACCAACCCCTCTTCGAAGTCAGCTAGTCCCTGGCTTCTTGCATTCCCTATTGAGGAGGGAGAGATGTTGGACAGCCCTATCAAAGGGCCTGCCATGGATCTCCGTGATCCTTGGGACGCATGCTCCTGTTGGAGTAGGTCTCTTTCGAGCAGCTGCTCGACCATTCACTCCATACGAGCTATGCGACCGCCGCCACTATCTGCGAACGGCAAGTCGTCTTCCCCAGATTCTGATGAACCTATGGGGCCTCTACCAACAGTCCGCACCTCGTCGAGGTGATGTCTATGGGACTGAGGTAGGTAGTCAGTGCCAGCCGCTCCTGCAGGGCTACATGACTCCCGCATGGATTTGCCACTTGTCCGCGGTCTTCCGGACTGAAGCGGTGGAGAGTTGGTGCCAGCCACTCCTGCGGGGCTACACAACTTCCTGGTGGATCTTCCGCCTGTCTGTTGCGACTGCGGTGGTGAGGAGTCGGTGCCAGCCGCTCCAGTGGGACTACACGACATCCATGCGGGCTTGCTGCCAGTCCCGGGTCTTCGGGACTGATGCGGCGCAAAGTTGGTGCCAGCCGCTCCTACGGGGCTACACGACTTGTGTGTTTTTTTCCACCGGTCCGCAATCTAGCGAACTGAAGCGGTGGAGAGTCGGTGCCAGCCGCTCCTACGGGGCAACGCGACTTTGGTGCGGTTTTCCCACCGGTCCGCGCTCTTACGAACTGTAATGGTGGAGAGTTGGAGTGTGCTGTTGAGACAGGCCCTGTCTTACGCACCTTTTTACCGCTGGTCCGTTTATGTTCAGACTGATGCGGTAGGGAGTCGGATCTTGTCTACCCTGCTCCTGCGCGGTCCTCCCACCAGTATGCAGCTCCCTGGACTGCTGTGGTAGAGAGTCGGGTCCTGCCGACTGAGCGGGGCTCCCCGACTTCCGCGCTTTTTTCCCGGCCCATGTTATGGGTGCTGCCGGTTCTGCGGTCAGCTCTGGGGATGTTGGCCGCTGACTTCGCTCTGATGTCCCGCGGTCCTGAGAGGCATGCTTCAGCGCAGCCTTCTTTTTTGTTCTTCTATCCATCATTTTCCTGTAAGTATAATCAAGTACAGAAAAACTAACCAGCTCAAGGTTAGTGAAAACTTACTTGAGGGCCTTTTTAAGCTGCCGGCGGAGGAGTGCACTCCCCCCCCCCCAGCTGTGGACTGCAAATGCGAGCGACGATATGTCGCGCATGCGTGCTGGCGGGGTCTTCACAAAGTCACTCACGTGACTCCGAAGTAAAATACTCCTCATAGCCCTCTCATTCACTGTGTGGGTCCTGCCAATGTTAGATTTTCCAAAATGCAACACCTCACATTTCTCTGTATCAATCTTCCATCAACCATTCCTCAGCCCACCTGCCCAACAGATTGAGGTCCTGCAGCACAGAAACCTGAGACACACCACTAGTCACAGAACTCCAGACCGAGAAGCAACATTCCACCATCACCCTCTGCTTCCTTCTATGAAGCCAATTTTTCGTCCATTCAGTTATCTCTCCAAGCAATCTAACGTTATAGAGCAGTCCACCATGTGGAACCTTGTTGAATGCCTTGCTGAAATCCATGTATACAACATCTATAGCTATGCCCTCATCAGCCTTTTTGGTGATATCCTCAAAAATCTCATTCTGATTTGTGAGACAAAACACTGCTGACTACCCCTAATAATCCCTTGTCCATTTAAATGGCTTGCGACCTGTGGAATGGGAGCCAGAAAATTAGAAGTTGTTCATGGAGAGCATGCAAGATGTCCAGGATGTAGATGGGAAAGAGTTAGACAGGAGGGAACATGGTAATGAGGAGATATGAGGAAATAAGAAGGCAGAAATAACGGCGCTACTAAGGCAGTCCTGCCTATGAATCCTGGGTAGGAGATAGAAATGAGCAGTACATAGATACATTGATACATAGACAATAGGTGCGGGAGTATGCCATTCGGCCCTTCTCCCCATATCCCTTGATTCCGCTAACCCTAAGATTTTCATCTATCTCTTTTTGAATGCATGCAGTGAATCGCTCTCCACTGCCTTCTGAGACAGAGAATTCTGCAAATTCACAACTCTCTGTGTGGAAAATTTTTCCTCATCTCAGTCTGCCCCTTATTCTTAAACTGTGGCCCCTGGTTCTGGAGTCCCCCAAAATTGAGAACATGTTTCCTGCATCTAGTGTGTCCAATTCCTTAATAATGTAATGTTTCTATAAGATCCCCTCTCATCCTTCTAAGTTCCAGTGAATACAATATGATGCCCATTCTTTCATCATATGACTGTCCTGCCATCCCAGCAATTAACCTAGTGAACCTACGCTACACTCCCTCAATAGCAAGTATGTCCTTCCTCAAATTAGGAGTCCAAAACTGCACACAATACTCCAGGTGTAGTCTCACCAGGGCCATGTACAACTGCAGAAGAACTTCTTTGCTCCTATACTCAACTTCTCTCATTATGAAGGCCAATTTGCCATTAGCTTTCTTCACTGCCTGCTGTACCTACATGCTTACTTTCAGTGACTGATGTACAAGGACACCCAGGTCTCGTTGTACTTCTCCTTTTCCTAACCTGACGCCATTCAGACAATACTCTGCCTTCCTGTTCTTGCCACCAAAGAGGATAACCTCACATTTATCCACAATTTCAGATGTTGAGGAACCATCAGGTTGAAAGGCTATAGAGGAGAAATCTCTTGAAGAGATGAGATGTGTTATGGTATGGAAGACTGTAGCCTAATGATCGTTGATGTGAGTTATGGTCCAGGGGTAGGTATAAGGAAGTGTTCTAGAGCTGCTGCCCAGCCTCGGCAAGGAAGAGGTCAGTCCACAACTGCTCTTGTCTGAGGTTGATGATGAGATTGGGATTGGTGTAGAGTGAGCAGAGAGTTGTGCATTTAGAAGGGTTGGGTGAAGAGAGTGGACAAATCAAGACAGTTGATGTTGGAACGACAGTTGGAAATGAAAAGATCAAGGGTGGGTAAAAGGCCTGGTGGGTGTCCAAGAGGAAGGGGAGTGTTGGCAACAATGACCATTTCTCTCATCCCCAACACTCTCAAGGAATCCTTGCCAAAGAAATAGGTGTGGAAATTGAGGTGAATGAAGAAGGGCTCAACATTATGATAGGCCTGGAACACATTGAGGTGCAGTCGCAAGGATACAAAGGTGGTAGATTTTGTGAAAAGCTGTTCATTGAAAATGCATTGTGTAAGACACAAAAGATTGGCACTAAGAGATCTAACTACTAGTTAATCTCACTGCATTCTCACTGCAGAATATAAAATCTCACTGCAGAATATAAAATTCCTGAAGCACCAAAGAATTTCTTGGAACATATATGTGATAGTATGGATGACAGTAGCCTCATTGATGTGTTACAGTCCAGAGATAGGTTTGAGAAAGTGTCCTAAACAATAAAAAATACGTGAAGCTATGCACTCCCTTTAATTATAAATCAGATCAAACCTTTACTGTTTCAACATTATTGTTGGTGGACGATTAAACAGCAAACAGATGCAATAATTATATCTGCCTCTTCGGAGTCACGTGAGTGACTACGTGAAGACCCCGCCAGGACGCATGCGCGACATATCGTCGAATGCATTGCGGAAGCGACAGTCGGGAGGAGCGCCGCTCCTCCAGCGCGAATTTTGAAAAATTACGGAAGGTAAGTCTTACCTTTTCTGGTGAGCGTGGCGACTCGGTGTGTTTCTTTTTCAGAACGGAGGAAGCACCATGGAGTCGCGCAAGGGAGAGCAGCAGCTGATACCGCTGCTGTGGAAGCAGCCAGCAGCGTGCCGTCTCTCCAGAGCTGCAGGTGCTGCCAGCAGCTGCCGGCTTCTCGCCGCTACAGACCGCAGGTGCGCCGCGGTCGGCGGCAAAACCACCCGGAAGTCGGACAGGTCCGTTGACTCGGCTGGGTCCGGACCTGAAGACACCCCGTTCACGGATAGCGACGGCGGGCGTCTTTCCCGCGGGAGCGGGTGGGGAGCAGAGCTCCAGCGTGACCTGCTTATGCAGGGGCAGAGTCACAGTGGGTCTCTTCGCAGACCCACGGCAGGATCCTTTCAAGGACTGCCAAATGTCTCACCCTCTTCGCAGGGGAGCATTAGGGGTCAGAGCTGGGCTGACCTGAAGAAGGGGCAATGGCTGAACAGTCAACTGTGAGGGGTGCCAGAAGAGAGAGCAGCAGAAGATTTGTGGGAACACATGCTGTATCAACTCAAGAAGGACTGCCGATACAAAGCTGCAAGCCAGTACAAAATACATGGCTACAAACCAGCTACAGGAGCAAGCCATTAACTTTATGGCTGGGAAGTACATTGCTCCAGAGAACTCCATTTCTCTTAAAGTACCAGCAGTCTATGACCCCATCTGGGGCAACAGGAGCCCATCTATAAGGAGCCAGGAGGGGAAGCTCCAGAGGAAACTGCTGGCTGCTAAAATCACAGCAGTACCAGGACAACTGATGGGGTTGATTTGCCTGAAGAGTTACTAGATGCTCTAGCAGACTGTGTAATACTCAGTGGAGATTAACAGTTACAGGAAGAGCATCATCAAGAAGTGTGGAATTATGCAAGACAAGTAGCACACAGGCGCCAAAATTGCTGTTGGGGGACCTCCCGAAGCAGGTGAAAGACCTGCATGAGGAAGCCAAGGCTATAGGCCTGATCAAGGTGCCAAGCACCTCTAAAACCCACTATCAACAGCGGCAGCACCCCTACACACCCACCAGACATCGGTGCTATGGAAGACCATCTGGTGGTGAAAGCTCGAAGGCCGGCCCACCTGCACAGCGGTCTTTCAGACCATGGCCCAGCCCGGCCTTCATGGAAAATGCGCCAACCCCACAACGCAGCAACACAATACCAGAAGAAACAACTGCGGAGACAACCCACACAACACTGGTAACCATGGAGGTAGGTGGGTCTGGTTGTCTTAAAAAACATTGCATGTCCGATTCATCAAAAGTTGGGGGACGGTTGCACTTGTTTCATCATGTGTGCTGCACTTTTACCTCTGAACTTTTACATACTCGGAAGTATTCATAATTACAAAATTGAATTTGTATACGAACTACCGTCCCAGTTCAGCATACGCCTAGCAGGAAGTTCATACTTCACAAAAAGAGAGAACAGCAGGCCATGCTGAATTGTTAAGACTAAACACAAAAGGGATTGAGAAAACAATCAGAGAATTTCAAGAGTTCGTATCAAATATATTTATAAAAACTAAAAAGATGGTGGTTGCCGTATCATTACAGATTTGACCGAACTAAATACTTCCGTTCAGTATGCCCATTTCAAAATAGACACATTTGTCACACACAGGGTCATCGTAAATACCTGACATTTATCTGGATGGGACAGCTATGGCAGTATGCCTTATCCAATGGGTTGTCATCAGCACCCAGGCTATTACAAATTCATTAAAACCAGCTTTAGCATACTTAAAGAAACATAACCATATCGTCATGGCTTACCTTGATGATATTCTCATTGTAGGTGAAAATTGGAGCTGGCTACATTGGTGGTATCAGCCACAACACAGAGATTTAACGTACATCCAGATAAGTCAAAATTGGAACCCTCCACTACCATGGATTATTTGTGGTTCACTATTGACTCTGTTCATATGTCTATCACCTTGCCACCAAACAAAGTGACAGACTTGATGGGAGTATGCAAAAGCCTCACTGGTATCAGGGAACCATCCATTCGGCAAGGAGTAAGAATGATTGGGAAATTGGTGGCTGCGTTCCCAGCAGCACAATTGGACCACTCCATTATTAAAACCTGGAAGAGGGAAATTTTAGCTCTCAAAAATCATGCAGGCCATTTCAATAGGCCTATGCAACTACCAGGGAAAGTAAATCAGAATTAAACTGGTGGATAGAAATGTTCAATATTATCCTAACCCCACCACCCCATTCTATATCCCTAGGGTACATTACAGACTGATGCCAGTGCTAAAGGTTGGGGAGCAACTAATACCACCGCAAGTTGTGGTGGCAGATGAGTGCACAAACATTATTCTGTTTAAAGCACTAGCAATTAATTATCTAGAAATGCTGGGAGCGTTTCATGGACTCAGGGCCTACTGCTCAGATGAGCACCAGTTGCATGTACGGTACAAATTGATACCACACTGGGGGCCTATATATAATCATATGGGTGAAATAAAGTCGATATCATGTGATGAATTGCCTAATAATATCTGGCACTGGTGTCTGGGAGAGAGATTTGGATCTCAACCACTTACCTTCCAGGTAAGCTAAATACAGTGGCAGACACCAGGTCACGTAAATTCAACGACAACATTAAATGGATGTTGGATCGGAAAGTGTTTACAGATATTATAGACCGGTATGGGACACCAGATATCGACCTTTTTTCCATCCAGACTAATTCACCAACTACCAACATATGTTGCTTGGGAACCAGACCCAGGGGCAGCAGCGATGGACGATTTCTCGCTGCATTGGGGGGGGGGGGGGGGGGGGGATTTGTTTTGCTATGCATTTTCCCCTTCTGCCTCATCAGGCGAGTCTTACAATAATTAAACAAGACGCCGCAACGGGTACCATGGTTCCCAACAGTACAAAGATGGTCTCAGAACCCTGCATCTGGATCAACAACGGCCAAGGAGGTTGGCACACCCCGTGCGGGAAAGTATCCGTGCCATGACTGTATGAACTTGTTGATTTGCAGTTTCTGAACAGGCCATTTCTGGGATACGGACTCTCCGACAGGACGATCAATGCCATCTCAGCGTCATGCAGGGAGTCCACGAGAAGACAGTACCTGACATATGTCAGGAAATGGGAAGTGTTCTGCACCAGGACGAACACTACATATGACTCAGCCACCAACACTAAAGTGCTGGAGTTCTGGCCACCCTTCATTTCGATGAAGGATTGAGTTACAGTGCCATTATTGTGCAAGGAGTGCCCTATCTAATATCTGGGCAGAGGGAGTGATCACCTGGCTATAGGATCACACCCACTAGTACCTAAACTAATGCGGGGTATTTGTACTCTATTCCCCCCAGGCCCAGATACACCCATATATGGGACTTAGGTAGTACACCATGTTACGAGGATGGACACCAATATCGGGGCTCACTCTGGACAAACTAATATCTCACTCCAACAGGGCTGCATCTACATCGGACGCTAGGATGATGGGAGTTCCTATGGACCACATCCTTGCCACAGCGGGGTGGAGCAATGAACGCATTCAATGCTTTATAATAAACCCGTGGCCAATCCTGAGACGTTTGCAGGGAAAAATTAAGTTCTGTAAAATAAATTACCCAATGTGGGGCATATTATTTTAGGAATGAATAATACCTTTATTGTTTTTCAGCACAGTGTCGTGTGTGAAATACGTTCATCCTCCGTCCCAGAATGGCAGTGTGTGAGCATGGTCTCATTCCAGGGCATGAAATCACAGAGCTTTGAAATCTTCACGTAGTCACTCACGTGACTCCGAAGTAAAATAGTAAGATAAAATGAGAATTTACCAGTTTGAAGTTTGATCTTTATTTTATGAGGAGTTACGATGAGGAATTACGTGCCCTCCGCTCCCAAAACCCTCTATTATAAAGTTCAACTGGTATGGAAGTTCTCTCTTATCTTACGATATTAGTCTACTCTGGTATCTGTGATTTCACACCACTGCTTTGAAGAATGTCGTGCATGCGTCCTGGCGGGGTCTTCACGTAATCCCTCATCGTAACTCCTCATAAAATAAAGATCCAACTTCAAGCTGGTAAGTTCTCATTTAATCTTACCATTATATCTGCCTCTTCTCTATAACCCTTCAGAACTGACCTCCAAAGATGTGTTACTTCTGGCTTAAATTCCATCTGCCACTTCCCCGCTCAACTTTCTAACTGCTAAATTCTTAAACAACCTACTTTGTTATCTACAAGCTCATAAATTTAGGATAATTTGCAAACTTACCAATCACTCCCCCAACATTTTCATCCAAGTTATTTATGTATATTACAAACAATAAAAATCCCAGCACTGGTCACCGTGGTGCACCACCTTTTGCAGATTTCCAGTCTGAAACACATGTTCATCAACCGGCCAGTTTTGGATCCAGTTTGTCATCCAACCTCAGATCCCTTATGCCTTGACTTTCTGGTCCAGCCTAGATGGGACATTTGCAAAAGCCATATGAAAGTATATGTGAACCACATCTACTGCTTGCCCTCTTCAATTTTCCTAGTCACCTCCTCAAAAAATGCAATCACATTGCCACAAAATCATGCTAATTCCTAACTGGACCCTGTCTTTGCAAGTCAGAATAAATTCTGTTCCTTAGAATCTTTCCCAACAATTCTCCTACCACTGATGTAAGCTTGTATTTTCCAGGTTTATCCCTACTACCCTTTCTGAACAAGGAGACAACTATCTACAGGTACCTCACTAAGTACTAAGTGGTACTCACTAGCTACTCACAACTAATGATGATGCAAAAGTCATCATCAAAGCCCAGCAGCCTGCTCCTTGCTTCCATCAGAATTCCGGGATAGATCCTGTTAAACCCTGGCAAGTTATCCACATTTATGTACGCCAATATATCTAACACCTCCTCCTTCAAAAAACTGGATCTCCCTTTTGGAAACGATTTTAACTCGCCTTCTCATTCCAACAGTGAACCTTTTGTCCTGGGCCTCCTCCATTGCCAGAGTGAGACCATATCCAAACTGGAGAACAAGCAACTAATTCTGTTTGGGTAGCATACAATGCAATTGTATAAACAATGAATTCTCCAATTTTAGGGAATCTCTAACTAACCCCCTCCAACCCTCCCTCCTACTCTTCCTCTCCCCTTCCCTCCTCTGTGCCCCAATTGGATTCCTAACTTGTTCTCTCCTCCAAACCACTCCCTCCTGTTACTTTCCTCCCACTGGCTTCACAATCCACAACTCTTCAAACCTGTCTCACACCATCTGTTCTTATCTCCGTTCCAACCATCTGCCTATCATAAAAAAAAACCCTTCCCTATGTTGATTTATTATCCGCCATGCTTTGTCCAGACTCTCCCCTTTTCTAGCTTTCTTCTCCCCCTTTACTATGTCTGAAGAACGGTCTCAACCTGAAACGTCACCTATCCACATTTTCCAGGGATGCTGTCTGACCTGCTAAGCTACTTTGGCACTTTGTGATTTTTTTGTGTTTTTTATCCAGTTTACCTCTCTGTCTCCAATGGGATGAGAGCTGGGTGAGAATAATGACTGATTAGGATTCCATGATTTTAAGCTACTTCTTCACATGTTGGTATAATTGACATTCCCTTTTCCAGAGCCATTCCTTTTTACTGAGTTCTTTTTCACTGCCTGATTCTTGCAGAGGACTGTATTACCTTCTCATTAAAGTTGACATTTTCTGTCAAGTGCAAAGCAATTTGGTGAAGGCACAAATAGATACCACATTTGTGCCATTTGCCATTTCTGGAAATGAACTAATTTCTCAACATGGTATTGATTGCTGTCCTGAAGTTTAATAAAAATCATGCAGTTGGAATAAAAATGGTGTTTTAACCGGAACTGGGCCATCCCTCAAGAACTCTTAAGAAATACATTAGAACGACATCTTTAACAGAAAAATTAAAGTAGAAAATACTCATTTGCTATCCAGTTTGCCCACAATATGAACAATTTCTTTTCTTCGGTATTCACCAAGGAGAAGGATATTGAACTCTGTGAGGTAAGGGAAAAAAGTAGAGTAGCTATGGAAACTATGAGATTCAAAGAGGAGGAAGTACTGACACTTTTGAAAAATATAAAGGTGGATAAGTCACCAGGTCCTGACAGGATATTCCCTAGGACATTGAGGGAAGTTAGTGTAGAAATAGCAGGAGCTATGACAGAAATATTTCAAATGTCATTAGAAACGGGAATAGTGCCGGAGGATTGGCGTACTGCTCATGTTGTTCCATTGTTTAAAAAGGGTTCAAAGAATAAACCTAGCAATTATAGACCTATTAGTTTGACGTCAGTGGTGGGCAAATTAATGGAAAGGATACTTAGAGATAATATATATAAGCATCTGGATAAACAGGGTCTGATCAGGAACAGTCAACATGGATTTGTGCCTGGAAGGTCATGTTTGACAAACCTTCTTGAATTTTTTGAAGCGGTAACTAGGGAAATTGATGAGGGTAAAGCAGTGGATGTTGTCTATATGGATTTCAGTAAGGCCTTTGGCAAGGTTCCCCATGGAAGGTTGGTTCAGAAGGTTCAATCTTTGGGTGTTAATGGCGGAGTAGCAAGATGGATTCAACAGTGGCTGAATGGGAGATGTCAGAGAGTAATGGTGGATGGCTGTTTGTCAGGTTGGAAGCCGGTGACCAGTGGGGTGCCTCAGGGATCTGTGTTGGGTCCACTGTTGTTTGTCATGTACATCAATGATCTGGATGATGGGGTGGAAAATTGGATAAGTAAGTATGCAGATGATACTAAGATAGGTGGTATTGTGGATAATGAAGTAGATTCTCAAAGTCTACAGAGAGATTTGGGCCATTTGGAAAAGTGGGCTGAAAGATGGCAGATGGAGTTTAATGCTGATAAGTGTGAAGTGCTACATCTTGGCAGGACAAATCAAAATAGGACGTACATGGTAAATGGTAGGGAATTGAGGAATGCTGTGGAACAGAGGGATCTAGGAATAACTGTGCATAGTTCCCTGAAGGTGGAATCGCATGTAGATAGGGTGGTAAAGAAAGCCTTTGGTGTGCTGGCCTTTATAAATCAGAGCATTGAATATAGGAGTAGGGAAGTAATGTTAAAATTGTACAAGGCATTGGTAAGACCAATTCTGGAGTATGGTGTACAATTTTGGTCGCCTAGTTATAGGAAGGATGTCAACAAAATAGAGAGAGTACAGAGGAGATTTACTAGAATGTTGCCAGGGTTCCAGCAACTATGTTACAGAGAAAGGTTGAACAAGTTAGGTCTTTATTCTTTGGAGCGCAGAAGGTTAAGGGGTGACTTGATTGTGGTCTTTAAAATGATGAAAGGGATAGACAGAGTTGACGTGGATAAGCTTTTCCCATTGAGGGTATGGAAGATTCAAACAAGAGGGCATGACATGAGAATTAAGGGACAGACGTTTAGGGGTAACGTGAGGGGGAACTTCTTTACTCAGAGGGTGGTGGCTGTGTGGAATGAGCTTCCAGCAGAGGTGGTGGAGGCAGGATCGATTTTAACATTTAAAAGTAAAGTGGATAGGTATATGGACGTGAAGGGAATGGAGGGGTATGGTCTGAGTGCAGGTAGATGGTACTAGGGGAAAACAAATGGTCGGCACGGACTGGAAGGGCCGAGAGGGCCTGTCTCCGTGCTGTAATTGTTATATGGTTATATGGTTAATATTTATATAAAACAGGCATTTTTAAGATAAATAGCCAAAAAAGCAACAATATCACATACACATCATATATTACAGTTGTTTTACTTCTTCTTCTTTTCATATCCATCTTTACAAATGTGTCATTGTCCATCCTGAAAAGGACGCAAGCTTCCAGCGACAATCAGTGGACGTCATCACATGTCGCAATAGATGATAGTGACAGCAGAATTAGCTCAGGATACTTCCAGTTTCCAGCCCTACAACATGGACGTTTCTGTTATGGGGCCATTGTTTTACTACAACAGAGAAACAAATTTAAGTGAACCTTGATACGAACTATGCTTCACGCTCTGAGATTTTTTTTGAACTTTTTTTCATAAAAGTATTACTTTTTCAAGCAACAAGCTTACTTTCTTAATCCAAATTTCCCAATAATTATTTCCTAAAAATTGGCATCCAATTCCTTCAAAAAGCAAATAATTTTCCTCCGTTAGGTTTATCCATTTATTTATTTAATGTATATAAATGTAATCTTTAAAATTGCTGAGTAATAGATCATGCCTCAATACATTCTGTAATTATTTTTTTCATCGCTGTACTATAGCATAGAGACAATCTCACATTAATCCGATCAAGAAAAAAACCATTAAAAGTTACATGTTATGAATAAGTGCACTTCCAAATCTAATCGTATATCAGCTGTTTAGGTGTGGCGATCAGTGGCCTCTCCTAAACCACCTACTTACTGTGCATTTAAATAATACCTACAAACATTCATAATCCAATCAGTTGCTTCCCACTCCTTACAATTATGTACAAATGGCTGAGAAATGCCATTGGATCTAATGTCCCTGAAGTTGCAGCTCATCCACCCACCAAAGCAGTGAAGAACGCGAATGGCATGTTGGCCTTCATAACAGACCACACCTGGAGTATTGTGTGCAGTTTTGGTCTCCAAATTTGAGGAAGGTCCTTCTTGCTATTAAAGGGAGTGCAGCGTAGGTTCACAAAGTTAATTCCCGGGATGGCGGGACTGAGAGAATGGAGCAGCTGGGCTTGTATACTCTGGAATTTAGAAGGATGAGAGGGGATCTTATTGAAACATATAAGATCATTAAGGGTTTGGACACGCTAGAGGCAGGAAACATGTTTCCAATGTTGGGCGAGTCTAGAACAAGGGGCCACAGTTTAATAATAAGGGGTAAGCCATTTAGAAAGGAGATGAGGAATCACTTTTTCACACAGAGAGTTGTGAGTCTGTGGAATTCTCTGCCTCAGAGGGCGGTGGAGGCCGGTTCTTTGGATACTTTCAAGAGAGAGCTAGATAGGGCTCTTGAAGATAGCGGAGTCAGGGGATATGGGGAGAAGGCAGGGACGGAGTACTGATTGTAGATGATCAGCCATGATCACATTGAATGGCGGTGCTGGCTTGAAGGACCGAATGGCCTACTCTGCACCTATTGTCTATTGTCATCCTATCCCACCCCATTACTTCCAACCTCTTAGCCACCTACAGATCTTGACATGGTAGAATGAAAATCATTGCCATGAACATGCAGATTTCTTACTGGGTTGAATAGTCAGATCTGTTAATGTCACCACAATAAATGATATCACCTAGAGCCATCACTGAGTGCAGAATGGCTGGAAACTGCCGAGAAACCTCAGTGGGTTGGGCACAAAAGCATGCAGGTGTGCAGAACTATGTCTTGCCTCCAAAGAAAGAAATGCTACCAAACAGCAGATGCCATGATGGAGCGGGCTGAGGTTTTAGTCCTGACCGCTGATCGGGCATCCCAAAAAGCATATGGATTGAAGTTCCTGAACCCAACCTGACTCTTACCCCCCCACCCCCACCCCCACTCCCACCCTACTCCCCTCACTTGAATCAGCCTTTTACAAGAGGTGCTGAGTTTTTCTAGAACTTTGTATCTTCTTTGACTTCAAACAAACTCTGCTTCTGCTCTAGGATCATCAGCTGGGCCAAGACAGAAGTTGCTAAATGGACACTTCAAGCATTTTTGTGCCAGCTGCCTGGGCCATTGTGATGAAATGAAGGGAATACCACCCCAGTATGAATACAGCCAGTGGATAGACTGGATGCAATATTTGCCATAACTTGGCAAATGCCAATGACACCAACCTCTGGTAAGAAGTTGCTGCTTCTGTAGGGTGAAGTAGTCTGAGCATTCAACAAAATAGCATGAGAACTGATCAAATTTGATCCCTAAAATTGATCAAATTTGACAGGTGTGACAGGGAAATTATGTGTTCTTCAACCCAGTGAAAAATGAAGGAACATTAATATTAGAGGACACCAAACTCTGCTTTCATTTGGGATGGGATGAGACCAAGAAAATATACTATAAAATCATGGCTATTGCAGTTGATTGGTCTTATGTTTTGGTTCACGAGTGGGGGAAAAAGTTGGCCACTTTTAATAAGATGGAGATGCCTAAAGTAGTTCGAAACTGAATATTTGCACAACCATAAGATGACATGGCTGACAGTTTAAGCTTCGACTTCTCTGACATTCCTCATCCTTGGAATAACAGTCGGGTGGCGTGTGCTCCACACTTCCCCATTGCCCCTGTGCAGCATGTGAGCGACTATGGCCGTGCTGGCACCCTGCTGCAGCTCCGTTCGCGCGATGAGCGCCCAGCGCCCGGTGCCTCGTCCCAGCGCTCGACTGCAAGGGCATCTGCCGCGACCGAGCCCTGGGCTCTTCCACCAATCCCAGCACGAGGGTGTGCGCGCGTGGCCGGCGCATTGGAAGGAGGAAGTCGAGCGGGGAGCGATGTACAGCTGCAGGGACTCCAAGTGCAGCCTGCACATGGAGCAGGAACTGCCGGGCTGTGTCTGCCGCCAGCGACCAGGGATCCAGGTAAGGGAAGAACAGCCACACAACTCCTCAAACTTTACCCGAAAGTTCGCCTCACACCGCGTAAAACTGGCACATACACACACACACACACACACTCGGGGACTAAAATGCTGTGGGAATGTCAATAGCAACAAAAAATAATGCGGAAAGTCTGATCGTGTTTTGTCATAGTTTGTTGGGGCACCTGTTAAGCATTGCTGTCATCGCTGCCTCGAATCGCCTGTGACCGAAATAATTTCGGAGGCCCATCATTCGCAATCTGAACATAGTTATATTTCTATATATCTATACATGTAACTTTTGTTGGGATTGTTATTCATAAAACTTTGCAGCGCATTACTGCGTATGTCAAAGCTTTATCGATGGAATAGTTTCCATTGAAGTTTATTGTCAGAGTTTGACAATTATATGCAATCAAACGCTGAATTATATGCATTCGTAATCTATTGGAATCATTTTTGCAGTGAGAAACTATTATGCGATGCTATCGTTTATTAATTCATAAGCTGACACACAGGGCAGTTCATGTTCCGACGCTGGTCGAGGAATTTGCATACCACAGTGGTACGCTTCTCTCTCCCCGGGATGTTTCACTTCTGAAAGTTTCGAATAAATGTAATTCTGGAGATTAATTGAAGACTTGTTTTCTCCCCCATTAGAATCGCTAACATGCACGGTCTAGAGAATGAGGAAGGTTAGTTGAACTATCTTGAGGAAGTTGGATAAAACAACTTCTGTTTTTCAGATGTGTTAAAGAGAACTTTATTCGATCGCTAATTTCAACAAATTTGCGACTTATATTTATTTGCGGCCACGTGTAATTGTTCCAGATTGTCAAATAAATTGGGCGAAACTTCCCATACGAAAGAGGAGGCTCAATTTGCTCCATTCCTACGGATAATTTGAAAAATAGTAATGTTGTGTAAATGTCACAACGTCGCCTATTTCCTTCGCTCCATAGATGCTGCCTCACCCGCTGAATTTCTCCAGCATTTTTGTTTACCTTCGATTTTCCAGCATCTGCAGTTCCTTCTAAAACATGTTATGTAAATTAGTCATTTCAGAATTATATAGTATCGGGGTGTGCAGCAGGTGGAACTCATTTATTTTGAAGGCTTGCTATTAGCCAAATTAGTATTCAGGTATTTGCATAAATCTTTATTTATCTGGGGGGGTTGGGGGGAGTTTGGTGAACATTAAAATGAACATTGGGCTTTGGAGGGACATTATATAATTTGGACATGTTGGATATGTTTGCAAATTTTGGAGTTCAAATTTGTTATTTGATAATCCTGACAATGAATTGCATTACTGGTTTTGCAAGATTTCCTTATGTAACTGTTGAATATGACATATCTGGATGTCAATCATGGAAAATTGCAATCCTGAAAAAAAACTAAATTATTTCCACCCCATTGAACATCACCACCCTCCCCCCCGCCCGTTCGCCGTTGCTCAAAACCAGTGTTCATAAAGTGCCATTACAGAAGGGTAACAGCTTCCCATCATTTGTTCCAAATCTGCGGAGCCATCTGTCAGTAAAACAGGAAGGCACGGGTTCCCTTTCTCCCCTTGGTTTGTTTCGCTATTTTAGGGAGATTCACTTCTCTCTATGTTGGAGCTAACTGACAAAATTGCTCACCGAGCCTTCCTGAAGTGAGGACAGAGTCTAAAGCTGCATTTCTGCCCATCTGCCGCTGTATGAGGTGTATTCATTATTAATCAAGGCAGAACGGTGCTGCTCAAATATGCAGTCCTGCTTGGGTAAATGAGACATTCTTCTGTAAATTGCTTCATTTTTGATTGCTGATTGTACAAGTGTCACAAAGCTGACTCAAGGTTCATCGATGCATGCTCAGTAAATTAGAGAGAACATAACTATAGATCAACCAGAGAATGAATTCTGTGCTTCTCTTCACATACAATGACCTAGGGCCATTTAATTTTCTGCTTAATTTTGTTGCAGTCAGTTTGCATTTTTGGGTTATTATGGAGTGGGAAATTAACAATAAATAACAAATTTTGTCAACCTCTGCCTATAATGAAATTTCTATAAATCTTTATAATCTGCGAAAGAACAGGATTCCTTGTCAGATAGTAATGTACAGTTTTTTTTTCAAGATTATTTGAAACTGAAGGGAGAAGGGAATATCTTTCCATATCCATTAGAGAGTTAGAATAGTAAGCATTTTCATTATCATCTATCCAGTAACTCGCCACACCATTCCTTTCCTCACCACAGAGTGCCAGCAGAATATGGAAACTGAAGAGGCACAGGACATTTCCCAGCTGTCAGGTGAGACAGGTAAATGGCACTTATGTATTTGCTCCAAACTCTTATACGGTTATCTCTCAGACATTAACATATGTTTGCTCCTGAAATTCTCAATGTTTTGTGCTGTATTATGGGAAGTTAACTGCACATGTTTTATGCTATAGCACACAAGACAGTTGAACTTTCATGAACTGTTGCAGTCAGGGTGGAGAAAACACACCCGCAGACAACTTCTTCGATAAGGCCGCTATTGGGCTTGCAAAACTTAATAATCCATATTCAGAGTGCTTATCTACGATTAAGGTCTATTATAAAAAAGGGAATTGTATCAGTAGCATAAACAGAAACAGTACATAATGGATAGAGGAACTTAAAGGAATTACTCTTGGGATTGATTGCACAATATAGAAAAAAACGAAATTATTTTTTTGTTTGAATGTAATTCTTGTGTTATTTGTATTTTGTAATCCAGCCATATTGTGTTTTTCCTAATATTTCCTAATATAAAAAGAAAGGAAGCATTTTTAAAAATAGTTATGTTGAGAGCATGAAATCACCTTCATTTAATTCTCATATTTCCCTTGATAGTTATGTAGTTAAAATATATTTTCCTCTTTAACTTTATACATATTGAATGAATAAAGTTTATTCAGTTAATTGTTTTTAAAATATTACCTGTTTAGTTCTTTCTGGTTGAGGCTTGCTTCTCAGCACCCGGAGTAGACTTTTCCCACATATGTGGTACAAATATGAAACATTAAATGCAATGACTCGTGTCACACATCCACCCCCACAACTAGACCACATTATCTGCAATAACGTTCCACATTAGCCTGTGATGTTCTTGAGTACCAAATCCTCACATTAACAAACGTGAAACATGCCTGTCCTCAACGATATCAGATATTCCATTTGCTGAACTGTTACTATTTTATTTTTTGCGTAACAAATATAGAAAAATGAAATAAAATTACTAAATAACATATTTTTGGAAAAATAAAACGAATTGATTATCTTTAAAGAGAGGCCACTTAACCTGAATGGAAGTGTATGACGTGTGTTGCTGTAATTGCAATTCAGGACATTTCCAATGTGGCGGTTATTCCCCTCAGTCCAGGTTCCTCCCAACAGCTGCTTATCATCTCATCCTGTACTTATTGACAGTTATTCAGCTTTCTGTCCAAGTCTTTTAAAACAGCCACATTTCCTGGTTCAGGTCTTTTTTAGGACCAGCATCTACTCCAAAGTTCTATTGCTTGCAGGTAGATCCCTCTGCAATCTACTTACACAGTAGTAAACTGTGATAAAAGTCCCTTGGTAGGCTTTTAATATGATTCTGGTTTGTTTACATCCTGGGATGGATGTCTGTCAGAGAAACAAAAATTATGAATTGAACATTTAAAGTCAAATATTGGAACAAGCAGAACACCTGTCTATAATCATGAAACACCAACGTTAAATATAACAGGTAACTTTGGAGGTCAGGCAGCTCTTGTGGAGAATCGTCAGAAACTTGATTTCTCTCTCCACAGATGGTGCTTGACTTGCTGGGTGTATCACTATTTTCTGTTTTATTTTTGAGTTCCATGAACTAGAGTATTTTGCATTTAGCCATTTACTTTGGTTATCCAAAGGGAAAAATAACCCGAGTATTTTTCCTAAACACATATTAGCACATATCTTTTCACTAATTATATTCACCATTGCCTTCTACCTCTAATCACTTTTATTCCCTCCTGGCATACAAAAGACCATCTTTCATGACCTCAGGATGTGCTAAATTGATTTATTTGTCATTTATTATCTTTTAAAATTAATGTTCTCTATTGAAAAATGAAAGAAAACAAATGGTATCAGAAAAGACACAGGGTTAGATTTCCCTTGAGCAGCAAGTAAGCATATTGTTAGATTTCCATGGAGGATGAGAATTTTCATTGGTTTGTCTTTTGCAAACCTATGCCCTCTGCAGCCAACCAGACTGATGAAAAATAAACACGGCGCAGATTCTGAACTAGGAAGTGTTAATTAGAATAATTAATTCAATGTCAAGTCAGGTGCAGGAAGTAAAATAAAGAAGAAATATTTAATTGAGAGAGAGAAGGAAAAATAAAGCATGAATGGTGTCTTAAAGATCTTTAAACAAAACCTTAGAAGCTGAAGGAAGTAAACTTCATATTTTTAAAGGATACTAGACCGCGTGCGGACCAGTTGGACCCACTCCCCCAATGCTATATTCCACCAAACTGCGCATGCGCGGGTGCCACGTTCAAAGTTGTGCCGTTATCGGCTGAAATTAAGTAAAAGTTAATGAAGTGAATAGAGGACCCTTGGAGGGGTTTGTAAAATAGAAGGAAACTTACCCGTGGAGCTTTGGGTCCCGTTGTGAGGCCAGGCAAGTACACGTGAAAAAAAAATGGCGATTTAAAAAAAAGAAATTTGGGATCCCATTGTGATGTAATTGTGACGTCAAACACAGCTGACGGGCAGGGCAAGTGGAAAAGTGATTTTTGTAAAGTTTAAAATGTGTATAACGTAAAATATACCATCAATCTGAACAAAACATTTCATTTACATCACAGGACAATGGTGAGTAAGGTGGGCCAAAAATTGTAGCACTATCGTGTACCGTTTTGGCAGGGTTTTGGGGAGACGCAAGCACGCACGCACACGCATATGTGTGTGTGTGCCTCCCCAAAACCCTGCCAAAACGGTACACGATAGCACTAAAACTCTCATCTTGTTTGTTTGTGTGTGTGTGTGTATATATATATATATATATATATATATATATATATATATATATACAAATAAACAAACAAGATATATATACATAAATACAAATAAACAAACAAGATATATATAGATATTTCAATTCGTGAGAAACAATTAAAGCAATACTTCATTAAAAGAGTACCCTGACAGGAATGCTAATAAAAATTAGTATAAGATGCCACTTTTAATAATTCATTCAACACCAGAGACCAAGGTGTTATTTTTGCACAGTTAATAAAGAAACAAAATATCTCCGATGGCTTATGTTAACAGTAATTTGTTTGAATAAAGGAACTAGCGCTAGAAGGTGGAATTAGGTTAGGGACACTTGTTTGGCCTTCACAGGCTCAGTGAACCAAATAGTCTCAATCCATGCCATAAATGTTGTATGTTTTTATTATTGCTATGATTACAGACAGTATGAAAGTCTGCATTGGTCAATATATTCCATCTTTTATTTCAACAATCTTTCAGTAAGGCTGCAGCATTTCTAATTCAATACAGCTAAAGTAAATATGCCAACCTTGTCTATATATTTTTCAGAATTTGCTGTCTGATTTGCACATAAATATCAAAGTGTGATCAACTCATAATTTCTATCATAGCAAATTCCAGACTATGCTTACTTTAGCTGCATCGCATTGGAAATACTGCTAGTCTCACTAAAAAATGTTGTAAGGAAAGATGGAATACCTTCCAATGCAGATTTTCACACTGACTGCAATCAATGCACTAAAAAACATATAAACAACATATTTGAATTGTTTATTATCCACCACATTAACCCTTCACTAATTCCAGCATCAGCAGACCATGAACGGTTATGTCGCCTCAACAATCCAATCTATGAACTTGCCTTGGTTTCCTTAACAAAGCCCCCCAAGTTGGCAATTCCCACCACTGAGGGTAATGGCAATAGGCACACAGCTGTAACTCCATTTCCAAGTAATATACAATTCTATATTGGTTCCATTTCTACCATTCTTCATTGGCCTCAGGTCAAATTCTTGGAAATATTGTCCTTCCTGCACCCTGGTATAACCTCACCATGTAGAGTGCAACGTTTGTGAAAGCAACTCATCACCAGTTTCTCATGGGTAATCTTCTCAAGCAATGTCTAAATTTCGTGAATAAATAACATTTATTTAATAAATAATATTGTTGAAAGAATAATTATAAATACAGTGTCTATAAATTATATAGTGCGTAATTTAATGTGACCAAGCATAATCTGCAACTAATTTCAAACCGAGCACAACAGCAACTAATTTGATGTTTCTCACATAGTTAATATTTCACAAATGAAATAATAAAATTTTGAATGTGGAACAGGTGTCAACATTTGTGCTGGTACAGGATTAAATTCGTAGAAGCAATTTTGTGTTTTCTGAACTGCACTGCACTGAAACTTACTTTTTCAAAAATTCTATTTTGTGTTTTGCAGCAAGTTTTCCTGTTATGTGGTGTGAAATTATGTACATTACATAGACCTGTGAAGGACAACTTTTGTCTCCTCATTAAATTAATTTTTCTCAACTATTTTTAAAGTCTTACCTAAATTTATTTCACAAATACTTGCACAGAGAAGCGAAAGCATTGGAAGACTTGAAGATGCAGTGTACACTTTTTCACTTGTAGTAAAGCAATGGGAAAAGGCCGTTTTGAAACTCTGTGCTTGTTTATATCAACAGTTATTATTGCTTCATGTTTAGATTTTTTAGATTTAGTAAAGTAAATGAGAAAAAATTTGTTGAAGGTAAACCAGTGTCAGAGCTGGCAATTATACTTCCTTGAGTCAGATCTGCAATTCAATGAGGCCATGGCTAATCCAATTAAAACCTGAAATCTACATTCCCACCTACACTTGTAATCTTTCACCCATGGCTACTTGCCTCTGCCTTAAAACATATTCAAAGTCATCACAGTGGCGTAATTAATAGTTTTTGGATCAATCCTAATCTCCGGTGTTCTTTATGTGGAGTTTGCACGTTCTCTCTGTGGCTGAATGGGATTCTTCAGGGTGCTATGGTTACCATCACAATGCCAAATATGTGAGGGTTGGTAGGTTTATAGATCACTATTAATTGCTCCTGGTTTATAGTTAAGTTAATATAGGGAGAATACAACAGGATTAGTGTAGGACTAGTAAATGGGTAATTGATGATTGGCATGGAGAAGGGCCATAAAGCCTAATTCTGTGCTGTATATCTAAATGGCTTTATGACTGCTTGAGCAAAAGCATTTGAGGACTGAATTTCCAAATATTTACTACTTTATGATAGCACAAATTTATCTCCTGAATGCTCAAATTTATCTCCTGAATGCTTAAATAGATATGTTTTTAGTTGAAACATTGACCTAGTTCTGGATTCTCCCACAGAAGGAAACATCCTCTCCACAGGACACACTTGGATTGGGTATGTTTCTGGGAGAAAAGATAGACATTCAGGAGGAGATATAAGGGTCACACACAATAAAGGAAAGTAAAACACAAAATCTAGACCTCAATGGATGTCATGGAACACATGGTGCAAGAAGGAATAACAAAGGCAGCAATGATAATTTTCCAGTTCTGGCTAACTGCAGCCATCATGCAGAGAACCCAAAGACTGATAAGATGGAGCCATTATTTAAAAGGGAAGAAATTCAGAGGATCAAATAGTCGAAGAAATTCAGAGAATCAGCCTATAGCAGCATTGAGACAGCCAGGGTTAAATCAAGACAGTCAGCATGATTTAATTAAGAGGGCGTCATGTGTGACCAACCTAGTTGAATTTTAGAGGTGGTAATAATGAGGGTTACATACTACATGCTGGAAAGACGCACTCCACCATATGTGCAATTATTACCCAAGTTCAAAAAGTTCATGTTTCAATTTCAATGTTAGATCAAGCATCAAGCAGTATAATATGAGATTAGCTTTATTAACATTCGGTGAATTCATTTCCAGGTTTAGTATTAACCAGGTATAGACTTGTTTTTCGCCTGTATCATTCTCTTCTCAACCTGTATTCCAACTCATATCATGGAGTTTGGCTTACCCAAGATGATTGATGTTATCTCAAATCTGGCATGAGCATGGGCTCTCTTGTTTTTACGTCTTTGCTCTTCTACTTTGAAAAATGTGGTCTTAATGGATGAAGGGGAGCCAGAGGATGTAGTGTATCTAGACTTTCAGAAAGCCTTTGATAAGGTCCCACACGGGAGACTGGTGACTAAAGTTAGACTGCATGGGATTGGGGGTAGGATGTTGAAGTGGATAGAAAATTGGTTGGCAGACAGGAAGCAAAGAGTAGGAGTGAACGGGCCCTTTTCAGAATGGCAGGCAGTGGCGAGTGGAGTGCCGCAAGGCTCGGTGTTGGGGCCGCAACTGTTTACCATATATATTAATGATTTGGAAGAGGGAATTAGGAGCAACACTAGCAAGTTTGCGGATGACACAAAACTGGGAGGCAGTGTGAATTGTGAAGAGGATGTTAGGAGGTTGCAGGGTGACCTGGACAGGTTGAGTGAGTATGCAGATGCGTGGCAGATGCAGTATAATATAGATAAATGTGAGGTTATCCACTTTGATGGCAAAAACAAGGGGACAGATTATTATCTCAATGGGGTTAGGTTAGGTAAGGGGGAGGTACAGCAAGACCTGGGTGTCCTTGTACACCGGTCACTGAAAGTTGGCTTACAGATACTGCAGGCAAATTGTACCATCCTCCATTGTTCAGTGTGTCTATGATATCCCTGCCTGCCCACTGCAACAAGAAGCACAGGACATGGTCAAAGTTAAAAGTTGGATATTATTTATCCAACCTCCCTCTTTGAGTCTTTGAGGAGTGGTGTTCAATCACACAAGATTAAAGGACCAGATACATTTTGTATCTGGCCTCCAAATGTTATGCTGGTTTACCTGATGCAGTCCCACTCATTTAAGAGGGTTCACCAACCAGGTCAATTAAGGTAGGTGGCACAAAGTGCTGGAGTAACTCAGGTCAGGTAGCATTCACCAAAGATGCTGTCTGACCTGCTGAGTTACTCCAGCATTTTGTGTTTTTGTTTTGTAAACTAGCATATACAATTCCTTGTTCCTACATTTTTTCTTTATTAAATGAATAATAATGTATATATATATTTTTTTGTAAATCAACTATGTTTTATAGAAACACATGTTCTATGTTTTAAATACATTCATTGTTAATATTATTTTTAAACATTGTAATTTTTGAATGTTTATAAATCTATTTCAACAGTTGTAAGGATGTTTGACATGGGTATGGTTAGGGTGGGTTTTGAGGTTCCACCACGAGATCTGCTCCCTCTTCATGGAATGCTTCATTTCAAGGAAGAGCTGCACAAGTTAAACCACTTGCTTAATCAGACATATGGGACCAGGAGAGGTTAATGAAGCTGGTGGAATAATGTCTGAATTGTAGGGTGGGGAGGAGGGGAGTTCATGCCTACAATAGCAATCTGTTTTCCATATATGTATTCCAGGGAGAGTTAGATAAAGCTCTTTGGGCTAATGGAATCAAGGGATATGGGGAGAAAGCAGGAACAGGGTATTGATTCTGGATGATCAGCTATGATTATATTGAATGGCGGTGCTGGCTCAAAGGGTTGAATGGCCTGCTCCTGCACCTATTTTCTATGTTTCTATATTTACCTTTATGCATTATCATTTTATGTTAAGGTAGACCGAGTTGGCTGAAGGGACGGTTTCCATACTGTATGAATTTGACTCGGTCACCTTTATTCCTTTTCTATCCCTTTCTAGTCCATCCTTTTTATACTTTCTACTTTTGTATAATTTTACTTATCTCCTTTTACACTATAATTAAAACCATGGTATGATTTGAATAACAGAATAATTCTAGGTTAGATTTGAATGATTGCATGATACCTTTGCATCTTCTCAAGTAAATACTCTGTTAATCATTTTAAACATTTTGATGACTGGAACACTTTGCTCATGAATATGCTATAAGTTAAATTAATTCTTGAAATGTGTGTAAAAAAAAGTCATTGTTTTTCTTTCATTTAAACAGATTAGATGGGAAATTATTGAAATTATTTGTATATAAATAAGTTTAAAAAAATAATTTTGTATATAATATTAACGTAGTAAGAACTCGAGGAGTTGGACAATTATATTGATATAGACTAAAAAGGAATAGAAAGGGAAATAGACTGACTGAGTCAAAGTCATACAGCATGGAAACAGTCCCTTCAGCCAATTGTGCTTACATGAATAGAAAATAATAATACATAAATGAACTGAAAATATATGGAAAACAGATTGTATGCATTGATGATAGAGGATTAGTAAAAAGACAGAAAATAGAGTATTGGAATAAATAAGCCGTTTGCAACCTGGTCGGCCTCTACATACTGAGAGGCCACAAGGCTCAAGAGGAAGTCCTCAGCTATTTACATGGGGCTGTTCATGCCTCCCAGAATCAGCCCACTCCTCTATTGTACTTCAAGGCAGGCACGTAGGTCGCTATCAAAACATGGGGAGTACCAAGGGACCGGTGGGGGGATATAATTTCTTGGCGGCCATGCGTGCATGCGCGCACTCACACACACATACACGAGGCTTCAGAGGCTTCAGTCGTGGGCCCTGTGGACAGTAATTAGTGACGGGTGCCGACAGTCGCCGAATAAATCGCGTAAATGGGACAAGCCCTTTAATTTCCAATTGAGTCATCAGCTCCCACTAGTCGAGATGCAGGTGCTTTGGGATAAAAGCATTGAAGCTTTTTCCTAAGGTGGATATCCTTCTGAAATGTAGCAAACTGTATTGATCGTGATTGACTCCAGGTGGCTATTTTATTTCAAGAGTTAAAACATAATGGCAAGTATTATAAATGGCACATATAAAAGAAAGCTAACAAACCAATGAAGGAACCATCATTGTTGGTATAATTTTCAGTTGCACTCATCACCTGTTTGTCCTCTGGTTTAGTTGTGAACAGGTGTGTTGTCTTGTCGATCGCTGAAAGAAATGTCTTGTGGATCGTTGAAAGAAATTACCTGTTAAATTGAATATGATTACTAACAATCAAGAAAAGCTTTTATAATGGGATAGCAGTACATTTGGAAAGTGGTGAAATCATTAGACAAAGTCAGCATGGATTTACGAAAGGAAAATCATGTCTGACGAATCTTATAGAATTTTTCGAGGATGTAACTAGCAGAGTGGATTAGGGAGAACCAGTGGATGTGTTATATCTATACTTTCAGAAGATTTTCGACAAGGTCCCACATAAGAGATTAGTATACAAACTTAAAGCACATGGTATTGGGGGTTCAGTATTGATGTGGATAGAGAACTGGCTGGCAGACAGGAAGCAGAGGGTAGGAGTAAACGGGTCCTTTTCAGAATGGCAGGCAGTGACTAGTGGGGTACCGCAAGGCTCAGTGCTGGGACCCCAACTATTTACAATATATATTAATGATTTGGACGAGGGAATTGAATACAACATCTCGAAGTTTGCGGATGACACTAAGCTGGGGGGTAGTGTTAGATGTGAGGAGGATGCTAGGAGGCTGCAAGGTGACTTGGATAGGCTGGGTGAGTGGGCAAATGCATGGCAGATGCAGTATATTGTGGATAAATGTGAGGTTATCCACTTTTGTTGCAAAAACAGGAGGGTAGACTATTATCTGAATGGTGGCAAATTACGAAAAGGGGAGATGCAACGAGACCTGGGTTTCAAGGTACACCAATCATTGAAAGTAGGCATGCAGGTGCAGCAGGCAGTGAAGAAAGCAAATGGTACGTTAGCGTTCATAACAAAAGGATTTGAGTATAAGAGCAGGGAGGTTCTACTGCAGTTGTACAGGGTTTTGGTGAGACCACACCTGGAGTATTGTGTACAGTTTTGGTCTCCAAATCTGAGAAAAGACATTCTTGCCATAGAGGGGGTACAGAGAAGGTTCACCAGACTGATTCCTGGGATGTCAGGACCTTCATATGAGGAAAGACTGGATAGACTTGGCTTGTACTCTCTAGAATATAGAAGACTGAGGGGGGATCTTATAGAAACTTACAAAATTCTTAAGGGGTTGGATAGGTTAGATGCAGGAAGATTGTTCCCGATGTTGGGGAGGCCCAGAACAAGGGGGCACAGTCTAAGGATAAGGGGGAATTCCTTTAAGACCAAGATGAGGAAAACATTTTTCACACAGAGAGTGGTGAGTCTCTGGAATTCTCTGCCACAGAAGGTAGTTGAGGCCAGTTCATTGGCTATATTTAAGAGGGAGTTAGATGAGGCCCTTGTGGCTAAAGGGATCAGGGGGTATGGAGAGAAGGCAGGATACTGAGTTGGATGATCAGCCATGATCATATTGAATGGCGGTGCAGGCTCGAAGGGCCGAATGGCCTACTCCTGCACCTATTTTCTATGTTTCTATAAAGCATGAATTGCTACATTATTACATGCATACCATTCAGTTTCTGCAAAGTTAGTTTGCCACCAGTGTCGTGAAATCATATGGAGAAAAATCATGGGTGATGTTTCTGGTTGGGACCCTTCTTCAGACTTCAACCACAAGAGCTGCTGCCTCACAGCGCCAGAGACCCGGGTTCAATCCTGACCGGGTGCCATCTGTGTGGAGTTTGCCCATTCTCCCTCTGACCATGTAGGTTTCCTCCTGTTCGAACAAGGGTCCCGAACCAAAATGTCAACCATCCTTTAACTCCAGGGAAGCTGCCTGACCATCTGAGTTACTGCAACACTTTGTGTCTATCTTGATGTTTGGAGTTTTAAATAATCCTAACGTCAGACGGGAGCAGTGACCCCAGGGCCACAGCCAGCGCAGAGAAGCAGCACTAAATCCAGCTCAACTCTGCCTGTCTCGCCGGGTTAACCTACAGCCTTGCCTGTACTGATGAGACACCTGTCCGGAGCCGTGGAGCTAGCACTGCTTCTCTGCGCTGGCTGTAAACCTGGGCCGTCGTCCCCATAAGTCCAGGTAGGGATGGTGGGTTAACAGGCAAAGTTGAGCTGGATTTAGCGCAGCTTCTCCGCGCTGGCCGTAAACCTGGACCGTCGTTCCCGTAAGTCCAGGCAGGGCTGTAGGTTAACCTGGCGGGACAGGCAGAGTTGAGCCACATGAAGTTGTGAAAAAAAATGTGCCTTCTTACTTGTCTTTGTATCTGCAGGGTTAGAATTTCATACTGTATTCAGTGGGGGGGGGGGGGGGGGGGGGGGGGGGGGGTGAGAGGCAGAGGCAGAGGCAGGGGGAGGGAGGTCAAAATCCATGTCAGGCATGATGGGAGCAGAATTGGAGAGGCAATTTTACAGTGCATTACTGAGAAATCCCTAGTATGGGGATTAAGAGGTGTCCAGAAATAAAGCAGTGTGACATTTACAGTCTCTTAAATCTGTCACTCGGTCCTGGAATTAAACCTGTGTACTCAAGTCCGGGATTGAAGTTGTGATGACTCAAATCTTGTGGTCCCATTAAGAATTGCCAGTAACAGATAATAGTTGGCAATAGACAACAATTGGCCTAAGGTGTCTTAATAACAAAGGTAAATAGACGTAATGTATCAAAATTTGCTGATAAAACTAAATAAAGTGAAAGGTGATATTTTGGAAACATAATGCAAAGAGCTACGAATGGGCTGGTTAAGTGAGATAGAAAGTAATTGGCAGATTATAATGTGAGAAAAACTTGAGGATATCCACTTTAGTAAAAGCATAGAAATTGCCTGGAAATTGCATTCCATTATATTGAAAACTGGTTTAAGATGGGCAGAGAAATGGCAGCTGAAATTTATCCAGATAAGTATGAAATGATGCATTTTGGGAGGACTAATAAAACTAGGGTATACACAATGAAAGGTATGTAGGAGCAGAAAGACTTTAGTGCATATGGCCCAGGATTTCTGAAGAAGGCAGCAGAGCACGGGTGGATAAGGCATAAGGAAGGCATACAACATACCTACCTATTATTACCAAGGCATAGAATATGAAGAGCAAGATGGTTATAGGATAACTGTATATTGGTT
Source organism: Okamejei kenojei (assembly GCA_035221665.1). Lineage (NCBI taxonomy): Eukaryota > Metazoa > Chordata > Chondrichthyes > Rajiformes > Rajidae > Okamejei > Okamejei kenojei. Next base: position 92,319,470 of record CM069132.1, read on the forward strand.
ACACATATGCCGAAGCACTGTATGTGGTTCCGTTTGACACGAGATAGGAAGGATGTGATTGCACTGGAATGGATATAGAAGATATTGCCTGGGATGGAGAGTTTGCAGTAATGTGGAGAGGCATGAGTGGCGGGGTTTGTTTTCCATGGAGTGGAGATGGTTGAAGGGAAACTTGATTAATTGATCAGGTAGTTAGTGAATATATTTCCTCATGGCAGAGATGCCTATAACCATATGGCATAAGTTTAACAAATCCCAATATGCTGGAATAACTCAGTGGATAAAGCAGCATCTGTGGACGGGATAAGGCATAGGTTTAAGATTGATTAATTTATCATTGTCACGTGTACCAAGATATCATGAAAAATTTGTTGTGAGTATTATCCAGGCAAATCATAAAATATATATGAAAAAATTACAGAATATAACAATATATCAACAGAATAAACAGAATATAACAACAGAGAAAGTGTAGATATAGAAGAGATGCAAGGGCCGCAACCAGGTAGATAGGAAGATCAAGAATTCATCCTTAGCATTTGAGAGGTCCGTTCAAAAGTTTGATAACAAAAGGAAGCAAACTGTTCTTAAATCTGGTGATATTTGCTTTAAGCTTTTGAATTTTCTGCCTACCAGTAGAAGGTGGAAAGAGGGAATGTCTTAGGTGTAAGTGGTTCTGTTTTTCCCAGGACTCTAGCTTGATCCAGAATCCACTCTCAGCCTCCTCGATGGCTTTATAACGATCATAAACTAATTTCTTATACCATTGGGCTTGTTTGACTAGAACGTTGAAAACTTAGAGTTCACCTGGGAGTGGACCTCATGGCTCATCCATGGTTTCCAGTTGAGGAACACTCATTTTGTCTTCTTTGGCACATGTTCCTCTACAAATCAAATTAAGTGAATTCCCACAGCAGGTAGTAGGGACAGCACCTCGCCATTAGATATTCCAGGTCTATGGAGCTTTGTCCAAGCATCATAAGGTGTTAATTAGGAAACAGACCCCCCTCCCCAGCCCTAATTTTGCCTGGGAATGCTTTATGGTCCATCCAGAGGTTATATAGCAGTCAGGTTATATTCCTTTAGATAGACGCAAAGTGGGTCAGGCAGCATCCCTGGAAAAAAGGAAAAGGTGACATTCCTTAGTATTTTCTTTCCAAAAGTACACACATTTGGCATTGTGGGTCTAGACCGAGAGTCTCAGTCTGAAGAACGGTCTCAACCTGAAATGTCCCCTATTCCTTCTCTGCAGAAATGTTGCCTGACCCGCTGAGGTACTCCAGCACTTTGTGTTTATCTTGACCGGACTATGGTGTTCTCCAGTTTGAGTTTTAGGAATTCAGAGGCAAGAGTCACTATAAAAGGGTCGCAATTTCAGTGTGAGATAAGGAAATGTTTCTTTTCGTTCTCAGAGAGTGCCAGATACTTAGTCATTGACATATTATCAAGATAGACATGAATATAATTTTGGATATTGGGAATAAAATAAAAGAGGGTTGGATGGGAACAGACTTAAGGCACAGAATCAGTCATGCTCTCTTGAATGGAAGGACAGTCTTTACTGTCTGTATGACTTACCTGTACTTCTTATTCATGCTATATTCCAAGAATTCATAGACAATGATAATGAAAGAAAAGTTACAGTTAATTCATGGGCAGAAAAAAAAGGTTGGAGAAACGCAGCGGGTGAGGCAGCATCTATGGAGCGAAGGAATAGGTGACGTTTCGGGTCGAGACCCTTCTTCGGACTCAGGACCCTTCTTAATACATGGGTGCACTTTCCTTCCAAAAGTACACATATTTGACATTATTCTGATATAGATGCTGCCGGACCTACTATGTATTTTAGTTTCAGATTTGCAATTTTTATGATGATGGTTTTTTTATTTATATATTGCAACCAATTTATTTTTATTAAGGGAGTAAAGAAGCTCTTTCCATAATTGACCAACCAGAACAACTTGAGCAGATGCCCGTCCCCGAAGATTTATCAACCAGCGCAGGGGGCAAAATCAACCTGCAGTGTGACAAGGTCATTGGTAAGTGTGAAATCTTTGGAATACTTACTTAGACTGTAAAGCACATGGAGGTGGTAGCATGTTATTCTGCAAAAATCAATTTTGGAGGCCAATTACTTTGAACTATCATTTCTGTACATTGTGTTTAAAGTTAGCAGCTGGGACTAAATTAATGTGCATGTGGCTTTTCAAAATAACATAAAGTAAATTTGACTATCTCCAATATATTTGCTCTATGACTAGAAAATACATTTGGATTCCGTAAGTCTCCTAAATAACGCAGGCATTATTGTGTATAAATTCATAATATAATTTGCCATACAAAATAGCAAATCAGTTTCAATTTAGTTTATGGTCATGTGTACCTAGGTACAGTGAAAAGCTGTTGTTGCATGTTAACCAGTCGGCAGAAAAACAATACATGATTACAATCAATCCATTTATAGTGTATAGATTCATGATAAGGGAATGAAGTTTAGTGCGAGGTAAAGCCAGCAAAGTCCGATAAAGGATAGTTCAAGGGTCACAAAATAGGTAGATCGTAGTTCAGGACTGCTCTCTGGTTGTGGTAGGATGATTCAGTTAAAATCATTTTTTTAATGTTAAAAAATGTTCCAGATATTTCCAGTCTGGCCTTGCATGATAGATTGGGCCAGGATTATTTCCATTATCTCATGAGGAAATAATTTAGAAATAATCCTGATTAGCCTGATGGATTATTTATGATCCAACAATGTACCTATAATAACCTACCGTCATAAGACAAGTTGATTTTAAAGATTGAAATAAAAGCTGAGCAACAGGTTTTCTCATGTCTAATCCTTGGCCTGTCTTGGAATAAGCAGATCTCATACGTAGAGACCAAGTGTGACAAGATAGTTTTGAATTTGGTTTGTGGTGAGCCTATTAATTTAAATTTAGGTTGTGTTTGGGCCAGAAAGGGAAGGTCAAGCAGGTTTTCTGAGAAGTGATAATTCCTCCTTCAGAGAATGTGAGTAACGCAAGTATGAATAGGCTTGCGATTTTTTAAGTTGAAAAGCCTGCTTGCACTTGTTCATTTCGCTCTGAGAAGACACATTACTCCAATGGGTTCTAAAGATGATAAATGACACCCCACCCAAACCCACACACAGGTAACATTGGCTGAAATTCTACTTCAGGTCTCCATCATGGATGACTGGAAAGACATATGATCCTGTCACCAGAATATGTAACCCTACAAAATTGGTCCTTTATCTTCTTGCTTCTTCATAATTATCCTATCAAGTATCTTTATTATTTTGAGCACCTCAATCTGATCATACTGGAAAATGAAAGAGAACACAGGTCAAGTCAGTGCAAATGCTTTAACATTTGGAAATATTTTGAAGACTGGGAGAAAAGAGCAGAAGAGTCGCTTTTGTTGGATAATTCTTATAATGGTGGAAATAAAGTATGAAAGGCCAAATGGCCTTCATACTATTTCATTCTTTAAGGATAAGGATAAGGGGGATTTCCTCACAGTTTAAGGATAAGGGGGAATTCCTTTAGGACCGAGATGAGGAAAACATTTTTCACACAGAGTGGTGAGTCTCTGGAATTCTCTGCCACAGAAGGTAGCTGAGGCCAGTTCATTGGCTATATTTAAGAGGGAGTTAGATGTGGCCCTTGTGACTAAAGGGATCAGGGGGTATGGAGAGAAGGCAGGTACAGGATACTGAGTTGAATGATTAGCCATGATCACATTGAATGGCAGTGCAGGCTCGAAGGGCCGAATGGCCTACTCCTGCACCTATTTTCTATGTTTCTATGTTTCAATTCTCTGATAAACCTCGGTACATTGTTAATGTTCTCTGTATTTTTTCTAAAAAGGCCCAGGGATATGAAGGCCTAACACGTGGACACTCCTATGTACAAATAATCTCCCACAATATTATTAAATGCAAAATTCTGACATATACATATGTGCATTCTTATGAATTAAAAACTTTGTTTCTTTTCTTCTCTACTTTTCATAGTTGTTTATTCTTAGTTGGCAAAAAGAACATATTTTTCTCTGCGAGAAGAAATTGCTGGTTAAGTAAATGTGTCCATTCTGCTTTGGAACGTCTTACCCCAATCTATTTTGATTTTGATGTCATCTGTAAATTTGTATTTACAGTTTACAACCCAGCATCTAAGTTGTAATTAAATAAGAGTTTAAATTTTAATTACATTTCCTAGGGAATGCCATTTATTACATTCTGCCATTCAATTTCCCACAATTATTATTTGTAGATATGTAACGTGTCCCTGTTCAGTAGCAAATTACAATCACCTTTCGCCAAAACATTGTTGTCCAACAGCTGGTAATACTATGCTTTACCTTAGAAAGGATTGGACTGTGAGTGGCTAACTATTCAAAACAGATTAAAAGACATATATTTATGAAGCAGTACTAAAACGGTGTGCAAGCATCTGTTGTTTCTTTTACTTTTTAACACTACAACACAAAAATGAACATGCTTTCAAATACTCAGACAAACAATGTTATTCATTTGCTAAATATCACCTTATTTTATTTAAATTTGTTTATGGGATATATACATTTGTATTACTATTGATTGTTTATTGTCATGTGTACCAAAAACAGTAGAAAACTGTGTTTGCATGCTATTCAGTAAAACATACTATACATGAGTACATATGTACAACCGGTAGTACAAAGATAAAAATACCAGAGTATAGAATATAGAGTTACAACATTATAGAATCATAGTTCATAAGAACGTGTGATAGTAGCGGAATTAGGCTATTCAGCCCATGAAGTCTACCCCACCATTCAGTCATGGCTGATCTATCCCTCCCTCCTAACCCCATTCTCCTGCCTTCTCCCCATAACCTCTGACACCCATAGTAATCAAGAATCTATCTGTCTCTGCCTTAAATATATCCACTGACTTGGTCTCCACAGCCTTCTGTGGCAAAGAATTCCACAGATTTACCACCCTTGGTGGTTACCCTTGGTTACAGAAAAAGTGAATATAAAACATATGTCAGGTCAACAATGAGATATCTTTGAGATCGGGACTACACCTTTATAACATCTTTAATAATGTTGTAGGTAAACAAAAAAGCTGGAGAAACTCAGCAGGTGAGGCAGCATCTTATGGAGCGAAGGAATAGGCAACGTTTCAGGTCGAGACCCTTCTTCAGAATGTTGTGGTTCACTATTTTCTAACCGACAGTAAAGGGGAGAATACGGAATAACCAAGGTGAAATGGTGCTTGATTATTTTCATTGTTTTCCGAAGGAAACATGAAGTATAGATGGAGTTGGGGTTAGTTTGTGGTGGTTTATGTGATGAACTGGGCTTCACAACTCGCAAATTGTTGTGGTCTCTGGCAGAGCTTCTGCCAAACCAAGCTGTGATGCATCCCAATAAGATGCATATTTCTATCTTCTCAGTTATTTATGTTTTAAAAGGAATCCCTGCAGTGACCTTCTGCAAAATATTTAGAAAACCTATTATTTCTCCGCTGCACCTCCACCCATCCCCAGACCCAACCTTCATACAGAAATTAACCTCTCAGTAATATAGCCCAGATCATCACACAGACCAAGTCCCCACCATCGACTCCTTTTCCTCAGGAAAGCCTCAGGGAAGCAGCCAACATAATAATTGATCTTTTGCAACTCAGTCATTCCCTCTTCTTCCTTAATTGGGAAAGGCAAGTAACTGAAGTGTTAGTGGGCAAGCCTTTTGGGATCACAATTCTATTAGCTTCAAAGTATTTATGCTTAAAGACAGGGTAGGCCCACAAGTTAAGATTCTGAATTGGCCAACTTTGATGGTATTAGACCTGAACCTACTAAAGTTGATTGGAGTAGTTTATTTGTGACCAATGGGACGTCTGGATAATGGGATGCTTTTAAAAGACGAGAGTTCAGGACAGTAGTGAAGGAGAAGGCAAGTGGAGTAATGAAGATTTGATAATGAGAAAATTAAAGCTCTAATCAGGGAAAAGAAAGAGGCATGGGCCAGATATAGGCAGCTGGGATCAAGTGTATACCTAGAGGAGATTTGGGGACTAGGAGCATGCGTTAGAAGGAAATGAGGGTAAAAGGGGGCAGGAGATAGCTCTGGGACATAATATTAAGGTGAATCCAATGAGATTGTATGTACATTAAGGGAAAGAGGATAACTAGAGAAAGAAAAGGGTCCTTCAGAAACCAAAGCAGTCATTTCTGTGTGGAGCCGCAGGAGTTGGACTGAGGGAAAAGATAGAAGCATTTGGATAGATCCATGCTGAATAGAGATAGTCAGCATGGTTATATAGGTGGGAGATTGTGTCTTATGAATCTGATTACATTTTTAGAAGAAGTAACCAAAAAGGTTAATGAGGATAAAGTCGAGGACCTTCTCTATATGGACTTCGGCAATGCCTTTAATAATGTTCCACTTAGTAGGTTGCTCTATAAGTTTAAATTGCATGAGATCCAGGGAGAGCTAGCCAACTGGATAAAGAATTGACTTCATGGAAGGAAGCGGAAGTTGATGGTAGAAGGTTATTTATGAACTGGAGGCCTGTGACAATTATCTCAGCCCTAGACCCTACTACAACAGCTCCTCAGGGCAGGCATATTTTTTTCTGGTTCATCAATGACCTTCCTTCCATAATAGGGTCAGAAGTCGAGATGTTTGCTAATAATTACACAATATTCAACCGATTTACAGCTCATCAGCAAACGTGGCAAGGAATATTTGTGCCACAAAAGTGCCAGCAAGGACAATTTCCAACAAGAGACAATTTCCAACAAGAGCACTTGCTCTTGTTCAGATATTATCATCACTGACACCCCATCATCGATGTCCAGGGGATTAGCAATGACCAGACACTCAACGACCAGTCATATTTCTAATATAAACGTAATTATTTAAACATAATACGACAATCCCGATGCAATAATCTGGAGCTAAATCTAAAGGCTGGAAGAACTCAGTGGGTTAAGCAGCAACAGTAGAGGCAAACTATCGAGTCTCTGGGTCAGGTCTAGGAATGTAAAGTGAAGACAGCCAATATATGGAAGTGAGAGGGATGGATGAGACAAGAGGTTGATAACCGATAGGAAAAATCAGGTATGTGGTAGAAATGGTGGGCAGATGTAGCCTGGTGGGGCAGGCGAGCGGTGGGTAGAGACAGAGGCTGGCAGGTGATAGGTGTAACCAGATAAGAGAGAGATGATAAGTCGGTGAAACAAGGTGGGGGAGAGGATAGGAAAGGTGAACCAAGGAAGAAGACAGCCAGATGAGGAGGTATGTGGGAGATGGGCAGATGATGCCAGGTAAGGAGGGTAATGAGCATTGGTATTGAGGGGAGGAGAAAACCTGGCTGGACTATTGGGAGTAGGAAAGGAACCAAGGGGATGTGATTAACTTGAAATTGAAAAATTCAGTGTTTATACCAGTGGGTTGTGGGAGAGTTGTGTTTGCGTGAGTTATATTCCGTCCAATTAGTAAAAGAAAAGCATTTTGCATTAATAATACATTAATAATGGTTTTTTAATCTGAAATAACTACATAGAAAAATCTGGACATGTCACCAAATTGCTGTTTTGTTGTTGGAGGCAGACGTTTCCAGCTGGGAATGCAATTTCACAACATTTCTTAAATCATTTTTATTCATTCATAACATTTTCTAGAGCTTTGGTTAGCTGATACCAGATATTTAATGTATAAATTGTTCCCAATATACCCTTGTAATTTACATGGCAAGCTTCAGTAGACAGGAACATGGCTCACAAAAAATTCAGGTGCCAAATAAGTAAAGCGTGCAAAAATAGCAAATAACCAAACAGGCAGAACAAGTTCCACAATGGAGCCCTACCCTCAATAGTCACCAACATTTTTAAACCTGTCCTACAACAGCTTGCATCAAACATTGTATAGTGATTTTGAACAGAAAGTCATGTAGTCCCTCTGATGCACATTTTGGTATTTGAAATCAAGCACATATGAAATCAAGCACGGAAGTCAACAAGCTATGTTATTTTCTATCCATTAAGGTAGGGGCACATATATCCTCACCCATTCATGTGTGCATTAATTTGTAATCCTTATACAATGGATATCTTCAAAGTACTTTGAAACCATTGCTATCTGGAGTACTTGTATAGCAAGGAGGTGAGTTGTTGTGTGGGTTATCCCAATGCTCTGTATTACTGAATTTGAACCACCAGAACATTTTCTGCCTTTTAATTATTTGCAGCTTCATTTCTATGATGAATTAATGAATAAGTTTTTTGGCCAAGTATATTCACATACAATGAATTTGTCCTGGTGCTCTGCCCACAAGTGACAACATGACATACAGTGACAGTTAGGAATGACACATAAAACATTAAACATTAATAATAATACATTATCCATTAAATATATGAATTAAATAAAATACTAGAGCAAAGGAAGGCTACAGAATTTTGGTTATTGAATAGAGCTACTACTCGTGGAAAATAGCTATTTTTATGTCTGGCTGTGACAGCTTTGACAGTCCAGAGTCGCCCTCCAGAGAGAAGTGATTCAAAGAGTTTGTGGCCAGGGTCAGAGATGATCTTACCCGCTCACTTCCTGGCCCCTCAGTGTACAGTTTGTCAGTGGAGTGAAGGTTGCACTCAGCTTTCCCAGCTGATCGGACGATTCGCTGCAGCCTCCGGATGTCGTGCTTGGTGGCTGAGCCAAACCAGACCATGATGGAGAACGTGAGGACAGACTCTATGATGGCCACATAGAATTGGACCGTCATTGTCTGTGGCAGATTATGCTTCCTCAGATGCCGCAGGAAGTACATCCTCTGTTGTGCCTTTTTGACTGTGGAGTCGATGGTGGCCCCCCATTTAATGTCCTTGGAGATAATGGTTCCCAGATGTGACTGTGGTGTTGTTGATGGTGAGCGGGGTGAGAGGGGAGCTCTCCTAAAGTCTACTATCAATTCCACTGTCTTAAAAGCATTGAGCTCCAGGTTGTTGCGATGGCACCAGGACGCCTGCTGTGTCATTTCCTTTCTGTAGGTAGATTCCTCCCCATCCTGGAACAGTCCAATTAAGGTTGTGTCGTCTACAAACTTGAGAAGCTTGACAGATGAGTCAGTGGAGGTTCAGTCATTGGTGTAGAGAGAGTAGAGGAGAGGGGAGAGTACGCAGCCTTCCGGTGCTCCTATGCTGAGGGTTTGCACATCTGAGATGTGCTTTTCCAGCCTCACATGCTGCTTCCTGTCCGTCAGGAAGCTGGTGATCCACCGGCAGAGGGGTTCAGGCACAGTCAACTTGGAGAGTGCTGCGGAATATTGACAATAGTAATACAGCGGGTTCTGCTTGTAATTGAAATCTATCATCTCTGTAAAGAAAAGTAATTGATGTACAATTTCATGATACAGAGAGAATCTGATAAAATCGTACCTCTTCACTGCTTGATGACCATGCAGTAAAGATGGCAAGTTGCACCATGGAGTCATCATTTTAACTGCACAAATAAATAATTTTAAATAGTTTCATTATCTTAACATAATGCTGTAATGTATAACCCGTGCATTTATTTTTGTAATTGTAATCAATATTACAGAATATACAGCAGAATGTTTAGCCCATCGTGGCTTCAATAATAAGGAGATAAACAAAGTTAACATTGCAGGTTCTTGACCTTTTATAGGAACATTCTAAAGAAAAATTATCAAATGAAATATGATTTTTTTTTGTTCCTCCATAGATGCTACCTGACCTGCTGCGTAGTATTGTCATTTGATATAATTTCATTTTTCCACCATGTACATATTTTTTGTTTTTCAATGCCTTCATGTTAGTTCCACATTAGTTTACTCCACTTCTATTCTATTTCATTTTTCAACTTATTCCAAAAGAAGGTGAGAATAAATTGAAAAATTATTTGCCTGCTCACAAGATATTCAGGAAAGAAAGAGAAGGGAAAATGAAATAAATGTTTTGTGTAGTATTGATTGACAAAGATCTTTTAGCAACAGAAAGGATTCATGCAGTTGAGAGTAATTAAATACAGGATTAATTTGGTTGGTATTAAGGTAGTTTGTGGGCTGTATATTGTAGGCCATTAAATAGGGACAGGAGATTAAGGAAAAAAATGCAAATAAACTGCAAGAACTTGCCGAAAACTTCAAGTATATTACCATTATCCAAATCTACACCTATTTCGGGGTAGTACATAGCACAGATCAGAGACGGGATTATTGAAATCTTTATAAGAGATTTTTTGATCTTTTATTTTCTATTTCAAAAATTTAAGAAAGCATTGCCAGATTGAGTTAAACATAATTAAATCAGATTACTGTAGCATGTTCATTGGGATTGAATTTGTTGAGTAGTGATCCTAATATTAGGAATTTTTAAAATATAAAAGGACAAGAATGACCAAGCTTAAAAACTATACATAGAAACATAGAAAATAGGTGCAGGGGGAGGTCATTTGGCCCTTCGGGCCAGCACCACCATTCATTGTGATCATGGCTGATCATCCACAATCAGTAACCCGTGCCTGTCTTCTCCCCATATCCCTTGATTCCGCTAGCCCCGGGAGCTCTATCTATCTGTCTTTTAAATTAATCCAGTGAATTGGCCTCTACTGCCTTATGTGGCAGAGAATTCCACAAATTCACAACTCTCTGGGTGAAAAGGTTTTTTTTCTCACCTCAATTTAAAATGGCCTCCCCTTTATTCTCAGACTGTGCCCCCTGGTTCTGGACTCCCCAAACATTGAGAACATTTTTCCTGCATCTAGCTTGTCCAGTCCTTTTATAATTGTACACGTTTCTATAAGATCCCCTCTCATCCTAAATTCCAGTGAATACAAGCCCAGTCTTTCCAATCTTTCCTCATATGACTGTCCCGCAATCCCGGGGATTAACCTCGTGAATCTACACTGCATTGCCTCAATTGAAAGGATGTCCTTCCTCAAATTAGGAGACCAAAATAGCACACAATACTCCAGATGTGGTCTCACCAGGGACCTGTACAACTGCAGAAGGACCTCTATACTCCTATACTCAAATCTTCTCGTTATGAAGGCCAACATGCCATTAGCTTTCTTCACTACCCGCTGTGCCTGCATGTTTACTTTCAGTGACTGGTGTACAAGGACACCTAGGTCTCGTTGCACTTCCCTTTTTCCTAATCTGACACCATTGAGATAATAATCTGCCTCCTTGTTCTTGTTGCCAAAGTGGATAACCTCACATTTATCTACATTATACTGCATCTGCCATGCAACTGCCCACTTGCTCAACCTGTCCAAGTCACCCTGTAACCTCCAAGCATACTCTTCGGAGTTCACACTGCCACCCAGCTTTGTGTCATCTGCAAATTTGCTAGTGTTACTTTTAATTCCATCATCTAAATCATTAATATATATTGTAAATAGTTGCGGCCCCAGCACCTAGCCATGCCGCACTCCACTCGCCACTGCCAGCCATTCTGACAGGGACCCCCGTTTATTGGTGTCAACCAATTCTCGATCCATGTCAATACCCTACCCCCAATACCACATGCTCTAATTTTGTACACTATTATCCTGTGTGGGACCTTATCAAAGGCTTTCTGAAAGTCCAGATACACTACATTCACTGGTTCTCCTTCATCCATTTTACTTGTCACATCCTCAAAAAATTCGAGAAGATTAGTCAAGCAAGATTTCCCTTTCATAAATCCATGCTGACTTGGACCAATCCTTTTACTGCTATCCAAATGCGTCGTTATTACTTCTTTCATAATTGACTCCATGGATGAGTTGTACTTTCAGCAAGTTAAATAATGATCTCGAAATTCTTAGCAGTTCAGCCAGTTTAAAACATCGGAGATAACATTTCATAGAAATTATATTTCAGATGTGGTACGAGTTATTGATGTTATGCAATGTGGTGCAGAAAGTGAACATTTAAAGTGATAGAATGCAAAACAATCAAATGAGCTGCATCGGCCCTGTTTTGTTGAGCCTCTCGAATGTTATTTGAATTGCACTTTACTTTACTAGAAGATTATTTGATCACAATCCCGAGTTGAGTCTGATAAATTGTTGAACAGCCTTGGCCAGAGAAAAGATGCTTACTTTTAAAGCACCAGTAATAGGTCCATGGAAGTAGTGGATTTGTGTTCTTGGTAATTTTCATTGCTAGGCAAATCTATGGTATTAACAGTACTTTGTACTTATCAAACTAAATCACTGTAATAACATGAAATATGTAAGCAGGGTGTCCAGCCCTAAATATCTGGTCCACCATTCAATAATATCAAGGCTGATCTTTTACCCAAGCACCACTTTCTCCTTATTTTGCAACTGATTCAAAGAGAAATATCTGCATTCACCAAGTTGCCCTAAAATACTTTGTACATTTCTGTAAAAAGATCACAAATTATATTTGTTATTATATACTTCCAAATAGTGACTGAATTGGTGCACAAGGTAAAATCAATAGATATAAACTACTTTTTCCAGCAGCTTAAATAACAATTTAACAACACTTTGATACATGGAAGAACAGTTCTCATCTGCATAAGTGTTTACAAATCATCGTTATTTTTGCTAAATCTGACGTAATGGAGATTCCCAGATTTCCCCCAAAAATTATTCCCTCTGTAGTTCCCATTTTTGAATCCTTTTATACATCCAAGTGAGGTTGTAAGATTGTGGTGATGCCTCTGTAATTTTCATCCTTACTTTTCTCAGCAACCTCAAAATCTTGCCAACCAATCAAGTAAACAAAATAAAGAAGGGAATACCAAAAGGTTGACAGGATTCTGAGATTACAAAGGAAAGTATTGGTAGAAACTGCAGAGGCATTATCACAATCTTCCAAATCCCTTGGATAATTGAAGACCTAGAAGACGAACTAGAGATGGAACAATATTTGGTGAAAATCTAGAGTTAGAGATGAAAGAGTTAGAAGGAAGGTGAGTTTTATGCATTTGATACATATTTATTATATGTGTCAAATGGGGGGGTGGGGGTCAAATGGGATAGTCGAGGACGGAGTTAAGGGGAAAGGGAGTAAAGGGATAGTTAATAACCTCAGAATTAACGAGAAAGAAAGATCACAAAGGGATAGGAGAGTATGGCCAAGTGTAATAGGGATCGATGTGAAAGATGAGATGCATAAGGAATTAAAAATATTGTATATGAATGCACAAAGTATCAGAAGTAAAGTAGATGAGCTTGAAGCTCAGTTAGAGGTTGGTAGATATGACATTGTGGGGATTACTGAGACGTGGCTGCAGGAGGATCGGGCATGGGAACTTTATATTCAGGGTTATACATCCTGTAGAAAGGACAGGCAGGTGGGCAGAGAAGGGGGGGTAGCTCTGCTGGTGAGCGATGGAATTCAAACCCTTGCGACGGAACACAGAGGGACTGACGAGGTAGAGTCACTGTGGATTGAGTTGAGGAATTGCAAAGGCAAGAAGACACTGATTGGTGTTATCTACAGACCCATAAATAGTAGCCCAGATGTAGGGTGTAAGTTGAAACTGGCATGTAACAAAGGTAATGCCACTGTGGTGATGGGGAATTTCAATATGCAGGTAGACTGGGAAAATCAGGTTGGTTCAGGACCCCAAGAAAGAGAGTTTGTAGAGCCTCCGAGATGGATTCTTAGAGCAGCTTGTAATGGATCCGACCAGAGAAAAAGCAGTTCTGGGTTTAGTGTTGTCCAATGAACCAGATTTGATAAGTGGACTAGAGGTAAAGGAACCGCTTGGAGGTAGTGATCATAACATGATTAGTTTTAATCTGCAATTTGAGAAGGAGATGGTTAAATCAGAAGTGTAAGTGATGCAGTTGAACAAAGGGGACTATGAAGGCATAAGGGGGGGGAGCTGGTCAAGGTAGACTGGAAAGGGATCCTAGCAGGAATGACGGTGGAACAGCAATGCCAGGAATTTCTGGGCATAATCCGGAAAACCCAGGATCATTTCATTACAAAAAGGAAGAAAGATTCTAAGGGGAGTAGGAGGCAACTGTGGCTGACAAGAGAAGTTAGGGATAGAATAAAACAAAAAGAAAAGATATATAACACTGCAAAGAGTAGCCGGAAGCCAGAGGATTGGCAAACTTTCATAGGACAACAGAAGGAAACAAAACGCGCAATACGGGCTCAAAAGATGAAGTACGGGGGGAAACTGGCCAGGAATATAAAGAAGGACAGTAAAAGCTTCTTTAGATATGTTAAGGGAAAAAGAATAGCAAAATCAGATGTGGGTCCTTTGAAGGCAGACATGGGTGAAATTATTGTGGGGAGCAAGGAAATGGCAGAAGAGTTGAACAGGTACTTCAGATCTGTCTTCACTAAGGAAGACACAAATAATCTCCCAGAAGTCCCAGAATCAGCTTCCAGCAGAAGTGGTGGAGGCAGGATCGATTTTAACATTTATGAGTAAAGTGGATAGGTATATGGACGTGAAGGGAATGGAGGGGTATGGTCTGAGTGCAGGTAGATGGGACTAGGGGAAACCAAATGGTCGGCACGGACTGGAAGGGCCGAGAGGGCCTGTTTCCGTGCTGTAATTGTTATATGGTTGTATGGTTATATGGTTATAAGTATTGGAGGACAGAGGATCTAAGGGGGTAGAGGAACTGAAATAAATTTTCATTAGGGGAGAAATAGTATTGGGTAGGCCTATTGGATCTGAAAGATGATAAATCCCCTGGGCCTGATGGTCTGCATCCCAGGATCCTCAGGGAGGTGGCTCTAGAAATAGTGGACGCATTGGTGATCATTTTCGAATGTTCAATAGATTCAGGATCAGTTCTTGTGGATTGGAGGATAGCTAATGTTATCCCACTTTTCAGTGAGAGAGAAAATAGGGAATTACAGACCAATTAGCCTGACCTCGGTGGTGAGAAAGAGGCTGGAGCCAATTATTAAAGAGGTAATAATTGGGTATTTGGATAGCAGTAAAAGGATTAGTCCAAGTCAGCATGGATTTAAGAAATGGCAATCATCCTTGACTAATCTTGTGGAATTTTATGAGGATGTGACAAGTAAAATGGATGAAGAGGAGCCAGTGGATGTAGTGTATCTAGACTTTCAGAAAGCCTTTGATAAGGTCCCGCATGGGAGACTGGTGACAAAAATTTGAGCACAAGGTATTGGGGGTAGGGTGTTGACGTGACGTGGATAGAAAGTTGTTTGGCAGACAGGAAGCAAAGAGTAGGAGTGAACGGGTCCTTTTCAGAATGGTTGGCAGTTGCGAGTGGAGTGTCGCAAGGCTCAGTGTTGGGGCTGCAACTGTTTACCATATATATTAATGATTTGGAAGAGGGAATTAGGAGCAACACTAGCAATTTTGCGGATGACACAAAAC
This sequence comes from Okamejei kenojei, assembly GCA_035221665.1. Lineage (NCBI taxonomy): Eukaryota > Metazoa > Chordata > Chondrichthyes > Rajiformes > Rajidae > Okamejei > Okamejei kenojei. The sequence continues at coordinate 92,334,823 of CM069132.1, forward strand.
TGGGTGGCAGAGTGAACTGTGAAGAGGATGTTAGGAGGTTGCAGGGTGACCTGGACAGGTTGAGTGAGTGGGCAGATGCGTGGCAGATGCAATATAATATAGATAAATGTGAAGTTATCCACTTTGGCGGCAAAAACAAGGGGGCAGATTATCATCTCAATGGGGTTAGGTTTGGTAAGGGGGAGGTACAGAGAGAACTGGGTGTCCTTGTACACAAGTCACTGAAAGTTGGCGTGCAGGTACAGCAGGCAGTGAAGAAAGCTAATGGACTTCTATAAGATCCCCCCATCTTAACAAGAGGATTTCAGTATAGGAGTAAAGAGGTTCTTCTGCAGTTGTATAGGGCTCTGGTAAGACCACATCTCAGGTATTGTGTCCAGTTTTGGTCTTCTAGTTTGAGGAAAGACATCCTTGTGATTGAGGCAGTGCAGCGTAGGTTCACGAGATTGATCCCTGGGATGGCGGGACTGTCATCTGAGGAAAGATTGAAAAGACTAGGCTTGTATTCACTGGAGTTTAGAAGGATGAGGGGGGCTCTTATAGAAACATATAAAATTATAAAAGGACTGGACAAGCTAGATGCAGGAAAAATGTTCCCAATGTTGGGCGAGTCCAGAACCAAGGGCCACAGTCTTAGATTAAAGGGGAGCCCATTTAAGAATGCGTTGAGAAAACACTTTTTCACCCAGAGAGTTGTGAATTTGTGGAATTCCCTGCCACAGATGGCAGTGGAGGCCAAATCACGAGATGGATTTAAGAGAGAGTTAGATACAGCTCTAGGGGCTAGTGGAATCAAGGGATATGGGGATAAGGCAGGCACGGGTAATTGATTGGGAACGATCAGCCATGATCACAATGAATGGCGGTGCTGGCTCGGAGGGCCGAATGGCCTCCTCCTGCACCTATTTTCTATGTTTCTATATGGATTGATCTTTCATGAGACACAGCTTTACTGTAATAGACAATAGACAATAGGTGCAGGAATAGGCCATTCAGTTGAGCTTGTGTACTGGTTGAGCTGCTGAAGGATTTCTCAGTCTATGCCAATTGCTTTGTTTCTCTATGCGCAACCCAGTTACTTCTTAGAAATATATAATGTATGCAATCATTGATCTTCTTATACAAATGTAATGTTCTTTAAGACCTTGATATGGTAAATACAGATATCCTTCTGGCTGAGTACCTAGAGTCAGAGCTGCAATTGCACAATAAGGTTCTATATCTTATCTACTTATAAAAGACAAATTGTTTGCAGTGAAATGACCCAACACTGTCCACTGTCAAGTTGAACTGCAAAAGTCTGTGCCTGTGGCCCAGAATGAAAATACATGGACCAAGAACAGATGGCCGGTGATTGGGCCTCAGAAGATCTGCCCAATACATTCATGGGAATTCCACTTGTGTTTTCTCTTCTTATTGAATGAGTGCTGTGATTTAACTTGCTGGTCCATATGGCAGGAAGTCCAATGTGCATGCAACTGAACTGGCTGATTGTTTAGACCAAAAATTATGGAGAAAAAGAAAGTGATCATTAGAGGGTAAGGAGTTGATTGCAGGACATATACGCCAGAGTACACCTACTTCCTAATTTTGCTATTTTTTGGCTCTAGCTGAAGGGCTTGTTGATGAGTTTGTTCCACACCAAGGACCATTGTGAAGTACACGTGGGCATCAATGCATGTGCGCACAAACACACACATATGCACACTCACACACACACAGCCCATTAGAATTGCTTGATAGTCTGACAGGGAGTGTGGGGCATTGATATATAATATGTTCCCACCATTTCATTGGAAGCAAATTTGAGTTTGTGTCTTGTCTTGTAAGTCTGACTAATTTTCACATCTCACTGCTCCATTCAATATGACAATGGTTAATCATCCACTTTAGAATTCTGTTCCCACTTTCAACCCATATTCAGTGCATTCAGACCCCTTCACATTTTCCATGTTTTGTTATATTACAGCCTTATTTTAAAATTGATTAAATTATTTATTTTTATCATCAATCTACACACAATACCCCAGAATGAAAAAGCGAAAAAAGGTGTTTATAAATATTTGCAAAGTAATTAAAAAGAAATAACTGAAATATCACGTTTACATAGGTAAGTATTCATACCCTTTGCTATGACATGCAGAATTGATATTCATTCTGTTTCCATTGATTACCCATGAGATGTTTCTACATCTTGATTGGAGATCACCAGTGGTAAATTCAATTGATTGGATATAATTTGGAAAGGCACACACCTGTCTAGATAAGGTCCTACAGTTGACAGTGCATGTCAGAGCAAATACCAAGTCATGAAGACAAAGGAATTGTGCGTAGACCTCTGAGACAGGATTGTGTCGAGACACAGATCTGGGGAAGGGTATAAAACATTTCTGCAGCATTGCAGGTCCTAAAGAGCACAGTGGCCTCCGTCATTCTTAAATGGAAGAACTTTGGAAAGACCAGGACTCTTCATAGACCTAGCCGCCTGGTCAAACTGAGCAATCGGGGGAGAAGGGCCTTCGTCAGGGAGGTGACCAAGAACCCGATGGTCACTCTGACAGAGCTCCAGAATTCCTCTGTTGAGATGGGAGAACCTTCCAGAAGGACAACTATATCTGCAGCACTCCACCAATCAGGCCAATATGGTAGAGTGGCCAGACAGAAGCCACTCCTCAATAAAAGGCACATGACAGCCTGCTTGGAGTTTGTCAAAAGGCATGAGAAACAAGATTCTCTGGTCTGATGGAACCATGAACGCTTTGGAATTGAACTCTTTGGCCTGAATGCCAAGCGTAACATCTGGAGGAAACCAGGCACCGTTCATCACCTGGCCAATACCATACCTACGGTGAAGCATGGTGGTGGCAGCATCATGCTGTGGGGATGGTTTTCAGTGGTAGAAACTGGGAGGCTAGTCAGGATCGAGGGAAAGATGAACGGAGCAAAGTACAGAGAGATCCTTGATGAAAACCTGCTCCAGAGCGTTCTCCACTTCAGAATGGGAGCGGAGGTTCACCTTCCAACAGGACAACGACCCTCAGCACACAGCCAAGACAACGCAGGAGTGGCTTTGTTACAAGTCTGTGAATGTCCTTGAGTGGCCCAACCAGAGCCCGGACTTGAACTGAATTGAACTTCTGGAGCACTCCGCATCCAACCTGACAGAGCTTGAGAGGATCTGGAGAGAAGAATGGTAGAAATTACCAAATAAAGGTATGCCAAGCTTGTAGTGTCATACCCAAGACTTCAGGCTGTAATCGCTGCCAAAGGTGCCTCAACAAAGTACGAGTAAACGATCTGAATACTTATGTAAATGTGATATTTTAGTTATTTCTTTTTAATTACTTTGCAAAAAACTCCAAACATTTTTATTTTTATTTTTCGCTTTTTTATTATGGGGCATTGCGTGTAGATACTTTTTTCATTATGAATTATTAACAATTTTAAGGAAATTAGGTAGGAATCTTAACAACTGAGAACAACTTTAAAAAAATGTTCTACATGTTAGTGTCTAGAAATGAAATTGAGCAACACCATATTTTTGTACAGTATGTTACTGAAAGATAAAACACAATTGAAAGTTTGTGAATTGTACATGGCCTGTGATTTTCATTCCAGAGCACCCGTGCATCTGATGTGCTAATGCAGCTGACAATCATAGTAATGTCCATTGGCATGCTATGCACACCTGAAAATCAATTCCATATTTTTAATTTGCATGATCATTGTTTGCATGTACCACAGGCCTCTCATATAGAAAAGGATTTTAACAAAGCCTCTGTCACCGATGCGTACCAAGTTGAACCTCCTTCTGTTCCCACCTGACCACTGACCCATACTATGACCTCCAATTGCACACCCACAGTTACTGATCCCTCCCCATTACTATCAACTTAACTACCAATCCTGCCCCATTACTGTCAACATCACTGTTCAATTAACAATCCTATCCCACAACTCCAGCCACAGTCATAATTACACAGACAATTATGAACAACACTCTTTTGATTACCCGTTTAGATTACAGATACATGGACAGAGGCCGTTTGGCCCACTAAATCCACGCAGACCATCAAGTTCACACTAGTTTCATGTCATCCTGCTTTCTCATCAACTCCCTACGCACTAAGGAAAGTTTACAGAGGCCAATTAACTTACAAACCTGTACATCTTTGGGATGTGGGAGATAACCGGAGCACCCAGAGGAAAACCATACAGTTAAGGGGAGAAAGTGCAAACTCCACACTGACAGCACCCAAAGTCAGGATTGAACTCAGGTCTCTGACACTGTGGGGCAGCAGCTGTAACAGCCGCGCCACTGTTTTACACAATTTTATCTCACAATAACTAATTTTACCCAGAGTGATTCTATTCTCTCTATCCCACTTACCCCCGGCCACTCTAACCATTGTGAGTTTCCAGCCACACTTCCAAATAACATATTCTCCCCATTTCAGACCTTTCTCCCAGGCATACTCCTCTAGACCCAGCCAATCTTTAGACCCATCTAATTATTTTTTCCATGCCCTGCAATGCCTGTGCAAGTTAAATGTTTCAAGGTCTAATCAGCTGTACATAACACTATAGATCTTGTATTTTACTGAATTTCTGAGTCACTTAATTGCATTACACACTTTTGCAAGCTCAATTTCTAGGCATAACTATTTAGGTGGTTATTGAAATGTATTCTGATTTTTTACAAATAGAACTAGCAACATCGATTGGTGCAGTTGTGAATTAGAGAAAGGTAGAAATTGGAAGAACTTACTTACGTTGATACACAGAACTCTTAAAATAAGTCACAATGTTGTAATCTTGATAATTTTTGAAAACTGCATTTTTGTTCTATGCTGCATAAGATCCTGAAGATTTAAATGAGATTAGTATTACCTTAATATCAATATGAAGCAGAAACCTAATGTTGTTGATTGGTGTTATGTGACATGCCAAGTCTGACAATGTTCTTTTTTTCAGAGCAGTACTATTTACAGAACTAATGTTGTTTTAATGAGTATACATTGGTTACTGAAGCGTTACCAATAGCAGTGCAGGTGTCAGCTGTTAAATGTCAGTGGTGAGCAGAAAAGGTACAGGCTTGTGTTATTTATGACAGAATGATTAAGGCCACAAGAGCTGATAAACTCAGTCTGCCTGAGAGAAGAAGCTCTTTGCTGTGTGGCTTCAGCTCAGACTGTGCTTTGTGATCTAATCTGCAGCAAGAGGAAGTTGTTTTTATCAGAGAAAAATATATCTTTTCAGATCAACCTCATTTCTCTGGAGAGCTAAATTATCTTGCAGAATCTAACGGTGACTGCAACAGAGCTCAGGCATGCAATGAACAGGGGGTGGAATATTTAAGTGTGCAAGAAAGAACCTGTGGCAGCAGGTTGCTAACCTCCGGGGTTTTTTTTAACTTAAAACCCTGATATGTTAACAACAGGAAAATGTTTTAAGTTTTCTGTATTCATTCTTTCTGGTGTAGAGATGCTCGGTTTCAACAAAGGATTTCATTCTACAATTTTGCAGTATCTTTACGGTTCAATTTGCACAGGTTCCATTAGGCTATATTATAAAGTCAGCATAAGAAACATATAATTTTAGTAATAAAACAGAGGTGTGTTAGGAGTTACAAAAGATGATTAAACATTGAAGAAAAAATATAATATTTTATCTCTAAGATTGACTGATCTCCCAAAAAGTTTTGTAATTGACAAGTTTAAGTTTTTGTTGGTGATAAAATAAATTCAAAATAATCCTTGAGCTATATATCAATGTCAAATTACTGCAATATTAAATTATTTTAATTCAGAGATTAGGAAAAGTCTTATGTGATTATCATGTTCCAGGTCTGTTCTAAAAACATTTTTTTAATTTCATTTCTCCTTTGAAGTAGAAAAACAAAGGAACAGTGTGAGCATTCTGAACATTTTGTGCTGCTCTTCAAATCTAGCATTTTTAGAGGAAGCCATATGTAAATGTTTGTGGTAATTTACATTTGTTTAAAAATTGTATTGCACTTTTTTTGATTACACAAAGTATATTGGAAAGCATTTAAAATTAAAACCAATCAGGCCCCGCATCAAAAATCATTACATTAGCCAAAGTTCAGTGAGTAACATCTTCAGGGTTGTTTACACACTGAAACAAAATGGGACCCACGCCATTCAATTCAGCGCAACTCCCGACACTCAACTGCGCAACAGTCAGCGATGTGCATCAGTTCTGAAAACAACACTTGTATGACAAACACACTTTTTAGCTGCCATGGAGAAGATAGAGACTACTGGGAAGTGGGAAGGAATTCTCACGTTCCCTTGCAAGGACTTGCATGACCGGATTAGCAAGCTATATACAAGGATGCAGATCCTCTGCGCCACTGGGGCAAGAACATTTACATTGTCACAAAATATGTCAAGGTGATCTGAACACCACTGTTTACGTTTGCAGAGTAGAGATCCTCACTCGGAAGTGTACTTTATGTAACTGGAGCAGGATTTTGTTCATTCATTCATGTGTTATAATTAGTGCAGGTGGACCTGCAGAGCTGGATGTGCAGGATTTTTATGTGTCATCTGGGTTTCCCCACCCTAACACTCTACGACTCTATCGAATTGTCAGTGGGTTCTGTTCATGGTAACAACTGGAATGTGGAGGGGTCATTTGGTTTGATTTGTGGACTATAATTTTACAAGTTTCTTACAGGGTGTGTCTCTCTCTCAGGGCTTCCATTAGACCCATGCTGATAATTCAACCTTTCTGCAATCACTTGGGAAATTGAATGCTGAGCATGGAATCCTCCTGGCACCTGCCTTCATCCTTCTGCTCCTCTGTGTCTGCTGCTCAGCAGGCTTGGTCTCATGGTCTCAGGTTCCAAGTCTCCCTCCTCTTTGTTTGGCACTAGGTGTTACCTTTGGATTGCAAGGTTATATGATATTCTTAGCACACACTGCAGTGCAATCTCATCCTGAGAAAAATAAGAATACTATTTTGGTACTTATGAGGCTCTTGTTGAATCTATGTCCAGCTGTTTTCTTTGAAGAATATGCTTGCATGAGCAACTATGGATGGCTCTGTCACCTATGATCCATTCCTCTGGGTACATGCCACTGAAAATGTCCATCAGTGTGGACACTCTCAAAATGAAGGAGTTGTGTGTATTTCCCAGAAACATAATTTAATTAAGAGAATGTTTTTGTAATCTACATCAAGTTGCATGTTGAGGGAATGGGAAGTTTCCCGGCTGATGAAAGGATCTGGGACTTTCATTGATACATGGCTGCCTGCACTTGTGGGAAGCCAGAAATGCTGGCAAATTTCAGTCACATTGCACCAGCTATTGCTTCCTCAAGTCTAAGAAAGCATTTCTTTACAAATGCTGTGACCACAATTCTGTGCAACGATGAGAAGCAATTTGTGAGACACGGCAGAGAGATGAAGATATGCTGTGGCCACATGGAATGATTCAGTGGTGAGGATGTTGCCCATGATCTCCAAATAGAGTGTGGTTTGGACACTCCTGCACCTATTGTGGCCTGGCTGAAGTTCTGGCTGAAGTTCTTTCTATAGAATGCTGCTTTGGAAAACTGAGCTTGTGAAAGCTGTCTTCATTAGAAAGCTTTAAGTGGGTAATGGTGACAAGCAAGAATTTCATTGTCCTATCTGGGACACATGATAATAAACTCTCTTGACTTGACTCTCTTGACTTGACTTGGACGAACTTTCTGGTCTAATGTCCCAGACCCACCCTGTCATAAAATGTCACAATTTTGTGGCCATCTATATTGCACACCCTTACAATAACGGAGTGCAACCTGCAGTGTCACTATTGACTAACCCAGGGAATGTATATCTGCAGCTAAAACCTAGAGAATGCTACTCCCTGTTAGTCTTTGCCCATTCTATACACTTAAAAATGTGTCTAAACAATCTGCATATACTTCCGATACCAAGCATTCAGATTTCCCAGTATTAGAGGCTGGTCCCTTTAAAAGTAATAAATTAGCAGAGTGTGCTTCCTCATTCTTGTAATACTATTCCACAATGGCTGAAATGTGGAAATTTACATTCCTTTTTATGTTGTTGCAGTTGGAAAGAAGTGGTGTGTGGTTCAAAACTTCATCTGGAAAATGTTGGAAATGATCCAATTTCGCGATTGGCTTAATTTCAACTGGAGATAGACACATAGAGATTACAAGGAGGCCAAAAAAGGAGGCCATTCGGCCCTTCGAGCCAGCACCACCATTCATTGTGGTCATGGCTGATCATCCACAGTGGATGATCATCTTATAGATTCCCTCATGGCTGATCATCCGCAATCAGTAACCCGTGCCTGCCTTCTCCCCATATCCCTTGATTCTGCTAGCCCCAAGAGCTCTTTCTAACTCTCTTTTAAATTCATCCAGTGAATTGGCCTCCACTGGGCGAAAATTCCACAAATTCACAACTCTCTGGGTGAAATCGTTTTTTTTTCATCCCAGTTTTAAATGGCCTGCCCTTTATTCTTAGACTATGGCCCCTGGCTCTGGACTCCCACAACATTGGGAACATTTTTCCTGCATCTAGCTTGTCCAGTCCTTTTATAATTTTATATGTTTCTATGATACCCTCTCATCCTTCTAAATTCCAGTGAATACAAGTCCAGTCTTTCTAATCTTTCCACATATGACAGTCTCGCCATCCCACGGATTAACCTCGTGAACCTATGCAGCACTCCCTCAAGAGTAAGGATGTCCTTCCTCAAATTGGGAGGCCAAAACTGCACACAATACTCCAGATGTGGTCTCACCAGGGCCCTGTACAACTGTAGAAGGACTTATTTACTCCTATACTCAAATCCTCTTGTATTGAAGGCCAACATGCCATTAGCTTTCTTCACTGCCTGCTGTACCTGCATGTTTACTTTCAGTGATTGGTGTACAAGGACACCCAGGTTTCGTTGCACTTCCCTTTTTCCTAATCTAACACCATTGAGATAATAATCTGCTTCCTTGTTTTTGTCACCAAAGTGGATAACCTTGCATGTATCTACATTATACTGCATCGGCCATGCATCTGCCCACTCACTCAACCTGTCCAAGTCACCCTGCAAGCCTCCTAGCATCATCTTCGCAGTTCACACTGCCACCCAGCTTTGCGTCATCTGCAAGATGATGGATTTACACTGAATAAAATTTAAATTTTGTGATTTGCGAGCTCAATGCATTTTACGCACGCTTTGATAGGGAGAACACCGATGTGCCTTCTCGAGCCCCCATTCACTGTGATGGTATTTCAGTCTCAGTCACTGAGGCCGACATCAGGAAATCCTTCAGAAGTGGTGAACCCTCGAAAAGCGCCTGGACCTGATGGTATACCTGGTCGTGTTCTAAAAACCTGTGCGGACCAACTGGCTGGAGTTTATAGGGACATTTTCAACCTGTCACTTCTGAGGTCTGAGGTTCCCACCTGCTTCCAAAGAGCATCAATAATACCGGTGCCCAAGAAGAGCAAGGTGACATGCCTCAATGACTATCGACCAGTGGCACTAACGCCTGTGGTAATGAAGTGCTTTGAGAGGTTGATCATGACGCACATCAACTCCGACCTCGACAAAAAACTGGACCAACTGCAGTTCGCTTACCGCCACAACAGATCAACGGTGGATGCGATCTCGCTAGCCCTCTACTCTGCTCTGGACCACTTGGACAACGAAAGGACTCGATAACAATCAGCACGGGAGCACCTCAAGGCTGCGTGCTCAGCCCCCTGCTGTACTCACTCTATACTCATGACTGCGTAGCCGGTCATAGTGTGAACTCCATCATCAAGTTCGCCGATGACACCACTGATGTGGGACGTATCACTGATAGGGATGAGTCAGAGTGTAGAAGAGAGATCGAGCGACTGTCCATATGGTGCCAGCACAATAACCTGGCCCTCAACACCAGCAAAACCAAGGAACTGATTGTGGACTTTGGAAGTAGTAGGATGGGGACCCGCAGTCCTGTTTATATCAACAGGTCGATGGTTGAAAGGACCAAGAGCTTCAAATTCCTGAGCGTGCACATCTCTGAAGATCTTTCCTGGTCCGAGAACACAGATGCAATTATTAAGAAAGCTCATCAGCGCCTCTACTTCCTGAGAAGATTACAGAGAGTCGGTCTGTCAAGGAGGACTAACTTCTACAGGTGCACAGTAGAGAACATGCTGACAGGTTGCATCGTGGCTTGGTTCGGCAACTTGAGTGCCCTGGAGAGAAAAAGACTACAAAAAGTAGTAAACACTGCCCAGTCCATCATCGGCTCTGACCTCCCTTCCATCGAGGGAATCTATCGCAGTCGCTGCCTCAAAAAGGCTGGCAGCATCATCAAGGACCCACACCATCCTGGCCAAACACTCATCTCCCTGCTACCTTCAGGTAGAAGGTACAGGAGCCTGAGGACTGCAACAACCAGGCTCAAGAATAGAAACTTCCCCACAGCCACAGGCTATTAAACCTGGCTCGGACAAAACTCTGAACATTAATACCCCTTTATCTATTATTTGCACTTCATCAATTTATTTATTCATGCGTGTATTTACGTATACAATGGTATATGGACACACTGATCTGTTTTGTAGTCAATGCCTACTATGTTCTGTTGTGCTGAAGCAAAGAAAGAATGTCATTGTCCTGTCAGGGACACGTGACAATAAACTCTTTTGACTTGATTTTGTATCTAAAAATGAGGGCTATGCAGTTGAATTAGCAGACAGTATTGCCATAAATATGGAGAAGCTAAGATTTATCTATAGCCATGCAACTGTTCAGTTGGGCACCAAAGAGACTATTGTACAATATGGATTGTTCTTTGGCACACCTCAGCTCGACGAATAATAAAATTCTTCAATGCTATCTTTGAACCATTTCAACATTTTCTGAATGATTCCTAGGTTTCTGTATGAATAACCACCCCAAATATATTATCAGATATTTGTGAGCTTGGTGTGGCCTGTCACATCAAATTCTTTGGTGTGATCTAAGCTACATAAGTTCTAAACAAGCCTTCTGAAGAGTCTCCATGTCTTACTTTATTTATTGACTTTCATTAATGTTTTCTAAAGTATTTTCAATTATTATCTTTTCTTCGTTCCCTTTAATTATTTGAGTGATCTGTACCTTCAATTGTACTGGTTGTATTTTGTACTGTTTACAAAAAACAACTGAAGGTATATTTTTCCCCAAACTGGGAACTCTGAGCCTTCTTTCTAAAAAGAACACATATAAACAAGTGCTTTTATACAGTCAGTAATATATTATTTCCAACACAATTGTGACATTTTTGGACATTCCACAGGATGTAATGAAGATTGCTCAAACTTTGGAAATTTCACAGGATGTAACACATATTGCTCAATATGTAAAGTGACTTTGAATTCTGATAATTTTGTTGAAGAGGAAGCCTGAGGCATATTCCTGAGGTCAAAAAATGTGCACTTCCATATAGGATATACACAGCACTTTCATCCCTTTAGTTTAAAAACATACTGGGAAATTGTGGCTGAAAAATTCAGTTCCGTGGTGGCCATTGTTTTGGACATGTCATATTGCTCCTAGGTTAGCAAATGATCCCTGCAAACCGTTAAAGTGATTTTTGTGCTGGACATAATACTGTTGAAGGTGCTAACTAGGCAAATATCTGCCAGAAATATGCAGAGTTGGTGGATCATGATATCTGTTAATTTGCACTGATGAGTTAGTCACACAGAGCTGAACATTCACATGGCAACAGGAAACAACCCTTACCACCTCTCTATATCACCAGCACTAACTTTAAAAGGATCTACAAATACATGCAATCGGTGTTGCTGTTATGCCACAAGAGCGTGGTACTTTCTGCAGTCCTTTAATGTTGCTAAAGTCCATAGAGAAAGAGGCCTTTGTCTTGACTTCAAGCTTTTGCCCATGTCAATTGATTGCAGATACAGTGCATCAATAAACACTCCCTTTGAAATATAGCATGATTTGGAGAATGATCAAAGAGCATGTTGAAGAGGAAGAAAGAATGGGAGGAGAATAAGAGCATTCAAGAGGGGTACGGACCTAAATGTGATTCAACGAAAAGTTCTCCAACTTGAACCATAAGGCAGTGTTTAAGTCATCTGGGCTTCAGTAAAAGCACCTCATTACAATAAATCAGCTGTTGAAACCAAGTCTCCAACTTGGCAATAAATGCTGAGTATGGTTTTACCAGAAACTGTGGATGTTATGATAGATGTGAACCATTATCCATTCAGATTATCCTTCCAGACTAGAAAAGGACACATTTGCATCATCTTGCATATTGATGTCCATGAATGCATTAGGCATTCTAATGTTGAAAATGTATCTTTTTTATAGTGCAGGGAATTATTGACTTATAAGCATGGCATTTTTCAGGCATTATATGTCATTTAAGTGGTGTTCTGAAGGATTCAATCCCCTCTATCCTGCCAGTAAATGATCTAATGCAGGTAAATATTTTGTGTTCTGGCAGTGTTAAGTGCACATGAGCTATTGAAATAAACTATGCGTTATTCCTGAGAAAAGGGCTCCCGTGCTCGAATTGCTCAGAAGGTTGACTTGGTGAACAAGGTATATGATATTGCACAACTCGTGATAGTGATGGTTTTACATTTACCACCAGTCATATAGCAAGCAACTCTAGACGCATATGAGGAACATGAGGATAGGGTGAGGAGCAAGCAGTGATGCAAACTAAGCAGCACTTTTCTGCATTGATGTGGTACAATAGACATGCCACTTTTTCATTTATTAATAATTCTACTTCCTATGTCGACTCTGGCAATGATCATCCTAGTGTTTACCTGCTGCTATGACAAAATAAAAGCCAAAAAGGAAATGTTTCAAACAAAGTTTAACAATCAATGATGCCTGATTGCTCAAAAATGTGAACAAAATACTCCTGTACAGCCCATCAATGCATATCTCCAGCATAACTCTGCCTGACTGGGTGCTCCCCTGCAGGGCTACCCCAGCAGTTGCCACTTGGCCCAACTAAAACCACTTATTTTCACTGGAAGAGACTGCAGGTAGCCTTGGAAACAGCCTCAAGCCTCTTTGGGCTAAAAAGCCCAACACAGCTTCTAAATGCAGCTTCACAACATGAGCAGTCGTAGTCTGATGATTGATCAGCTGGCTGAAAGGCAACAGCAGAGTTACTGGCAATAAAGCAGCAAATAAACATTGCTATTCCCCTCAACAGCACCTAGAAATCTTCATAGTGCGGTGGAGGGCAGGATCTATAACATCTGGTATTTGCAGCCTCAATTGCACTGATAAAAGCATTAATGGCAGTAAATCCAAACTGCAAAACAAGATGGCAGCACCTCAACACTGGTTGGCTTCTATTCGTGTCGGAATGGAGATGAGATAGTTGTAGTGCCTGTGTTCTCAGAATGTCATACATAGTATTCACAAAGAAAAAACAAGACTACAAAATCTACACAAAGTTCCGTACAGAAATGTTGCTGGAGTTCTCTGTGATTTCATGACTTTGTGTGCAGGCTTGCTGGAAAAACTGCCAATGCATATGTATATTCATCAACATTCTTCCATTAGCTGTCCATTCAAAATACTCGCTTGAAGCCTGTGTAGAAAAACTAGTCTATGATTTAACTTCCAAATTTTGCTGCGTCATTATCTGAGCTTGTGACTGGTAATTGTTCATCGCTGGTAAGGGATGAAATGCCTTTATCTTTTCTCTCTCTGTTCATTTCTCAACCCAAAGACAGTGCTTGCTGTCTAAAAGGAACAAGGCACTAGGCTAGTGAGGGGGCATGAGTGAGTGAGGGCAATTTTACATCATATTCCTATTGTTAATGAGAACAAGTTGTGAGATGGAAAATGTGGTGCAAAGTTTTCACCATCTTCTATGACTTTTGTCCAGGGCCTCTTTATGGCCATATCAGGCTTCAGGTGAATACTTTAGATGACCTGCTTACAGAAGATGGATGTGCATTAGCAGGTCTTCCAACAAGTCTACATTTATAGTATTCATTGTCAATTGCCCCCAGTTGTGTTCCCACTTTTGTTGCAACTTACACTATCTGACAACTTTTTTGTAGAACATAGTACATCACAAGAACAAGCCTTTCAGCCCACATTATCTATGCTGAGCAAGATGCACAGACCATCTCTTATCTATCTGTGCATAATCTATACCTCTCCATTCCCTTGCAAATCCATACGCCTATCCAAAAGCCTCTTAAATGTCACTATCATATCTGCCTCAATCACCAACTCTGGCAGTGCGTTCCCAGTACTCACCACCCTCTGTGTAAAAAAGTTGTTCCACACATCTCCTTAAAACTCTGCCCCTCTTACCTTAAAGTTATGCCTCTAGTTTTTGATTTATCTTCCTTGGAAAAAGGTTCTGACTGTCTACCCTATGTCTCTCATAATTCTATAAACCAGCTCTCCCTGCAACCTCTGGTGTTCCAGAGAAAACAATCCAAGTCTGTCGAACTACTCCCTGAAGCGAATACCCTCTCATCCAGGCAACTCTCTGGTAAACCTACTCTGCACCCTTTCCAAAGCCACATCCTTTCTGTAATGGAACAACCAGAACTCCATGCAGTATTCCAAATGCGGCCTGACCAAAGTCCTATAAAGTTGCATCAAGATATCCTGACTCTTATACTCAATGTCCTATCCTATGAAGATAGGCATGGCAGAGGCCTTCTTTACAACTTTCAGGGAGCTATGAAGTTGGACATAAAGCTCCATCTGAACATGAATGATATTTTCTCAGATTAAACTCCATCTGCCATTTATCTGCCCATGTTTGTAGCTGATCTATATCCCACTATGTACCTGGACAGCCTGCCTCACAGTCCATGGCCCCAGCAATCTTGGTGTCAACTGCAAAATTCCTAACCAACCCATCTATGTTTACGTCCAAGTCATTTATATACATATTACAAACAGCAGCAGTCCCAGCATAGATCCCGGCAGAATTCCACTGGTCACAGACCTCCAGCCTGAATATTGTCCTTCCACCACAACCCTCTTGCTTCTGTCAATAAGCCAGTTGCAAATCTATATGAACAAGTCACTATTAATCACATGCATCTTAATTTTATGGATCAGCCCATATTGGGAACTTTATCAAATGCCTTACTGAAATCCACATAGTCAACATCAACCATCCTACCCTAATCGATCACCTTTGTCGCCTCCTCAAAAAACTCATTCAAGTTAGTAAGACACGACATGCCATATACAAAGGACTGTCCCTAATTAACCTTTTCTCCTCCAAATGGGAGTAAATCCTATCTTGAACAATCCTCCCCAATAGCTTCCTACCACTGACATGAGGCTCACCATCCTATAATTATCTGGATTCTCTCCACTTCCCTTCTTCATAACGGAACAATATTAATTACTCTCCAAGTCTCCGGGACCACGCCTGTAGCTAGGACGATGCAAAAATCTTTGTCAAGACTCCCAAAATCTCCTCTCTTGCCTCAATAACCTATGATAAACCCCATCCGGTCCCGGGGATTTATCCACCTTAAGGCTCTTCAAGAGCCCTCCTCCTTCTTAATCTCAAACTGCCATTGCATATTTGTGTTCTCCAAACTTATCTCACTGTTTTCTCCATTTCCTCCTCATTGGTGAAAATAGATGCAAAAAGCATTGGAACATCAAAGTATTGAAAAGTGATGCAACTTTCACACCAGATTAACTGGCAGTATGTGGAAGCTGTGAGATACAGATCTGATGTTCAAGAAGGAACTGCAGATGCTGGAAAATCGAAGGTAGACAAAAGTGATGGTAAAACTCAGCGGGTGAGGCAGCATCTATGGAGCGATGGGAATAGGCAATGTTTCGGGCCAAAACCATTCTTCAGACTGTCTAGATACAGATCTGAGGCTTGCAGTTATGCTAAGTATGAGAGAATTCAATTAAATATACTTTTGAGATTGCTAGAAAGTTAGTAATAAGGCTACAGAATATTGACCAAATCTGTGAGGTTGATAATATTGGTAGGATAAGGCATTCACTGGTCTTCACTAAGTTATTGTACTTTTAATGGCAATACACCCAATCCATGGAAGTTGTACCCTGGCATTGATCATCGCCAGACTACCTTTTTTATGTTGCTGGAACATATCCAGGTTCTTTGCAAAAATGGCACATCTTTCCACTGCTCTCTCATGCATTGAGGCATCTCTGTACCATTGACAAACTATGGAGCCCACTCTCTCCCATAAAACGTAATTGTGAAATGCTTCCCAGTGCAGCACCAATACCTGCTGAGACGCAATGTATCAGTTTTGAAGTGCTGCCTGCATTTGATAGAGGGGTATATGTTACATGTGCATCAGTAACTGTTTATAGATCTAATCCAATGTTCTTCCCTAAAATGGAGGTGATGAAGTTGTTTTTATGTGAAATAAGGAAATTGTGAAACATCTTAGTACAAGTTTCTAAGGGAGTCATAATTCTTGCCATGGAAAGTTTCAGAGGCTGAAAAATAGATTTTGTATATCACCAACTGTTTCTCAAAAACATTACTAACTTCTGATTGTAAGTTTGCTTATTGGAACATAGCACAGGAACAGGCCCTTCAGCCCATAATATTTGCACTGTACACTGATGCCAAGGCCAACTTTAATCTGCGTGCACATAAACCATATCCCTCCATTCCCTGCATATCCGTATGCCTATACAAAGGTCTCCTAAATGCCACTGTCGTATCTGCCTCCACCATCACTCCTGTCAGCACATTCCAAGCGCTCACTACCCTTTCTGTAAAAAATGTTGCCCCTCTCAACTTAAACCTATGCCCTTTAGTATGTGATTTTTCCATTCTTGGAAAATGATTCTGTCTACCTCATGTATACAATAGACAATAGACAATAGGAGCCTGGATATACCTCTCATAATTTTACATACTTCTATCGGGTCTCCAACCTCTGGCATTCCAGAGAAAACAATCTAATTATGTCCAAAATATCCTTGTATATACATCCTAATCCAGGCACCATTCTGGTAAACCTCCACTGCAGCCTTTCCACATTCACCCTGTATTGACACAACCTGAACTGCAAGCAATGCTCAAAATGCATCCTAACCAAAGTCCCATAAAGCTGCATCATGACTTCCCGACTCTTACACACAATGCCTTGCAATAGAGAGCATACCATTTGTTTTCTATGCTGAAAACAAAGGCGAGGGCACATTTTAGGGCACATCGGGGAGTCACAAGTGATGTTAACAAATCACAACCATTTTAAAACTGAGGTCACAGTTCATAACCTTTTTTGCATAATGGCTTTAGGGTGCATTTTTTCTTTAGGTCTATTTATTTAATAAATTACATTTTAGCTATCAAACTAAATTCTAATATGGCAATGAATGAACAAATTTGATGTTGTCAAGGAAAGTTATTTGATCTGTGGATAAATTTTCCAACTCCATAGCTCCTATAAACAAATTTGATGTTGTCAAGAAAAGTTATTTGATCTGTGAATGGAGGGTTTTGTTCACATGCAGGCAGAGAAGATTAATTTAACTTGCCATTATGTTCAGCATGGATATTGCAGGACAATGGGCCTGTTCCTATGTTGCACTGCTCTTTGTTCTTTTAATAAATCTTCCAAGTCCAGAGCTCTCTAAAAGAAGTAAATAGAGTGGTAAATATTTCACTTGCACTTTATGTGCAATGTGACGAATAAAACCGTATTGTACTGTATTGTATTGTTGGTATGCTTGCCTTCATCGGTCAGGGCATTGAGCATGTCAGAAAGTCTTGTTGCAGCTTTATAGGACTTTGGTTAAGCTGCATTTGGATAATTGTGTGCAGTACTGGTCACCACATTACAAGAAGGATGTAGTCGAGGGTGCTGAAGAGGTTTACCAGAATGCTTCCAGGATTATCCGTTTTTAGCTATAAGGAGAGATAGGACAAGATGTATTAGTTTTGCTGGAACATCTGAGGTTGGGTGGGTGGGGGTGGTGGGGGGGGGGGGAGCTTCATAGAAGTATATAAAATGATAGGAAGCATAAACAGAAATGTTTCCAAGAAATATAAAGTCTAGAAAGCAGTGACTCCAACTCTCCCGCTTTCGGCGGGAGATCGCCCGCTGAAAGGGCATTTTCGCAAAATCTCCCGCTCTCCCGCTTGAGATATAATTTCTCCCGCCCGGGCGGGAGAAATTATATCTCAAGCGGGAGAGCGGGAGATTTTGCGAAAATGCCCTTTCAGCGGGCGATCTCCCGCCGAAAGCGGGAGAGTTGGAGTCACTGAGAAAGCGTAACTTTAAGGTGAGAGCGACAAAGTTTAAATGAGATATGTAGGATATTTTTTTTCTTTAGAGAGTGATGGGTGCCTGGAATGAACTGCTAGGGGTGGTGGCAAAGGCAGATGCCATAGGGGCATTGAAGAAGCTTTTGAATAAGCACATGGGTGTGCAGGGAATTGAGGGATGTGGATGTAGTTCAACTTGTTGTCATGTTCGGCATGGACATTTTACGCTGAAGGGCAGGTTCCTGTACTGTACTGTTTTATGTTCTATTTTGACGAAATCAAGTATAAAAGCTAAATCCAAAGGGCTAGCTTATCCCAGACCTAGCATGATGCTCAGAGCACACCTGTGCACATCTTTTCCAGATGCACGGTGAGCTGTTGAAGCTAGTGTTAGCATTTGTAGGTTAGCCCGAACTTGTGTAAAGCTGAGGATCAAATATAAAATGAAAAACCACAAAGTGCTGGAACATCTCAGCAGGGCTGCGGAGGGGAATAGACAGACAATGTTTTGGGTTGATGGAAGAGAGTGAAGAAAAGCAGAAAAAAAGGTATGGCGGTTCAAATTTAGCACTACCCACTACAGCACTTCCAAAATGAGTTTATACACAGCTACATGGTCTTGACTCGTTCAGTGGATTTTTTTAATACTAAACAGTTCCTACCAAACTATGAATTTCAACAGCTATTAAATACCAGGTCAGTGCCGCCAGATGGCAAAGCTGAATTGTGAGGATCTAACTAGATCTTGCATTGTTTTAAACAGATATCATTCCAGATAAAAACCTGCATAAAATTGTACAATTAATATTGTAAAATGAGAATGCTGAAGTATCTAGGCAAGCTTTGCTGATCAGATATTCTACCACCAAAGCCTATTTATACAGCATATGAGATTCAGTCATGAGTTCACCTCACAATTTTGGAATCAAATACGCTGGATGTGTTTCTTGTAATTATCATCTACATCTTTAAAACATGCTCTAGCGATAATTGTTGCAGAATGTTGCAATTGTTCATTACATTGAAGTATTTATGTAAATAATACAATATTTTTTTTCAGATTCAGATGCTGCCATTTTGATCACAATTACAATGCCTTTCTTTTCTGAAGTGAGTTCCTAAAATGCTAGCAAACATTCTTTGATCACAATTATTCTTGGAATGTGATATTCCATAAAACCTACATTTTAAACTCTTTTTTAAAGCCTTCGTATAAACTCTCAGGAAAAAATGTTTTGTTGATGTTTTCACTGAAATCCCTGAAAGCTATTTCAGGATTAATTAATTTTACACCATAAGTAGCTATCTTGGATGGGCAAGGAAAGTTCCAGGTGTTTTGTGATCAAGCGCTCCATGCTTCTGGATAATAAGGCAATAAACCCACTCTGTTTACATTCCAAAATGATTTTAACATCTGCTAGGTAAAAAATGGCATAATCTGCCCCCTCCAAGCTAGCCAGTCGTTACACTCCGGTATGTCATTAACAGGGAAGGATTGGGCTTTAGTAAGACTTATTTTAAGAAGTATCACGAAGCCCTGTAAGTTATTGATTAGATTTGGGCCTGTAAAAGTTACTGTAATTCTTGGACTGTTGTAAGACTCCAACAGATTCTCGAAGGAAATTTAAGATCCTTACCAATTGCTACATATATATTACCCTTCCTCACCATGGTTGACTTTTGCTTGCCCTGAGATGTGCCATAACAAGCCACTTGGTTGCTCACACTACTTGTGGGTGGATAATAAATACCAGCCTTGTCAGCAAAACCCACATCCTGAAAATAAAACAAAGCCAGAGGAAGTCTTTTTTTTAACGAATGATTGATTTTCATATAACTGCATGCATTCCTGCAAATGTGGTTCATGAGCTTTGCAAATAGAGTTTTTTGGAAAAAAGCATCAAGCATAATTTAGCTTAACTCCCTTAACTTCCCCAAGGCCTGGGGAATTTTTATTTACAAAAAATTT
This sequence comes from Okamejei kenojei, assembly GCA_035221665.1. Taxonomy (NCBI): domain Eukaryota; kingdom Metazoa; phylum Chordata; class Chondrichthyes; order Rajiformes; family Rajidae; genus Okamejei; species Okamejei kenojei. Next base: position 92,355,067 of record CM069132.1, read on the forward strand.
ATTCAGCACTTTATGCGCTGTGCATTCGGGAACAGAAGTTTTTCTATTGCCCAGCCAGGCAACTTTCATGTTTATTTTTATTTATACTATTGTTTTATAATTTGACAAATTGACATATTCTTTAGAAAATGGACTTGCCTTTTTTACTTCTGGTGTGCTAAAATGCTGAAAACTATATTCTGCACTAATAAACCTAAACCTTAGCCTTCTGTTGCATGTTTGCTGATGACAAGTTGAGAATTCTCCTGAAAAGTGACAATCCAACATTGGGTGAAACACCACAAAAATTCACATTCAGAGGACTTTCTGATTTTTTTTTACTGAATCGTACTGAATTGGCTGAATTCTGATTGTTTCCAATCATGCAAAATATAGGCAAATATCCAGACACAGTGCGTGGGAAGGAACTGCAGATGCTGGTTTAAACCAAACATAGACACAAAATGCTGGAGTAGCTCTGGAGAAAAGGAATAGGTGACTTTTCGGGTTTTTACTCTTCTTCAGACTGAGTCAGAGGAGAGGGAAAGTAGAGGTATGAAAAGGTACCTTGAGTATATTTTGCAGTGGAGCAGACAAATGTGTAGGAAGGAACTGCAGATGCTGGTTTACACTGAAGAAAGACACAAAATACAGGTCAGGCTGCATCTCTGGAGAAAAGGAATAGGTGATATTTCGGGTCGAGACATTGTCCTGGGATGTTGTTTGTAACTGGTACTCTGTTAATTAGAGAAATTGCAAAGTCACATACAGAATTGGCTTTGTGGAAGGATATTTTGGTAGTGGAAGGTTGTTTTTCAGACTCGAGGCCTGTGACATCGTGTACCTATGATATTAACGCTGGGTCCATTGTTGTTTGTGGTTTATATCAATGAGTTGGCTGAGAAAGTACAAGGCCTAATTAATAAGTTTGTAGATTATACTAAATTAAGTTCCAAAGTAGGCAGTGTTGTAGACAGTGAAGATGGTTATCAAAAATTACAGCAGGATCTTGATCAGCTGGGCAAGTGGGCTAAGGTATGGCTAATGGAGTTTAATGCAGACAAGTGCAAAAAGTTAAACGAGAGCAGGACCTTCAGAATGAATGATAGGCCCCTCGGGAGTGTTGTTGAGCAGAAAAGGAGGGATCTAGGAGTAAAAGTACACATAGTTCCCTGAAAGTGGGGTCACAGATAGATAGAATGGTAAAGAAGGCTTTTGGTACATTGACCTTCATCATTAGGAATGTGGAAGTTGAGATGTAATGTTACAATTATACAAGACATTGATGAGGCCACATTTGGAGTATTGTGTTCAGTTTTGGTAACCCTATTATAGGAAAGACGTTGTTAAGCTGGAAAGAGTGCAGAGAAGATTTACAAGGATGTTAGATAGAAAACAGATAGAACAATATGGCATAGGAACAGGCTCCGGCCCACAATATCTGTGCCAAACATAATGCAAAGACCAACTCTTATCCTCTTCGCGTAATCCATATTCTTCCATTCTCTGAATATCCATATGCCCATCTAAACATCTTTCAAATGTCACTGTCGTATTGCCACAATCACCACCCCTAGCAGTCCAATCTAGACATGCACTGAATTCTGTGTAAACAAAACTTGCCCTGTCTCCTTTAAACTTTGCTTCTCTCCACTTTACACTATGCCCACCGGTATTAATATTTTTCTATGCCTCTCATAATTTTCGATACTTCTATTGGGTCTTCCCTCAACTGCCTGCGTTCCAGAGAAAACCATTCAATTCTGTCCAACCTCTCCCTGTAGCAAATACCCCCTAATCCAAGCATCATGCTAGTAAATCTCCTCTGCACCATTTCCAAAGCCTCGGAAATGTTATTCGTCCAAAGTAAACACGAAAATAAATCCTGTACTAGCAAATTAATTGCAATTTTATGGTGGGGCAATCAGAACAGCAAACAACACTCAACATATTTGCCATGACTTGATGGCCTAAGCTAGAGTGAAAGGTTGTGCATGTTGGACAGGTTAGGACACCATTCCTTGGTGTGCAAGAGGCCAAGGCATTATCTTATAGAGGTGGATAAACTCATGAGGGAAATAGATAGATTAGGTACACAGAGTATTTTACAAAGGGTAGGGGAATTAAGAACCAGAGAACATATGTTTAACAGGATACAGGGGGGAGGGAGATACATAGATAAGGAAGTGTGAAGGTGTGAAAACAGAGCAAAAGGAATAAGAATAAAGGAAAATGTAGAATAGATCATTGTTAGCTGGGAGAAGGTAACAACAAAGCAAACAGAGATAAAATGTAGTTGGAAACAGCAAGACTGGTCAGAGAAGGGAGAGGGATGGAAAGAGAGGGAAAGCAAGGGTTACTTGAAGTTAGTTAAGTCAATGTTCATACCGCTGGGTTGTAAGCAGCCCAAGCAAAATATGAGGTGCTGTTCCTCCAATTTGTGCTGGGCCTCACTCTGACAATGGAGGAGGTCCAGGACAGAAAGGTCAGTGTGGGAATGGGAGGGGGAGTTGAAGTGTTTAGCAACTGGTTTCATCTCTGGTTGCTTTGTTGTTAGCTTCTCCTAGCCAACAAAGATATATTCTACATTTTCCTTTATCTCCATTCCCTTTGCCCTGTTTTCACACCTTCACTTTTCTTTATCTATGTATCTCCCTCTCCCCTGACATCGGTCAGATGAAGGGTCTCGACCCAAAACATCACCCATTCCTTCTCTCCAGAGATGCTGCCTATCCAGCTGACTTACTTCAGCATTTTGTGTCTACGCTCTAGCGGTTTGTTTTTCACTCCAGATTGCAGCATCTTCAGTCTCTTTAGTCTCCTAATTTGCACGCATTGCTCTCCACGGCTTCCTCATTCTGAAATAATCACACAAAAACATACAGGCCAGTTCCTTTGCTCCTTTGGACAGGCAGACCACAAAATCTCTTTGTACATAATTTTTTAAAATATAATCAGTCATAAACAAAACACAGATGCAGAAAACTGAAATGAAAACCAAAGAGAGGTGGAACAACTCAGCAGGTCAGGCAGCATTTGTGAGAGAGAGTCAGAATTAATATTTCGGGTTGATTATCTATCATCAGAATTGAGTCATTTCAGTTTCACTCCACAGACACTGTCTGACCAACTGGAATTTCCAGCATTCTCTGGTTCTATTTTTATAAAAGGAATCCAATCGTTTTTTTTGTTAGTGATACTTTATAATTATGTTCCTAACAATTCCAGATTTTTTTAATGTACAAGCAGTAGAAATAAACAATAATACATTTGAATAGATAAAATAGGAAATCAGTGGGCAGAATTGTTTCAGCTTAGTTTATTGTCATGCGTTGTCACGTGTACTGAGGTAAAGTGAAACACTTTTGTTATGTGCTAAACAGTCAGTAGAAAGACAATACATGATTACTATGGAGCCATTTACAGTGTATAAATGCATGGTAAGGGAATAACATTTAGGTTGCATGCTGACATGATTTTTTTAATTGTGCATTGTGCATTATTTGCATACAGGGAAAAGAAAGTAGAAAACTTATATTGAGATCTTTTTTATACTGTGTAAAAGATGACAACAAAGACTCTGAATTTTTATCCCAACTATGGGGTAGGTGAAGATGATCAGTGGAACGGGAATTTGAAAAGCAGTAGGATTCAATTCCACCACAATTCTACACCTCTAACCCCTTACCAGAAACTAAGGAAGGAACTTCCTCCATCTTTTCTCACCATCTACCACCCTCATATTGACGCAAAGTCCACAGGCTGCCCATGGAATTTCCCCCTGCCTTTCCAACAATAGGATCTCTGTTTTGATTCCAAACTTCAAAACCTAAATTCATTACTCACCTTTTTCCTACCAAAGCACTTTTAACTATATTTACTTTTTGTGTCATTTTCACCCTTTGCTTTAATTGAGCTACTTAAGTAAGGAGGTTTTTGCTATTCCCTTCACCTATACCTCCTCCTGCAACTAGTCCACCCTTCTTATGGCAACAATGCACCTGCCCTTCTGCTTACATCCAACTCTACTGACACTGTTGTTCTTAGATTAAATAATTTGTTCTGCAAATTGGCCGGAAGATAATTTTTATCATTAAAGTTGTCACATTTGTTAAGTGCTTAGCTAATGCACACATATTCAAAATTTCAAGTTACTTAAATTTTAATTTATTTCTCATTTATCTTCTGGTAATTAAATCTCTAATATATCTTAATCTATGTAGTATAGTTTTTTTATGTCTGCCTAAATGTGAAGCAATGCAGAAAATTATCTGTAAAATCCACCATTCACATTGTATAAATTACAAAGTTACCAGAGACATTTCTGTGCCAAACTGGTGGCATTTTACAGCATGAGAGCAACTAGTTCAGGGTCCCCATATAATTGGGGAATGTGTTAACAAATGGCCATTCTCTACTGTCAGTTGTCTGGTCATACTTTGATGTTGAAATCCTGCTGGAGTCCAGTAGCAGAGCACAAATATGCTCAATTTCCCAACAGCCTCCATGAAATACTGCCCACTGATCGTGTTCCTGGTTAAACCCGGTACAGGGACAATGAGTCTATCCATTTGAACGGAGACAGGATCTATGGGAGACTTAGAAACGTTTTAGGTGATTTCTATTTGTAAACTGTAGGATCCAAGATGGCGCCCATGCCAGATGACTTTTTGTATGATTGTCACAGAAGTGGATCCACAATCACACATTACAATCGCTCCGCTCTTTTAAATCTCTACTCCAACAGCAAAATTTCTTATTTTAACTATGCTCTTCTGAATCTCCTCTAAGGTATTTTGCACTAAACGTTATTCCCTGTATCATGTATCTGTATGTTGTGGATGGCACGATTGTAATCATGTATTGTATTTCCGCTGACTGCTTAGCATGCAACAAAGGCTTTTCGCTGTACCTCGGTACAGGTAACAGTAAACTAAACTAAACCAAACTAACAACTATTTTAATTGTTTAAAAGAGTTTAGATTTTTATAATGTCTAAAACTTTTTGATTTTTGATTGCTTTGATTTAATTTTAATTGGTTTTAAATGTTTCCGAATGCCAGGAAAATTCAGAACCATTTAGAATACTTGACATTCAGAACAGATGCCTTAGACTGGTGCTTTGGTATCACCAGCAACAAATAATATTTTCTGCTATTTCATAGGGGGTTCGGCTTGTTATAGCATTTATGGCAGTTGTTCAAGGTTATGTTTTTGTTTAGATATACAGCATGGAAACAGGTCCTTTGGCCCGCCGAGTCCACATCAACCATCAATAACTCATTCACACTGGTTCTACATGATCCTACTTTCACATCTATTTCATATCCCCAGGAGCAATTTACTGAGGCCAATTAACTTATAAACCTGCACATCTTTGCACGTGGGAGGGTATCGAAGCACCCAGAAGAAATCAATGGGGTCACAGGGAGAATGTACAAACTCCACAAAGATAGCACCCAAGGTCAGATCGAACGCAGAATCAGGGGCAGCAGCTCTACCAGCTGTTGTAATGTGGTACCCCAACCTTACCCTTCACAGAACAGAAACGTTAGAGTGGGAGTGAGAGAGACAGGCAGCTGGAAGCTCTGGGCACACTTGCAGATTGAACAGAGGTATTTAACTAAGTTTTTGCCCAATGTGTGATGGTTTCCACAATGTGTGATGGTTTCCCCATGTTGACAAAACATACCATAAGCAGTGAAAGCTGCATGCTAAATTGGGGTGGTCTAGTGACAGGGCAGGTAATGATTCTGACTCACAGGGCAGACAATGATTCTGACCTGGGTTTGTATCTGACCTCCAGTGCTAACAGTGGATTTTGCATTTCTTTCTTGTAACTGCATGAGTTTGCTCCACATTCTCAAATGGGTGCAGATTGATAGGATAAATGGCCACTATAAATTATCCCTTAAAGTATAAGTGACCATGGGAAGAATTGGGAACCAGTGTCAATGGGCATATGTGAGAGAATGCAAGGAAATAGGCGGGGATATGAGATCCATGGATTGCTCCGAGAGCTGACATAGACTTAATGGGCTGATAGGCCTTTTCATTTGAGAGGAAGTATGAAAAATATGAAATAAGTACGTAAATTGCTGCTTCACTTTGCAAGAGTGTTTTGTACATTGGACGGATGAAAGAGAGGAGGTAAAAGGGTAGGTGTGGCACCTCCTGTAAGGGCAAGGAGAAAGGAAGTGGTTATAGGTGGAGATGGAAAAGTGAACCATAGATTTCTGAAGTGCGTTTATTATTCGGTGTTAAATGTTCTATTGCCAAATTTATGTTCATCATAAATCACTCAATGTCGTTTTGAAATACTTATCCTCCTCATTTAAACTGGAAACTTGCTGAAATTCACTTTAAATTCTGCAACAAGGCAGTGAATTGGAATGATTTAGTAAATAGACTTTTTATTTGAGAGGTAGTATGAAAAATGAAGTTGTTACTATATTTTAAGGTGAAAACCAGTTGATTTAGATTCGAGAGTACATTACACTTCAATGATGATTATAACTTAAGAAGTGAAGAGTCTGTTTATTTAAATATAAAGTATTCAAAATGATTAAATTTTGCGATATTGGACTGGACGTAATTAATTAATATAGCTACAATTAAAATCAGATATACAATAAAACCTAAATCAACTGCAAATCAGATAGTAACGCACAGCATTTTTTCCTTAACCAAATCTAAATTGAAACCCCATTTTAAAAATCTGTTGTAAATGTACAATAGATTAGTCAGTATGTAAAGGAGAAAGGTTAATATTTTAGTTGGGATACAATGTAATTGATATTTTAATTTATTTGATTTGATATGCAAATTGAGGACTGTCACTTTCATGATAATATTTGAATGGAAAGCAGTACCTGGAAAGGTTATTATGCAAAACCATAAGAATGGCCAAATTTAATAACCTCAGGCATAAAAATGTTGTTCTACCTTCCAAATTATGTGCTTCCACTGATAACTACAAACGTGGCACTCAAACCATGGTTTGAATGACTTATTAACTGGCTTACATTTGTAAAACTTACAAAGTGCTCCATAATATCGCATAAGTTATAAATTGAACTGACGAATGAATTATGAAAAAAAAATCTTTAAATATACTGAATGCAGCTACCCGGAAAAGACCCCTTTTTTTCTTTCTCAAGTATTATTTTTTTCATCAGAGCTCTGAACTTGATGTAATCCAGTTTCAAAATGTAATCATAACTGGAGTATTTTCAATTATTTTTGATAATAAAATTTTAATTATTAATTCATTTTATTATTATCTATGGCATCAACCTGAAACAAGATTGTGCAGTCATTTTGAAATATATGCTAAGAGGAATTGCAGATAAAACTAGCTAAATTCAGCTCTTTTCATGTTGGATATGCAACTGCAGACTGCTCGGAATGGAACACTACAAAATTAGAAGCACTGCAGTTTTAAAGGCGTCGTTGTTGCAATTTATGGAAGAAATCATTTGTAGCTATTCCTATCTTCCAGGAAACATTCAGTTATTTGACACTACCCTTTTTATGAAAGGGATTACGTATCCTTAGTGGTATTAATTAGCCAGCAAGTCAAATAAGATTGCTCGATTTGGTCCTGCCAAGTTTCGGAGAAAAAAACCTTTGAGCAGATTTTCTGCTTGTGCTTTGAAGGAATACTACATAAACTGGCATTGGTGTCAGAAAAACATTTGATTATTTTATGAAATTTTACAATATAATTAAAGTTGTATATTCTGCACTTAGGGCACAGAAATAAATCTTCCCTGACATTTTTTCTGAAGCATGTAATGATACAGAAAGTGGCCATTTGATCGATCAGGTCCACGCTAGTTCCCTTGGAGCAATCCCTTTAATCCCATTCCCTTTTTATTTCCTTGTACTTGTACAATTTATTCTCTCTCACATTACTTGATTTTTTTTTTGCATCGAGGCACAAGATGAGGTTGCATACAGTAGCCAATTAATCCAGCAGGATGTCTTTGAGATGCATTATATGTTATACTTTTATTTTTATTGTTTTTGTCCTTTGCTATTATTGTAGAATATGGCCTGTAAAAAATACACATTATCTCGTCTTCCTCTTCTCATATGTAGCTGAGTTTAGTTGAGTTTGAGTTGACTTTAGCTTATTGTCACATGTGAAAAGCTTATCTTGCATGCTAACCAGTCAGCTGAAAGACAATACGTGATTACAATTGGGCCATCCAAGGTGTGTAGTTTTTTTGTTTAGTTTAGAGATACAGCACAGAAACGGGTCCTTCGGCCCACCGGGTCCGCACCAACCAGTGATCCCCGCACATTAGCAATATCTACACACACTAGGGAAAATTTTTACATTCCCAATTCAATTATCCTACATACCTGTATGTCTTTGGAGTGTGGGAGGAAACCGAAGATCTCGGAGAAAACCTACGCAGATGTAAGGGGGGAATGTACAAACTCCATACAGACAGCACCCGTAGTCCAGATCGAACCCGGGTCTCTGGCGCTACATACGCTATAAGGCAGCAACTCTGCTGCTCCGCCACCGTGCTGATACACGATAAAGGGAATAACATGAATAACATTAAGTGCAAGGTAAAGTCCAATAAAGTCAGATCAAAAATAGTCCAAGAATCTCCAATAAGGTAGATAGAAGCTCAGGACAGCTCACTAGTTGGATGTTTCAGTTGCCTGATAACAGCTGGGAAGAAACTGTTGCTGAAATTGGAGCTTCTATACCTTTTGCCCGATGGAAGAGGGTTGAAAAGGGAGTGGCCAGGGTGCGTTTCATTCTTGATTATGCTGGTGGCCTTGCCAAGGCAGCGTGAGATGTAAATGGAGTCGATGGAAGGGAGGTTGGTTTGTGTGATGGTCTGGGCTGTGTCAGGTATTCTCCGCAATTTCTTGCGGTCTTGGATGGAGCTGTCCCCAAACCATGCTGTGGTGCATCCTGATAAAATGCTTAAAATGTAAGTTATTATATTGTCACTATTTCACTGGGCATGGGGTCTCCATTGATTATATGTTGTCTTTTATTTCTTCCAGCAAATTCCATTAAAGTAGAAACTCCAAGTGATGAAGAGAATGGAAGAGCCTGTGACACAAATGGTGAAGATTGTGCTGAAGACTTGCGCATGATAGATACTTCTGGGACTAAATTGAATGGACCACACAATGGCCAAGGCAACAAAGCATTTTCTGGAGTTGGTGGCATTCGACTTCCAAATGGCAAGCTGAAGTGTGATATCTGTGGAATAATTTGCATTGGCCCAAATGTCCTCATGGTGCACAAACGTAGCCACACTGGTAAAAACAGGCACCGCTTTTTACTGTTTTTTACCTTCATCACTTTCATTTGGATTTTACTATGCTGCATTTTTGCATGTCATTTCCCAAAAAGTTATCATAACCGAAATAGTAAAATGCTTCACATTTATAATAAGAATGTGCTGCAGAGATTAAAGTCAGAGCCTGAAATGCATTTTTAATAAGTTTCCTTTTTTTCTTACTCATTGGCATTTTTTTTAAGAACCATTGGAAAAGACATATTAAAAACAACATGCCACAACATTCAGAAATCAAATCTGTTTATTCAGAAACTGCTGATCAGGAAGAGCAACTCTTAACACACAATGATGCAGACACTCCATATAAATGAGTTTGAATCTTCATTGTGATGTGCCATTTTGATTTAAAAAAAAGAGATTTTTCAGATCAAATTGACCCAGCCACTGAAGCGTTGAGAAACTGGCAGGTTTAGTCTGAATGCCTCATGCTATTTCAAGTGTGCATCTGGCAGAAATTAGAGAACAGCATCAAAGACACATCTTTATCTGAAATTCCACACATACGATAAAAACGAAATTAGGTTTTATTTTGCTAATAAATATACTCTGTCTTGCAGGGGAACGCCCCTTCCAATGCAGTCAATGTGGTGCATCTTTTACTCAAAAAGGCAATCTACTTCGTCACATTAAGTTGCACTCTGGTGAGAAACCATTCAAGTGCCATCTTTGTAACTATGCCTGTCGTCGTCGAGATGCACTTTCAGGTCATCTGCGGACTCATTCTGGTGGGTATAGTTATCACCAGTGTATACAGTGGGTTATCTGCCTGTTGGTCAAAAAGCAGACAGCGTCATGAAAACAAACATAGAAACATGTTGATTATAATGCAGAGAAATGCTTACCATGTGCACATATTGCTCCTCTCTCCATTCTTTTAATAATGACATTTACTTCCATTAAAATAATAAGATGAAATATTAACCGACTATGTGAAATTTGAACAACAGCAGTTTCCAGACTTCTTATATTCATTGATTGTGAATCTTATCTACAGTTAGTCTTCTCTTGGATCCTCTCAATTTCCTGGATCACTTTACTGACATCAGTTAAAGTTTATGTATGGATGGCCCATCAGATAAGATAACTTGCTTATAAAGCTTTGTTTCACACACCGAAGCCATTAGCAAAACTGTGCCACGTTAAATACTAATTAACAATTTTGTCTTTGTGCTTCAATGAAACAAAGCATCTGGAATTATAAACTTTATGATACTCTGTACTGTATGTCAAGAAGTAAGAATTTGTGGTGCTCTTGCTTCTGAGCCAATTGAGATGATGCTGAATTGGGAGACAATATAGGTCAGTGAACATGAGATTGACAGGTCAATAGGACTTGTGGCAAGCCAGGATGTCAGCTGCAGAGCCTTGGATGAAATGAGGAGGGATATTCATGATGGTTTTGAGGAGGGATATTCATGATGGTTTTCATTCAGGTTCCTGCATTAACAAGTGGAAGTGAGGATCATGTGTAGGTATACCTCAAGTGAAGTAGATGTAAACACCAAAGTATAGTTGGACTGAGATAAGTTGCAGTTCTGAATTGTGCATAGTTGATTTTGGGAGAAAAGGTTAGTTAAGTTGAGGCCCTCAATCTTGTCTCCTCGCTACCCCACAGCTCTACCCTTGCTCCCCCTCCCCCTAGTCGCAACAGAGACAGTCCCCGTGGTCTTTACCTTCCACCTCATTTCCCGAAGCATTCAACACATAATCCTCCAAAACTTTGGCCACCTCCAATGGGATCCCACCACTAGCCACATTTTCCCATCTCCACCCATTTCTGCCTTCCACAGAGACCATTCCCACTGCAACTCCCTGGTTAACTCACCCCTTCCCATCCAAACTACACCCTCCCCAGGTACCTTCCCCTGCAACCGCAGAAGATGTAACACCTGTCCCTATACCTCCTCTCTCGACTCTGTCCAGGGACCCCAACAGTCCTTTCAGATTAGGCAAAGATTTATTTGCACCTTCTCCAACCTCATCTACTGTATCTGTTGTTCAAGATGTGGACTCTTAAGGGCCTGTCCCACTTTCACAAGCTAATTCACGACCTATGCTGAGTTTGCCCTAGACTCATACTCGCAGGATGGTCATACTCATAAATATAGATTGGGTGATCGTTTCGCTGAACATCTTCGCTCAGCCTGCCTGAACCTACCTGACCTCCTGGTTGCTAAACACTTTAATCCTCTTTACATTCCCACACATACCTTTCTGTCCTAGGTCTCCTCCATTGTCAGAGTGAGGCTAAACGCAAATTGGAGGAACAGCACCTTATATTTTGTTTGGGCAGCTTACAGCCCAGTGGTATGACTATCAATTTCTCTCACTACAGGTAGCCCCAGCATTTCCTCTCTCTCTACCCATGAAGCAGGGTGGGAAGAAGTGTATTCCAGATAGCCATGGGAGTCAGTGGGTTTATAGTGGATGTCGGTTAGAAGTCTATCACCTGTGATGGAGATAGTGAGATCAAGAAATGGTAGGGAAGTGTTGGAAATGATCCAGGTGTATATGAGTGCCAGATGGAAGTTAGTGGTGAAATGGATGAAGTCAGTGAGTTGTGTGTGGGTGCAGGAGGTAGCACCAATGCAGCCATCGATGTAGCGGAGGTAGAGGTTGGGGATGGGGCCCTTCGACGTACCCTGCAAAGAAACAGGCATCGCTAGGGCCCATGTCGTGCCCATAGCTACGTCTTGTATTTGGAGGAAATGGGAGGAGTCAAACGAAAAGTTATTAAGGGTAAGGACCAGCTCCACTAGGCGGAGTATCTGTAGACAGCGATTGGTTGGTTCTCCGGTCGAGGAAGAAACGGAGGGCTTTGAGACCCTACTGGTGGGGGATGGAGGTGTAGAGTGACTGGACGTCCATGGTGAAGATGAGGGGATGGGGGCCTAGAGAACCCAATTCCTGGAGATGACAGAGAGCGTGTGAGGTGTCTTGAACATAGGTGGGGAGGGATTTAACCAGGGGGGATAGGATGGAGTTGAGGTATGTGGGCATAAGTTTGGTAGGACACGAATAGGCAGAGACAATGAGTGTGCCAGGACAGTCAGGTTTGTGGATTTTGGGGAGAAGGTACAATCGGGCCGTGCGGGGCTGGGGAACGATGAGGTTGGAGGCTTGGGGGGGCAGGGAGCCGGAGTTGATGAAGTCAGTGATGGTGCTAGAGATGGTGGCCTGGTGCTCATCTGTGGGGTCTTGGTCCAAGGATACGTAGGAGGAGGTTGCCATGGGAGTCAGTAGGTTTTATATCTGGACTACACTTCTTCCCACCCTGCTTCCTGCAAGGACTCCATCCCCTACTCCCAATTCCTCCGCCTACGCCGCATCTGCACCCAAGATGAGGTGTTCCACACCAGGGTATCGGAGATGTCCTCATTCTTCAAGGAACAGCGGTTCCCCTCTCCTATCATAGATGAGGCTCTCACCAGGGTTTCTTCGATACCCCGTGACACTGCTCTCTCTTCCCATCCCCCCACTCGTAACAAGGGCAGAGTCCCCCTAGTCCTCACCTTCCACCCTACCAGCCGTCACGTACAACAAATAATCCTCTATCATTTTCGCCACCTCCAACGTGACCCCACCACTTGCCACATCTTCCCATCTCCTCCCCTGTCTGCTTTCCACAGAGACCACTACTTCTGTAACTCCCTGGTCAATTCGTCCCCTCCCATCCGAACCACCCCCTTTCCAGGCACTTTCCCTTGCAACCGCAAGAAATGTTTCACTTGTCGCTTTACCTCCCCCCTTAACTCTATTCAAGGACCCAAGCAGTCGTGCAGGTGCGACAGAGGTTCACCTGCACCTCCTCCAACCTCATCTATTGCATCCGCTGCTCTAGATGTCGGCTGCTCTACATCGGTGAGACCAAGCGTAGGCTTGGCGATCGCTTCGCCGAACACCTCCGCTCGGTTCGCAATAACCAACCTGATCTCCCGGTGGCTCAGCACTTCAACTCCCCCTCCCATTCCGAATCCGACCTTTCTGTCCTGGGCATCCTCCACAGCCAGAGTGAGGACCACCGGAAATTGGAGGAGCAGCACCTCATATTTCGCTTGGGCAGTTTGTACCCCAGCGGTATGAACATTGACTTCTCTAATTTCAGGTAGTCCTTACTTTCTCCTCCCCTTCTCAGCTCTCCCTCAGTCCTCTGGCTCCTCCTCTTCCTTTCTTCTTCCCGCCCCCACCCTCACATCAGTCTGAAGAAGGGTTTTGGCCCGAAACATTGCCTATTTCCTTCGCTCCATAGATGCTGCTGCATCTGCTGAGTTTCTCCAGCATTTTTGTCTCCCAGCAATATTCATGGGTTTGTTTAGTTCAGCTATTAAACGGGGAGCATTGGACTCCATTTATATTGTAGATTTGAATTCCTGTATGTTACCCAATCGTCCGTTCTAATTTTAGAACAAGAGTTTAAAAAAGCAATTTTTGATCCTGTTAGATTGTGGAGTTTGAAATCAGATGAATTTTGTACATTGGATCATGAATTCAAATTTCAAGTTATTTTCTTATGTTCCAGAGTTTTTATTTGGGCTTTAGAGACTCAGCATGGAAACAAGCCCTTCGGCCAACCGGGTCCATGTCGACCAGCGATCACCCCACACGCTAGCACTATCCTACTAGGGATAATTTACAATTTTACCAAAGCCAATTAACCTACAAACCTGTATGTCTTGGAGTATGGGAGGAACCTGGAGCACCCGGGAAAACCCATGCTGTCACAGACCTTTTGACCCATCGAGTCCGCGCCAACCACCGATCACCCGAACACTAGTTCCATCCTACACACCAGGGACAGTTTACATAAGCCAATTAACCAACAAACCTTCATGTCTTTGAAATGTGGAACGAAACTTTAGCTACTGGAGTAAACCCACTCAGTTACATGGAGAATGTACAAACTCCGTACAGACAGCACCTCTAGTCAGGATCGAACCTGAGTCACTGGTGCAGTAAGGCAGCATCTCTACCGTTGCGCCACTCTGCCACCCCTATTTCCAGAGTAGAAACTTGGAGAATAGCTCGCATTTACTTTGCAAGGTTACAAAGGGGAACCTGCTTAAGCTTAATAAAGGCAATTACAATACTATGAGGACAGATTAGGAAAATAGAGTCAAGGGAAGTCTCAGTATAAGTGTATTCCAGGCACACATAAAGCTATCTGAGAAGGTGCACCATTTGTGGCTCACTAATGAAGTTAAGGATGCGACCAAATTGATGAAAAGCCAGACAACGATGCAAAAGATTATTGGTGGCTGGTGATTGGAGAAATCTTAAGAAAAAAGATGGGAAAAAATGAGTGGTCTGCTTTGAAAGGATAACTGATAAATAAATAATAATTTATTATTTAAATGGAGTGAAACTACAAAAATGTAGAGAAAAGGGAACCAGGGGTCCTAGTACATAAAGACTAAAATCTTTACAAAGGACAGTATGGCACAGTGGCGCAACGGTAGATTTGCTGCCCTTACAGCGCAAGAGACGTGAGTTCGATCCTGACCATGGGTGCTGTCTTTATAGAGTTAGAACTGTTCTCCCCATGACTGTGTCGATATTCCCTGGATGCTCTGGTTTCCTCCTAAACTCCAAAGACGTGCAGGTTCATAAGCTAATTGGCCTCAGTAAAATTGTAAATTGCCCCTAGTGTGTAGGATAGTGCTAGTGTACGGGGATCACTGGTCGGCACAAAACTCGGTTTCCATACTGTAGTTATGTGTTCCGTTGCTTTTTATTTGTATGACTGACCTGGCAAATGAAATTCCTTGTATGTTGCAAAACATACTTGGCTAATAAAGCATTATTGTGAATGTGATCACTAAACTAAACTAAACTAACGACAGCAAGGTATTAGGAAGCCTGATGGAAAGTCGCCCTTTATGCAAGGGGTATGGGGTACTAATATCAGAAGGTTATGATAATATATCACAAGTGCAAAGGTGATGCGATAAATTAGGTACTGTGTACAGTTTTGGTCTTTACCTTTAAGGAAATATACATTTACATCAGAGTGCAAAGATGCTTTTGTAGTTTTCTAAGATGAAAGGAAGTCCTGATTGGGTGACTCGGTGGCATATCTGTCAATGGATCTGAAACATTAGACAATGTTTCAAACTCACAGCATGGAAAACAAATGCAGTAATAGATTAATAAATAACATATAACACTTTCAGGGATTTATGCAGCACAATGATGTAGTTATTACATCTGCAGCTCATAGTTCCAACGCCTTGGGATCAATCCTTTTCTTTGAAGACTGTGAAGACTTTGCACATTCTCTCAGATGGCGTGGACCCCTTGAGTACTCCTGTTTCCTTCCACATCCCAAAGAAATGTGGGTGGCAAGGATAGGCCACTGTAAATTGGCTCTAGTGCAGTTGCGTGATAAAAATGGGAAGGAACTGATGGGAATATTGGAGAATAGGTTACAGAGAATATTGATGGGAGAATTGGAATACGCTGTGTGCCAGCGTGGACTCAATGAGATAAGATGGTCTTTATTTTTGTAATGAGAAAATATGGGAATTAAATTGCTGATAAGCAAGGAAAGATTGAAGAGGTTGAACATAAACACATTTAGAAGAATGAAAGGCAATCATCGTAAAACATAAAAACATTTTGCGAGGACATAACATGGTGGATGCTGAGATAGTTTCTTCTAGTAGAGGTATTTAGAACTTGGTAGGGCATAATTTCAGAATAAGGGGTCACCCATTTAAGACGGGGATAAGAGGTCATGAGTCTTTGGAAGTCCTGTGAAGGTGGAATCATTGAATATATTCAAGATTGAAATTGACGGACACTTGAACTGAAAAAACATTGGGAAAATGGCCTAAATTGAATCAATTATTATTTTATTGAATCACAAGCAGACTTGTGCAGACTATTCCTTCTTTTTTTAATGACATATGAAGGAAATGTTATATAGTTGTTGTGCCCTCTGTCCAATGAAATGTTCATGTAGGGCCCATTTTTTTATTCTACTTAGTTACTGTTCATTCATCTCATTTGCTATTCATGAGGCCTTCCCTTGTGCGAATTCATTGTCACATTTACCTATTTAACAACTTTGCTTCAAGAAGTATTCGTTGGCTGTGAAGATATTCTTTTTCGTTACAATGAAGCCTTGTATTGCTTGAGTCATCTTGCATATTTGAATCACTTTCCGCTGCCTTGCAATGTGTGTCACAATCCTCTTACCTCTTCAGTTACTGAAAATGATCTTGCAATCAGTACCAGTGATCAGTGCTTACTATACTGTGCCATTCTGTAATGAACAGTATTACAAGTGACCTGCATAATTGTAATAACTGCTCTTCCCTCCAGTCTGTGATGTGGGTAATACGTTATAATATTGGAATATTTAAATCAGGTATCACTAATGGGCCTATCCCACATGGGCAATTTTTTAGGTAACTACAGGCGACTAATTTGTCACCACATGTTCGCTGATGGTCGCCGGGAGTAGTCTCCTCAGTCGCGCAAAAAGTCGTAGCGTCTTTCTGGTCGCCGCTAAATTTTCAACATGTTGAAACAGTTTTGGCAACAGTGGGTTTGACACCAATGAACATAGCTTGACTTCTCCTGACATAGGTGCTGTCATAGCTCGTCGCCAGGATGACATGGATTGTTCCCAGTTTTTCGGCGACCTGCTACGACTATGACAGTCGCCGGCAGTTGACTAAAAAATCATCAAGTGAGACTGGCCCATTAAGAACCTCATTAACCACTTTTGTAGATTTTAATTTTAGTTGATGTTTAGTTTATGTTTTTTATTTTATACTTGTGTATAAAGTGTTGTTATTACAGAGATTTCACAACGTGTTCTATTCTTTAGAATTGGGCCCTCCACAGGTGCTCTATTTCCTGCAAAAGTACATATTGAAAGTTATATGATGGATTGCTGGTAAACAAGCATCGCATGGGATCCCTAAAGTCACACCTTTTACAGCCATGCAGCTCGCAATAAATACGAGGTTATGCATTGTGCAAGGCAGAGCGCCGAGAGCAACAAGCAGGGCAGTCAGTGAGCTGTCAAAAGGCTTTCCATTTTGATAATCAGAGACATTGAGAAACAGCAAAAATGCATTAAAATAATTAAAATATTGAAAACACTTAAAATAATAAATTTAGTTTAAGGCATGTTCTATTTAAATTTGAAATTAATTGAAAATATATAAATTAACATAAAGTTGAAAAGAACACTTACTTGCAGTTACTTTCTAATGAAGTCTAGTGGCCAGGTTAAAATGAATGGATCCATTGCTAGATGCTTGGGCAAAAAAAGGTTAAAGCAGAGGAACCAACTCCCGAGTGTATCTGAACCCTCGGCTGAGTGGGATCAGGAACTACCCCTGGATTAGGTCATGAGTGCAGAGGTGCTGAACATGCTGGCGTGCACTGCAGCAAATCAGTGGTTCCCTCCAGAAACATTGGACAGCATTTTGCATTCCTTTGTGAGGCAAGTTATTTACTTTACTACCATCGCACAATTCATATTAGTAAAGCTATTTAATGATCATAAAGCCTTTATCCCCACACTGTGAATTAACTATTTTCTAATGTTTTACTATTTTAATTTTAACCCTGACCCTGCCAGAACTATTAAAATTTAGATCCATTATTCACATTTCATTGCATGGTACCATTAAACAAACTAAAACAGATGGTATAACATACTTCATATGTTAATATGAAGTACTTCAAAAGCTTACTGTTAAAATAATATAATCAAAGACACAAAGAGCTGGAGTAACTCAGGTTACATCTCTGAAGAACATCACACAGAGAGTGGTGAGTTCTTCACACAGAGAGTAGTCTCTGGAACTCTCTGCCACAGAGGGTAGTTGAGGCCATTCATTGGCTATATTTAAGAGTGAGTTGGATGTGGCCCTTGTGGCTAAGGGGATCAGAGGGTATGGAGAGAAGGCAGGTACGGATACTGAGTTGGATGATCAGCCATGATCATATTGAATGGCGGTGCAGGCTCGAAGGGCTGAATGGCCTACTCCTGCACCTAATTTCTATGTTTCTATGTTTCTATGTTTCTAACATCTATAGGTATTTTGGGTCATGAATAGTGGAAGGATCTGAATTTCAATAGCTCTGGTAGATCAGGTTAAAAAGAAAATAGTAAAGTATTAGTAAATAGTTAACTCTTCCTACAGTGTGGGGATAAAGGCTTTATGGTCATTAAAGAGCTTTTCCGCTGATTGTGGGGGTGGGACGAATGCTGTAAAAAATTAAAATAATAACAAATAACATTTGGTCTTAATGTCTAGAAATCTTCCTAAGAGCTAGAATCTCACCAATTAAATGCCAATATCACATACACACACTCCCCTATGTCAGATGTCTAAAACTAGATGGCATAGTTTTAGGATGAGATGTAAAAGGCTTATGGAGTGGATCTCAACATAGAAAATAGGTGCAGGAGTAGATCATTTGGCACTTCGAGCCATTCAATATGATCATGGCTGATCATCCAAAATCAGTACCCCATTCCTGTTTTATCCCCATATCCCTTGATTCTGTTAGCCCTAAGAGCTATCAGGAAGTATGTTTTCACCCAGACTATTGGTAGAATCTAGTATGTGTTGGGTGGTGGAAGCAGATGCTTTCATAATATTTAAGAAATAACTATAACCATATAACCATATAACAATTACAGCACGGAAACAGGCCCTCTCGGCTGATGAGCACTTGAGTCGTCAAGGTATTAAGAGCTATAGACCTAAAGTGTGTACCTGATAGTGACCATGGACATGATGAACCAAAGAATCTGCTTCTATGCTGTATGACTCTATGACAATGTGACTGTGCGTTTTTATATTAGTTAAGCAGCCTGGTTCAATTTCATAACTGCTTCCTGAACACACTAACTGTTTGACCACACATGAGACTAGGTTTAATGAAATATTTAATTTAATCAGGCAGATCATGAGGCTTACTAAACATGCAATTATTACAAAGGATGCAGTTTGGGCCCAGGTTAATGTCTGATAACTGAACAATTAACATAGCTAACGAATTAAAACATATGGAGTCTATACTGTATAATCCTCTCAATGGCTCTTTCTGTTTATGTTCAGTTGGAAAGCCTCATAAATGTAGCTATTGTGGGCGAAGCTACAAGCAACGCAGTTCACTGGAGGAACATAAAGAACGCTGCCATAATTACTTGCAGACCATGGGATTGCACGGTGGTATATATTCAGGTAAAAGAAAATCCTTTTCATGAAAACAAATGCTTTAGCTAATGTCATCAAACATCATAATTATCCCATAAAGGTGGGAAACAAACAAGGAAAATACCTCAGCCTAGAAACTAAATTGTGTAGCCTTCATTTCAGTATGGCTTGTTAATAAGACAGCAAGAGAAACAGCAGATGATGAAATCTAGAATAAAAAACAGAATGCTGAAAGAAGCAGGGGATCTTGACCTGAAACAACTTACACCATCATCTTACACGTTTTGCCTCCACAGATGCTCTTTGATCCATTGAGTTCTTCCAGCACTTGTTTTTGCTGATAAATAAGCATTGGTTCAAAGGTCCAAAGGTTATTTTATTGGTCACATACACCAATTGGTGTAGTGAAATGTTTCTTGCCCATGCAGCACAAAAAAAAAAGAATACAGACATAACAATAAGAAAGAGATTTTAAACATAAAAAACATCCCCCCACAATGGTTCCCATTATGAGGGAAGGCACAATGTCCAGTCCCCCTCCCCATGTCCACCCATAGTCAGGCCTATTGAGGCCTCCGCAGTCGCCTTCACGGAGGCCCAATGTTCCAGGCCGTTCTCGCCTGGTGATGGTGTCCCGGCGTCGGGAGAATCCTCTCAGCGGCTTGGGACACCTGGAACGGTCGCTTCCTTACCGGAGTCCGCGGCTTCCTAAGTCAACAAGGCCGCGCTGAATGGAGCTCCCCCACTGGCTCCCGATGTTGAAGTCAGCGCCACCGCCCGCAGCTGGCCGCTCCACAGACCCGCAGCTCCGCAATGTTTTTCACGGCGGTCTCAGCTCACCGGAGTTCCAGCTCGGCGACCCAGGCAAGGCATCGCCCGCTCCGCGATGGTGCTCCACCGCTACGCCGCTGCCGAAGCCGAGGTTCTGGGTGGTCTCCTCAGGAAACGCCGCTCCAGGCCCGCTGGTAGGCCGCGAAGACGGGTCGAAAATGCAGCCCGGAGAAAAGCTGCCTCTCCAACCAGATAGGGACCAGGGAAAGTAGTTTCCCCCTTCCCCCTCCCACCCCCCACATAAAAAAGAATAGAACGCCAAAACAAAACACTTTAACTCACTAAAAATAAAGAAAAGAGTGAAAACAAACAGCTGCAGGCTGTTTGGTCTGGGTGAAATGTGATAATGCCCCTCACCCAGCCACCAATCTCCGTCCTAATTAACAGGCCCAATGCCGACAGATTAACTCACAGGAGACCTCGATCTCCCTTGTGTAAACATGTTCAATAACTGCCCTAACAACACAATACCATACTGCCCTTCACTGCCACCCTTGTATGGTTGCACTCTGAGCCCCACCTAAAACTCTCATTTACCCCCCCCCACCCCCAACAGATCCTAATCACCAACACAATCCAAGGGTGAGAAGGGGGGAACGAACACACAAAATATGTCTAACTCCCTCCCTTGTGTTACCTCCATGGCAGCTTTTATACATTTGCCCTGGCAGCCATGATTATGTACTTCAAAGCCAAGGTATTCTCCGACCAGGAACCATAATGGCTACAATAAAACAACTGCAATGTTTGAAAGCAGTTGCAATTAGAATCATACGGGTCCTATTTTAATCCACCAAATTGTAAGATGAACTTGATAATGAACTTTTTTAAATAATATTCCCCAATTCCATGTTTTTGGGGGTCCCCTGATTGGACATTAATGTTAATTACAAATTTGTTTACTGCATCATTTACAGATGAAATCCAATTTCTAGGTCAAGATCTTAAGTGCTAGGTTAAGTGCTGCAGCATAATAGCCCTGTCCCACGGTATGAGTTCAAGAGCTCTCCCGAGTTTGCCCTGAGATTAACGGTAATGGTGACTTGTCGGTATTCGGGGCTCTCGTGGACATTTTTCAACATGTTGAAAAATCTTCACTAGTCTTTCCGTGCTTACCTGCCATTAGTGAGTCTTCCCGAGTACCTGCCGTTAACGTTACAAGCTGCTGTGACGTCTCCGAGCTCCGATGTACCCGCTACGTTCATTCTCCCTGCTTACCACGAGTTTGATCTTTTTTAAACTTGGGAGAGCTCTTGGAATGAACTCGTAACATGGGACAGGGCTTTTAGACTGTGTATAAATTCAAGTGTATGGCATTCATATGAAATGGGTCTCAAGAGCAACAGTTGGTCATTGCAACAAAGCTAATGAACAAAGAGAGAGCAGCTGGAGAGTTTGGCGGATGCATGTTCACTGCTTGTGTATTCTACCAGAAATCTGATCCAGGTTTGTTACTGCTGTTTGTGCTTCACAGAATTGTTTTAATTATTATAAAACAAGAAGAAAGACACAAAAAGCTGTAGTAACTCAACAAGACAGGCAGCATCTCTGGAAAGAATAAATGGGTGAGGTTTCAGGTTGAGACCCTTCTCCAGTCTGAAGAAAGGTCTCGACCCAAAATGTTACCCATTCTTTCTCTCCAGAGATGCTGCCTGTACCGCTGAATTACTCCAGCTCTTTGTGTCTTTCTTCAATTTAAACCAGCATCTGTGGTTCCTTTCTACACATTATAAAACAAGAGATGTACTAGTGCTTTCACTTCTCTATTTCTGGATGGAATCCACTCAAGGGTGGGGTGACATGTGTTCCACAATCAACTGGCTTACTTGCCTTCTTCATTAGGGCATTGAGTATAAAAGTTGAGAAGGCATTTTTCAGCTGTATAGAACTTTGTTTCAGCCTCATTTGGAATATCCTGTGCATTTCTGGATGCCACACCACAAGAAAGGCATGCAGGCTTTGAACAGGGTGCAGAAGGGCTTCACCAGAATATTATGATCCAGTTACCTCATATTAATGATAATTGATTATTTATTCATTATTTTATATATGTAGTGTGTTACATCAATGTGCCTGTGTAGTTGCAGCAAGTAAGCATTTCGTAGTTTTGTTCCTCGTGCGTATGATAATCAAACTCTCTTGACTTGACTCTTAAATAAAGAGTATTAGTATTATATGCAGAGGTTGGACTAACGTCTGTGTTTTTGTTGGAGTATAGAGGCTGAGGGGTGGCTGAGGTGATAGAAGTATATGTAATTATGAGAGCCATAGCTAGAGTAGGTCTGGTTTTTTTCCCCCAGGAAACAAATGTTAAAAAACTAGAGGGCATCTGTTTAAGGTGAGAAGGGGGAAGTGAAAAAGAGATTTACAATAAAAGTTTTTTTACTCAGATGATAGGTGTCTGGAAGGGCCAAGGGAAGTGGTAGAAGCGGATACTGTACATTACCAATGTTTAAAAAATATTTAGACAGAAATGTGAACAGGCAGGGAATTTGTGCAGGAAAATTGGATTAATTTAGATTGGCAGCATGGTCACAGAAACACAGGTGGTATGGGGCTGTTTCTGTGCTAAACTGTTCTGTGTTCTTTAAGGGCCTGTCCCACTATGGCGACCTAATTTGCGAGTTTAGAAGAGTGCGCTCGCCACAAACTCGCAGCATGGTCGACATGTGGTCCTAGGAGGTCCCTGTAACTCTCCTTCATGCTTGAGAGAAGTCCCCGCATAACCGCGGCCTCAGTTTGGTCGAGGAACATTTTTAAATATGCTGAAAATTTTTCCGCAAGTAAAAATTGGTTGGCATGGTTCTTTTGAACCAGTAATGCAGTGGAGTGGTGTCGCCATGTAATTATAGGTAGTCGAGGGAGCCGTAGGAAATCTCCTTTGCTGACTGGACATTTTAAATGGCTCGTTGGGGGAAAAAAAATGTATGCACGCGTTTTCAATACCAAGGAAAACCTACGGGTAATGTTAAATGCCCGCTAAACTTTATTAAAAGTTGTTTGGCTTCTTAAAAGTGTCTCCACTCCTCCCCCCTTCTCTCCCCTTCTCTCCCCATTCTCCTCCCTTCTCCCCTCCCCCCCACCTCCCCGCTCCTTTAAAGGACTTACTGTACACTGTGCCAGCCGTCTTTTGCCTTCCTGTTCATCGCGGATATCACCCTGTGAATTTCAGGTGGCGCTCCCCTGCTTTCCCTGGCCCCCGCTTTTGCATTGTGTTTGTGTGTGTGTATGTGTGCTGATGGTCGATCCAGCTAGCGGTTTTTCAGGCAAGTGCCCCCGAGCTTGAAGATCGAAGCCAGTTGCTGAAATGTCGCGTAAGTGGCACAGGCCCTTTAAGTGCTTGGATAAAAGTATATTTGTAGTTCCTTATTTCTGAAATGCAAGTTCTCCATGATATTTTACTCCTCATTCTTAGGACTCTATATTGAGGAAGCTGGATTTGTGCAACATCTAAAGTTTGTCACCAACACATACTGTTCTTTATTGAGTTGCACAATATTCCATAACGGAGTTTTTCAATTTTTTTCCTTCATTGCCTTTTCCAAATTCAAGAAGAAATGTCCCCAGGTTAAAGCAAAGGCAAAAACATGGAAGAAACATGCACAAATAACTTCATGGACTTTGTTTGGCCATACTGTACGAGTTTTTTTAACTATCTATTGATTCCCATATTTATCCTGTAATAATACTTTAGTACAAGATTATTAAATACACTAATAATCCACTATATTTATTAAAGAGAAGTTTTAAAAGCTGAAAGAGCCAAAAAAACAATTAACAGACAACTAATTGGCATCGTGACCACTTTATCTCTATTTAAAAATGGATTTGCATTTTTCTTTTTCTTTGTTTTGTAGTGAAAGAAGAAAGCAAATCACATGAACTAGCTGAAGGAGCGAGCAAGATGGGATCAGAAAGAGCTATGGTACTGGACAGACTTGCAAGTAATGTTGCAAAACGTAAAAGTTCAATGCCACAGAAGTTTGTTGGTAAGCAAAAGAGAATTAAATACAATACTTCTATTTGTCACATACAAACTGTACACCGATGTACATTGGTTTACTGTTTGTAATTGCCGGAACATATAAATAAGTTCTATTTTTATAATCTGCCCTGGCTGAATTTGTACTAGCTTTCTACAATTTCCCCATTTAATTCAAGTCCTAAAATGCCACATAAAGAGATTTTTAAATCTCTTTATTGAATAGAGCTAAAGTGAAATACAGTATAAATTAGGGTGGAGAAGGGGGTATTGGGAAATAAGTAAAGAGAAGTGCAGTACTTTTAAAGCAGGATTATTACCATCTGGAACATTTTTTAAATAACCATATATTAAAAAACATTTACTTTTAGATTTTTGTCCGTCAATTTTCCATGGTATTTTTCATTTTGTTAACATGAAACAACAACATCATGAGGATATTTCATTTCTCTCCATTCAGAGTTGCTAAGTTTGGAAGTTTGGAATGGTTTAATTAAGAAGGGCCTGATAGTTTAATATTTAATAGCAATTATTTGAATATTCTTGATGAATCATTCAGAGTAAGGGGAAATGTCACCAATTGTAATAAAGACTTTAAAAGAATGAAGTAATTCTAGTTAAGAAGCAACAAATGAAATATTTTGGTTAAAAAAAACTATTTAAAAAAAAGAATTAAACACACACACAGAGTCTGAAACAGTATCTGGATTTCAAGGTTAGTTTAGTTTAGTTTATTTATTGTCACGTGCACCGAGGTGCAGTGAAAAGCTTTTGTTGCGTGCTAACCTGTCAGCAGCAGGACAATGCATGATTACAATCGAGCTATTCACAGTGTACAGGTACATGATAAAGGGATGAATAACGTTTAGTGCAACATAAAGCCAGTAAAGTCTGATCAAAGATAATCCGAGGGTCTCCAACGAAGTAGATAGTAGTTCAGGACTGTAGTTGTGATACAGTTGCCTGATAATAACTGAGAAGAAACTGTCCCTGAATTTGGAGGTGTTTATTTTCACACTTCTATACCTTTTGCTGGATGGGAGAGGGGAGAAGAAGGAGTGGCCAGGGTGTGACTCTTAATCAGCTGCATTGAACATCCTAACCTTACAGAGCTTAAATAATATTCAGTTCTAAAAGTTCTAAATCATTTGTTCATTGGCTTACATTGGTTCAGTCCAGTTTGAATGAAATTGGTATCACAATACATTTTCCAGTTAGAATAGACAAGTAACAGTGATGTAAATATAATATATCAGGTGCAATCAACATAGTACTTTGATAATTGAGGGAATGGCCATCCATATAGAGTAAGGAAAAATTATCAGGTGTTTTATAGTTTATTATGGTTTCAGAACAGTTCAAGGCATTTGTTAAAGTTTATTAGATATTGGCATCAGTCACTTTTGCTCCATGGCATGAAACTCGACCGATCAATGTAATGTTAGGTAGCTATGTTTTCAAGTAAAGCCCAGATTCATAAATAGCAGCTTTTTTGTGTTATTATGATTTTGCAGAACTGCTTATAAATTGAATGCACAGAGCATGTCACTAGCTAGAAGCAGACGCTAGCTACTTCCCTGAGGACCCTGGGATGCAGACCATCCGACCCAGGGGATTTATCATCCTTCAGTCCCATTAGCCTACCCAAGAAGTGGGTCCTAATTAGCCTACCCATGAAACAGAAGTGAAGGGGTTGTCAAAATTGATTAGAAACGGGGTGGAAAGGGAAAATGGCACCCTGGTTCAGCCATGATCATATTGAATGGCAGTGCAGGCTCGAAGGGCCGAATGGACTACTCCTGCACCTATTTTCTATGTTTCTCTGGTCTCCTCAAGGAAATACCCTTCCGTAATAGAGTGTTTGATCTTGCCCTAAACTCTATCCCAAGTCACCGGGAGCAATGGGACCATTCCTGTCGGGTTCCTTGCAGTTGCATGTGGTTTCTGACTTTGTGCATGTTTTGCTGCTTGTTTCACTGTGAGTGAAAAACAGTCACAACGTTTTGGTCCATTTTCTGATGAAAAGGATGTAGTGAGACCAATGCACTCGAGTGAACTGTGACCAGAAGTGGCTGGTCCAGTTTCTCAATGAAAAGGACTTCAACAAAACATTGCAGAGCCCATGACCCCCACCCCCAAACTGCAAATGGCAGCTCTCACCACATCTATCCCTATTACAGTATGTTGATTTAGTTTACCACGACCCTACACAGCATCTGACTTAAGCTTAATACCTTTCCTTATATTATATTTATGTTTATCACACATCACAGCTATATTTATTCTGTGATCATATTAGAAGCAATTTGGTTTATCTGTATTCATATTTATTAGTATGAGAAGTATGCTGGTAAATGTATCATATGTATCATTAACTGGTTTGCTATTTCTACCAGTCTTACATATATTTTATTCAGTATATACACTTGTATCATTTGTTCTCTAGAACACATCATGAATGCCACTTCCCAATCAACAATTCGTGTTGACTTTTTCTTTTCAGGCTAAGCAGTGATCTTTATGATTTATGAGCGTTTTACAGCTGCAGGATCCTTTGATTGTTTAGCTAGAAGTCTTATTTCTCTCATTTGTGTAAAATAATATCATATTGGTTGTTCATATGCTAATTATACAGGTGAAAAGACGGTGCAGCTTGGTATTTCAGAGCTTCAGTGTGACGCTAATTCAAATTATGAAAAGGAGAGTCAGATGATGCAGACTCATGTTTTGGATCAAGCAATTAACAATGCTATCAATTATCTAGGGGCTGAATCCTTGCGTCCACTTGTGCAAACTCCTGCTGGAAGCTCTGAAGTGATACCGGTGTTAAGCAACATGTACCCCATGCAAATAACACATTCAGATACTCATGGTCATCCTAACTGTGCCACAACCCAAAATGGTGCAGTTGAAAATCTAATGCTTATTTCAAAAGCTAAGTCGCAAACATCTGAAAGAGAACCATCTCCAAGCAACAGTTGCCCAGACTCGACAGATACCGAGAGCAATAATGAAGAACGGAACAACCTTATATACCTAACCAATCATGTAGCTCCACAGGCAAGAAATGGATTGCCATTGATAAAAGAAGACCAGAGATCTTATGACCTTATGAGACCGGGTATGGAACCTAATCAAGAAATCATCAAAGTGGTTAGTGCTGATGGAGAACATATGAAAGTTTACAAATGTGAGCACTGCAGGGTACTTTTTCTGGACCATGTGATGTTTACAATACACATGGGATGCCATGGATTCCGTGACCCTTTTGAATGCAACATGTGTGGGTACAGAAGCCAGGATAGATATGAATTCTCATCACATATAACAAGAGGAGAACATTGTTTTCATATGAACTAGTGAATCATTTTAGACTCATATTTTGACTTTATTTTTCATTTTGTGCGATTGATTTTAATGTGCACAAAAAAACAACAGGATAAAGAACTCTTGGTTACGTTACCTTTTTGAACGTCATTTATTTGTCTGATCTAAACTGTTTACTGTAAAATGCGAAAAGTTTAATACACTGGACAGTTTCATGTTTCTCCACATCTGAAAGACAATTCTCAAAATTGTATGTATCATAAAATGGCACTTAAATTATTACTTGATTTCTATGATAAATTGAACTGTATATGTGAACAGTTCAGCAGAAACCTCAAATACATGGACAGAAAAATGCTTCCATTTTTATTAGTTTGTAAGGTGTAGTTGCTAGAATTTTTCAACAATTTGGAGCTTTTCAGTTTAGCATTCTTTATATATGTATAATGTGTGAGTAATTTAGTGTTGTAAATTGTAGAATTAAGCACACATATAGTCTTATTTCTTGGACCATGGGCTTTTTTGTATACACTTATCAGTTAAACTGAGTATCTTAGTACATTAATTACATGTTAAAATTCAATATTACCTATAGTATCGAGGTTCATCGCGTATGCAGAAGTCACACCAATTCACATTGGCTGCATTATTGAAAGTGGTTCCATAACAAAACATGTCACCTTACATTTGGTGTTTTAAATGTGTAAGTGTTTATTAATGTAAATCTATATTTCGGTGCCGATAGTGTATGGTTTATTTATTACGAAATGTGTTAAGTTTTAAACTGGATTGATCAAAATGAAATATTGATTGGATAGATGACACATTAAAATGTATCAACTTTCAGACTCATCTAATAGAAGTGTCACAGTATGTTGTGCCTAAATTCCCCTTTATCTTTATCATTTTGAATATTTACTTCTTTTACTGCAGATTTGAATCCTGCATTAATTTTAGTTTTTAAAGATATTATACCAAAATAACTGTATAAATATACATCTCAAATATTCCTAACTTGCTTATTAATTTTTGGTGATTATGTTGCAGCTGCACTAATTGTTACCAAATCATTGACTATTGGAAATGGTTGTTTAAATTTATCTCCACAAAAAGGTTTTGAATATCTTTAATGAAAATATTTCTTAATCACTTTGCTCTGTTCAAAACAACCAGAAAGTTTCTAAAGCCTATCACTGGTAGAATAGAGTAACTAGCATTGTGCTGGATATCCAGGTATTGGAAGCCCACAAAGGGTTAATACTCAATAATGATTGAAGGGATTGCAGATAATTTGTGGCACAAATAGAACATATTGGCAGACCCGAAGCCGATAGTCAGAAAGATGAGACAAATTCAAGTTGTCAGACTGCCTAACCCGAATGCTCTATTTCAACTTCTGTTTAATCATAGATAATCTCTTATTTACAGTAACCTCTCCCTATGCTTCAGACTCTACTATATGCAACATGTGCTCATATGTTCACAACATTAAAATCCCTATATGCCATCTTTTTTACTTTTTCACTTTGTCACCCAACTTTAAAAGATGTGTATGTCTAAACCTCAAACTATTTTCTCTACCCATTTTAAGTTTTATTATTTTGTAGAGGTTGGCTCATTCTGCCTTCCAAATTTTCTTTCAACTAAATTACATTTCATTGTTTGATTTGTTACTAAAGACAATATTATGAATGCTGAAAATTAGAATTAAAAACAGAAATTGCTGTAAATGCTCAGCAGATTAGGCAACCTCTCTGAAGAAAAACAAGTTAGCATTGCAGGTCAATGATCTGATTTATTAGGCCTTGACATGAAATATTCACTCAGTTTCTCTATCCCACCCAAACCACCAGGTACTTTCCACTGCAACGCAAAAGATGCAACACCTGTTGCTATACCTCCTCCGTCGAATCTGTCTAGGGACCATGACAGTCCTTGCAGGTTAGGTAGAGGTTCACTTGCACCTCCTCCAACCTAATTTGCTGTATCCATTGTTCAAGATGTGGACACTTATACATCGGCGAGACCAAACATAGACTGGGCGATCGTTTCGCGGAACACCTTCACTCAGCCCACCTGAACCTACCTGATGTCCCAGTTGCTGGATACTTTAATTCTCCTTCCCATTCTTACACAGACCCTTATGTCCCAGGTCTCCTCCATTGTCACTGAGGCTAAATTCAAATTAGAGGAACAGCATCTAATATTTCGCTTGGGCAGCTTCTCTCACTTCAGGTAGCCCTGGCATTCCCTCTCTCTCTATCCCTCCCCCACCCAAGTTGTACTAGCTTCTCATTTTCACCCTACAAACAGCTAACAATGGACTGTTTCTTTTATCATCTTTACTTATATGCATATCTTTCATTAATTGTCTTTATCCCACCACATCACCGTCTATATCTGTTGTTTCCCTTATATCCCTAAACAGTCTGAAGTAGGGTCTCGACCCGAAACGTCACCCATTCCTTCTCTCCAGAAAAGCTGTCTGGGCCGCAGAGTTACCCCAGCTTTTTGTGCCTTTGTACTATTTACTTTTTTGTACCTCCAATTCACTGCTAAATAAAAAAACAGCCTTTAAATGCATTATGTCTTTCCCATTTTTCCTTACCTTTTATATTACAATGTAATTCATTCATTGTCCAACTATGGAAAGATATACCTAGATGATACTATTCCCTAACTTTGATATATTTCCAAATTGTAATCCACTCCTGGTAGTTCTGCTAAACACCAGAAAAATGTTACAGCATGTAATTGGAATAAAAAGGTACTTACATTATATATCATTTTGACATTATCAAAAATTTTAAGATTGTGGTTTCTTGTTTAAATCAATCCTAAAACGTTTATGCTACACAATTACAAATCAGCCATGCTCTAATTGAATGACACCTTAAACTTCAGGGGCTTCTGTTTCTATGTTCCACTTCAAATGTAATGCTGAAAAATTATAATGTGAAGTTTTCCATGTTGTTACCCATGTGCTAAATTTTGTAGCATTTTATAATGCTTTATATTGTACTCAATATGATCAATAATTCTCCAATGAAGCTCTGAAAAAATACAAAAATATTTTAATCATTATCCATTTGTTCTCTAAATAAAGACAATTTGTTCAAAATCCAGGTTATTTTTGATACAAAGGGCTCACCAAACATTTACATTTTAAAACATATTAGCTTCAGTTTACTAACCACTTTTAAGAAATAAGGTTGATAGAAATGTAATGTTTCATTTTTCAATTTTGTTTAAAAATTGTATTATAGTGGTCATTTTTATCTATGGAAAAGTAGACTGTGCTTGTCTAAAGGAATATAATTAAATATTTAAAAATCCTCAAAATGTCTATCATTTGTTGTTAAATATTATGATGTCCTAAGAAAAATTGTATTCATGTTTATACAGCAAAACACAATTTAGGTTTCTGTGGATAGATTCACAAGTGAGAAATTACCAGTATCATCTTTAGCATGATAAAATTGTTAAAAGCAATCATACACATTTGTCTGGAATTGCCAGAATAAGGGGTGGATTTGTGCTCAGTCAGACTGATAGATTCGGAGGTGAGTTAATTTTAATCTGTTTGGTTGATGTGACATCCTCTTTCTAACTATACTGAAGTACAGAAAAAATGTACAACAAAATTATCATCTTAATGGTTAGCATTCACTTGGCCAATACTAGCTTCTGAAACATGAATTTCCTACAAACATCAGGACATAATCTAGCATACATTTTAATTCTAAGTGAGTGCCAGTTTATCGTTGGTGTGATTGCATGTTTATGGGGAAGGCATGCATTCCATACTGCTGCCTGCCTTGCCCCTCGCTCCAACAGGAACATACATATCTTGAACTCTCACTATCACTTTTAAAAGCATCCCACTTTCCCAATATTCCTTTGCCCACAAACAATATGCACCAATCAACATATACAAGTTCCTGTTGAATGCCTTAAAAAGTTGGTCCCAATTTAACTTGTGGATCAGACCTGGACCTATCCATAACTATTTTAAAGTTAATAGAATTGTGGTTGCAGGTCCCACCCACTGACACATTAGTCACTTGCCTTGCCCAATTTCCTAAGAGTTTGTGAGGATTTGCCATCTGCCTATAGGGCTCTCTACATTTTGCCTGCGGAAACTTTCCTGAACATTCTTGACAACTCCCACCCTATCTAAGGCCTTGACACAATGACAGTCCCAGTCTACAGCAAGAAAGTTAAAATCCCCAAACATGACAACCTTATCAGTCTTGCAGCTGTTTGCAATATCCCAGCATGTTTGTTCTTCTAATTCCCATTGACTATTTGGGAGCCTGCGGTATACTCCTAACAAAGTGATCATCCTCTTATTATTTCCCAGCTGCACCTTCATGGCCTCACAAGCCGATCCTTCAATAATGTCATCTTAGACTACTGCCGTGATGTTCTCTTTAATCAGTAAAGCAACTGCCCTGCTCTTTTACTCCCACCCCTGTCCTGTCTGGAGCACCTGTCAGTCCTGTCACACGCTTAGTCAAAATTGGCTTTAACGTCCCAGTCGCACATACCTATTCACACCCTGAATTCATCTATTAGGACTCTGGCATTGAAATAAATACAATCTATCCAACCTTCTTTCTGCACTCCCTGCCATGCCCCTGTCTATCCTATCCACTGTCATTGACTTTTGTACTGATTTCCAATCTCCCACCTGCCTCACAATTGTATTGGATCCCACCCCACAGTCAATCTAGTATAAACTCTCCCGGATAGAACTAGCAAATCTACCCGCCAGGTTACTTGTCCCCCTCCAGTCCATTCCTCTCGTATAATGTACCTCTGCCCCAGGAGAGCACTCAGTGATCCAAAAATCCTGCTGCCTGCACCAACTTCTTGGGCACATGTCCTATCTTCCTATTCCTACCCTCATTAGCACATGGCACTGGGAGTAATCTGAAGAACATTACTCTTCAATATCTGCTTTTTAACCTTTTGCCAAGCTCTCAATAATCTCTGCAGGATCTCATCTGTTTTCCTACGTATTTCATTTGTGCCAATGTGCACGATGACTTCTGACTGCTGATTTTCCTCACTTTATGTTCTGCAGTTGCTCAGTGATATCCTTGAGCCTGGTAAATGGAGGCAACTTGCCATCCTGAGTCCCATTTGCTGCCACAGAATCTCCTGCCTGTTCCCTTAAACAGGGTGTCCCCTATTACTATAGCCTACCCCACTGTGCCTCAGAGCGAAATTTGGTGCCAGATTTGACTGCTGTTGCTGCTCTTCTCTCAATGGTCATCATCCTA
Organism: Okamejei kenojei; assembly: GCA_035221665.1. Taxonomy (NCBI): domain Eukaryota; kingdom Metazoa; phylum Chordata; class Chondrichthyes; order Rajiformes; family Rajidae; genus Okamejei; species Okamejei kenojei. The sequence continues at coordinate 92,387,999 of CM069132.1, forward strand.
AATGGATGCAAAAGGGTCTACTTGTTTTGGCAGGGAGAGGAGCGTTCCTGCACTCTCTTCCCACTCCCTTTCCTAATGGTCACCAACTCCTTTTCACTTGTTGCTTAGGTGTGACCACCTTACTGTAACTCATATACATCTCAGATGTCCTAGTAGAAAGCCTCATCTTGAGGGCAGGTGCTACAGAGATGGAAAAACTGAAAGAAAGGGGTGGTTTCATTGCAATAGGCAGGGTGGAAGGGTAATTCCAGTCCTAATCCTACCCCTTTAGTCTGGTTCAGTAAAACACTGAAAAAGGCACTGTATCAACTAACTTTATTTTCCAAACACAATCACACTACCTATACGATACCTAATCCAACACCGCAAGTCCAATCCTTGTCTCAACTCGTTCAAGCCCTTCAGCCTGGTGCAAATAGAATACCTCCAGAAGGTCAGCAGGGTCCCAAGTGCTATCCCAGAAGATCGGCAAACTCTCATGTGTTCTCCCCTCTTTTATACCCTCACAGACCCTTGGTGCGAAATACAGGGGGGGTGGGGCCAACCCCTACAAGCCAATCATCAATAAAGATTATAAAATACATTAATTGACAGTTCCCTAACCCAATCACAAAATATCACATAATATTGTTTCTACAGAAAGCACTTAATGGGAAACAGTTCCATTAAGCAATGAAACATTTTACCAGGTAATGTAAACAATTTGGACAAGGCCCCTCTCCTTGACCAATCACGAATAATGGCGCGAAGACCATGCAACATAGTTATCAATATTATAACTCCACCATCTCCCAACCAATCCTGAGCATACATTTGCAGCAGGACCTAGCTCCCTCTGCAAAACCCTCATACATATTATCAATTAAAAGACATCTGGACATCAACCTGTACTCAACCTCTCCTCAGGACCCAGACACTCTGGAGCCATGATCCTCGTGGTCTTTGCAACCTTTGCAAAAGATGTCAAACAGGTTTGGCAAAAGCAGAAATCCTCCATTTTGTCAGGCACCTAAAATGCCCAATATTATCAGAAGGAGGTACAGTCAAGATAGCTGTGGGAATCAGTACACTTGATGTCGATATCTGTTGCCTGAAATGGAAATAAGGAAATCATGAAAAGGCGGAGGGGTGTAAGAGATGCTGAATTTGAAGGCAGGAAAGTTAGTGGTAAAATTGATGAAACAGGTGCGAGAGGCAGGCCCGATGCAGTCATGATGCAATGAGAAGGTGTTGGGGAATGGTGCGAGTGTGTTTGGAATATAACCAATAAAGAGGCAGGTATAGCTGGGGCCCATGCGAGTGTCCATGGCTGCACTTTTGAGATGAAGTGGTCAATATTAACGTCAATAAATCTCTCATGTTTCTGTAAATCCACAGCTCCACCATGACCTTAAATCCCACCTGCACATCCCCTGCCTATGGATTTCTGCATGTTCCCCTGGTTTTACCAACTGCTGATGGCAGAGAACTGTAATATACTAATGCAAATCAATGAAATAACATAAATGGCTATTTGGTCATTTATGCCAGCCCTCCATGGTTTCTGCACTTGAGCTACTCCACTTGAGCTCATGGGAAGATTAGAAACATGGCATTGACTATTTTCTTTAGTTCCTTCCCCCAGCTGTCAGCCATCCTTAAATGTTTATTTTTAAGAAGCAACGTGGAAACAGGTCCTTCAGCCCACTGGGTCCACACCCATCATTGACCATCCTTTCACAGTTCTACAGTATGTAATCCCATTTTCTCATCCACTCCATGCTCATTGGGGGCAATTTTACAAAGGCCAATTAACCTACAAGCATGCAAGTTTTATTAATTTTTAAAACCTCCACCAAATCCATTTTGTAATTTCTCTCCTTATTGTGTTGATTGCCATGCAATTTATTTGCTTAGTTTCATCACTGAAACCATGAATACCCTGAGATCCAGGGATGAAGCTGAATGGGTAGATAGAATTTTTCATCTGTAAACACGGACTGCACTTGCTAGAATTGTGCATGCAACACAAAGTAACTTATTGGATCAGCCAGCATCTTTGGATAACATGGGTAGACGGAATCTGAAAAATAATCTCTACCCTAAATCTCACCCATCAATGTCCTCCAAAAATACTATCTAACCCATTGAGTTGCTCTAGAATTTGCTACTAATTATTCTATTTGGGATTCACTTATCATTTCCCTTGTTACTTGTAGTTATTGATTTTTTTTTCAATCACATTTTACAATTACAAGATGTCATTACTGATCACAATCAGACATTTTATGAAAATACAAAATGGAAACAAGGTAGCTAGATTTTGAAATTATTTTACAAACGGGTAGAATTGCAGAGGAAATGAGGCAAGCAAATTTGGAACAAAAAGGAGAAGCAAAGGAAATATTCTTTCTTTTTTCCCCAGAGGAACAAACCATGATCCAGCAGAAGGACAAGAATAGGTGTTACATCTCCTTCCCCATTTCTGGAAATTACAGTCTGACTTGTTGGTTCATTTTTTGCAGTCATACTTTAGTAAACTTGTAGCTTTAAACTGAAACCAGTTCAAAAATCCTGATGAATTGATTAAAAAGTATACTCCCTTGGCCGGGTATTCTGCTTCATGTACGAAGACCCGTGAAAGCAACGTATAAAAACTGAAGAATGGGCAGAAGTTTTCGACATAAGAAGTGAAAGCAGCTAATTTTGCTTAAATCCATGGTGAATATGAAAGGGACAATTTGTGTACAAGATTATCTCTTATGCAAATATTCTCACTGACTGTTGTTTCCAGTTATGCACTGAAAGAAGCCATGATGCATCTGCTTCCCGTTTTCTCAAGTGAAAAAACTGACCATCTGCTTGGCCTCATCCCGACTGGTCTATTTGGTTCAGCTCAACTACCTCACACTGCCACCTTAGTTTCTACTGCCTACAGCAACGACTTCTTAAAAAACTTTTTTTGCTCACAAAGCAGAACCTACTAACCCGCCCCAAGGGACAGGAAGGTGCTGCTATGTGCGACTTCCAGTCAATGATAGCAGAACTATAGATCTTAATCATACGTGCCATGTATGGTGTGAGTTGATAAAGCTGGAAAATGTTCCATTCCTTTATGCACCACAACAAAAGATAATTATGTTTCTCAGTTGAAACTATGTAAAGTGCATTAAAAAAAACAGAAAATCAAACAATTCTTAGATTTTCATAACGGGTGATCTGACCATATATAGGGATTGGAGACTGTGTCTGTAAGTCCTTTACACGTGATTTAGCACAGTATATACTTTGGAAGCCTTGTCCCATACTTTCCCAGTAATGCATATTTTAAACTGTCACTGCACTCAAACCATGTGCTGAATCAGACTCTAATATCATCAAGGGCCACTTAAGGCAATAAAAACAACTGTTTATTGAGAATTACCATACTTTAAATTAGCCCAGATATTTACTATTTCAACAAGAGACCATCAAATGAAAGCATTAATTCTGCTCCCTGATCCACTGATTTGCTGAGTATTTTAGCCACACAGCAACATGAGCAGCAGAAGCATGGGGTGCATGCATTCTGAGAGAGAAACCAAAATGCTCCAAATCGCTCCAGTCTAATCACACAATTATACTGGTGGAATAAGTGGATTTCCTTGAAGCATTACACTGGGTGTAGGCCCACACCCCAAGATTAACCACTACTAAATAAATACTGTTACTCAAACTTGCATTTCATTGGGCTGAGATAAATTCATATTATGTGGACACTTGTTTATGCTTAATGTAAACATAAAGACACAATGTTGGGAGTAAAACCCCTGTCTCACGGTGCGAGTTGACCCACGAGGGACCCCGAATTTTCACTCGCGTTAATCACGTACAATTAACGTAGCGGGAATGTCGGAACTCGCGCGTGCAACTTAGCGACTCGTGGCGCTAACGGCAGGTACCCGTGGAACTTGTTAACTCGTGAAAAAATTCAAACATGTTTGAGGTTTTCCACGAGTCAAATTTACTGTTCAAGTTAAAAATTGAAACATTTAAACTCGTACTAATAACGTAGTGGCCCGTGCGTTTACCTTAGTGACTCGTGAGTCTATCGTGGGCACTCTTTAACTCAGCATCTTTGGAGAGAAGGAATGGGTGACGGGATGACATTTCCAAATTTCTCCAGCACCATGTGTTCACTTTTTGTCAACCAACATCTGCCCTTTCTTGTGTATGACATTATTTGTATCCGTGACAGTTGATTGTCGCTCCCTTCAGTTTCCCAGGGGGTCGGGATGGGACTGGAGTTGGGAGGGAAAGGTGGGGGGGGGGCGGAGGGAAGGGTGGGGGGGGGCGGAGGGAAGGGTGGGGGGGAGGAGGGAGGGGAGAGGGGGGGTTGGGGTGACTTAGTATAGGAGACAAGTGTACTGACTGTGTCAGCAGACACTTTGGTAGTGATTGCCCATGGGGTTCACTGTCGAGGGCTTCATAATGCAGAGAGCATTATAAACAGTGGAGCGATTAACCCTGGAAAGGGGGGAGACTTCTCTCTGAGTTGGACCCAGGAAACTGAACCTGAACAGAAAACAATTTGTAGTTTCACTAAATGCTTTAAAAAAACTTTAAGTTATAGATCATGGACAATTTTAAGTTGAGTATGGACAAATCCAACGAACCACACTGCATTATTCTTGAATAGATAACTTTGAATTCGTGATTTTTAACAAAGGAACCAACATCTACAGTGCCTTGTGTCTTGGCAATTCATGATTCTTCACGCTGGGCAGAGAGTGGGATTTGTAAGCAGCAAACTTCATTGTAAAACTTGGAATGTCACATTGGCGGCGTAGCGGTAGAGTTGCTGCCTCACAGCGCCAGAGACCCGAGTTCTATCCTGGTGACTGGTGCTGTCCGTACGGAGTTTGCACGTTCTCCCAGTGACCACGTAGATTTTTTCCGGGTGCTCCAGTTTCCTCCCACATTTCAAAGACGTGCAGGTTTGTATGTTAATTGTCGTCTGTAAATTGTCCCGCAGTGTGTAGGATAGAACTAGTGTCAGGGTGATTGTAGTCAGCATGGGCTCGGTGGGCCGAAGGGCCTGTTTCCACACTGTATCTAAACAAAACTAAAGGCCCTGAAGAAGAGTCCCGACCCGAAACGTCTACTATCCATATTCTCCAGAGATGCTGCCTGACCCGTTGAGTTATTCCAATACTTTGTGGCCTTTTGTGATGCTTCAACCCTTTCTCGAGGAATGGGAATTAGGGGAAGCAGTAGGAAATATGTTGCTTGGCATTTAAAATAAATAGATTAGTCAGTATAGTAATTATTAAGTCAAAGTTACAGTTATGTAAGTGCAACTGTGATAGAAGTGAGGAGAGGGGTGGGGTAATCAGGGGAACAAATGTATAATTAGCTGATCTGGAAAACGAGCAGAACGACTGAACAAGGGTTTGTTTGATGCCCAACACAAAATGCTGGAGTAACTTGGCGGGTCAGGCAGCAACTCTGGAGAGAAGAGATAGGTGACTTTTCGGGTCGATATCCTTCTTCAGAAGACGAGCCCTTATCCAAAACGTCACCTATCCACGTTCTCCAGAGATGTTACCTGGCCCGCGTTGTTATTCCAGCTTGTTGCGTCTGCCTTCCGTCTAAAGCCTTGGGATCGTTGTCCTTCGTGTTGGCGTGGAGGGGGAGGGGGGTATTGTGCTGTTTGATCGCCCCCTGCTATCCCAGGGACAGGGAGACACAGCGGCTTTTGAGACTGGTGGGCCATCACTACCAAAGTGTCTGCCCACACAGTCAGTACACCTCTCCTACACTTGTCACCCGCTAAAGATCATCCCACAGAGAATTATCCCAACCTAACCCAAGAGCCTTGTCACCCCAGACAGATTAATGATACCCGCACACCAAACCCACCCCCTCCCCCCCAACCTCCCTCATCCTCAACTCACGCCTGGGCACCAAAGCAGCTCAGGAGGTGAACCCTGAGCTCCGTCTCCCAACAATCTTATGTGCTACTGATGTGAAAGAACAGCGGCTGCGGACGGCCGGCCGGCATCTGGCATGGACTTCTCACACCCTCACACGAAAAGTATGTGCGAATAAACAAAAACAAGGAATAAAACCAAAGCCCGGCTTGAAAGGCAACTGAAAATATATTCCGCTTAGAACGAGCAGGCGCAGAGACATCCGTCCACATCCAAAGATTTCATCTCCCGTCTCCCCAGGTGTGTAGACCTGGCAGTAAATTCAATTAAAATATAACAAACCTCCGCCCACTGGTCTTCTAACTACGTGATGTGTGTTTCAAACAAATCATAAGTATAACTGCTCTGGCACTGGAGGGTGCGCATTTTCCGTTTGTAGGTCATATCAATAGATGCGGCCGCAACTCAAAGCCGCAGGATAGAGATGTCTTCTTTAACACTGTTGCTTATTAAAACATACCTTCATTCATGGTTGGCTCAAGAGTAACAGGAGAGGAACTTGGTAACTCTGGAGAGGAACTTGGAACATCGCAGAAATGACATATCTGTGGGAACTCTTGAACACTTGAACATAAACTTGGAATCTCGTACACAACCACGAGTCTGTTTTTTTTTCTTTCACTTGGGGTCACTCGTGGGTGGACTCGCACCATGAGACAGGGCTTTAAGAGATAAGAAACTGACAAATATATAGCATATCTGTTGTATTTGAAGTGAAATTGCAAGTAAATTCAGTTTGGATCAATCTATACAGACATCATCTGGAAAAACATGAAGGCATGGGTCAGGATTAGGTAGCTGGTTCAAGTGTATCCCTGAAGGATTTAAAAGGGTTTGAGGTGCATACTTATGGAAGTCAGGAGGGCAACAAAGAAGCATAAGATAGCTCTGGCAGATAACAATAAAGAGATTTCAAAGAGATTTTATGTATATTAAGGAGAAATTACAACTAGAAAGAGAAAAGGGCCCCTCAGAAACCAAAGCTGTCGTGGTCATCTGTGATGTGTGTGGAGCCGGAGTGGACAGCCAAGTGGATATATTTTTAGGACAGTCTATATTACTGTCAAGAAGATGGTGGGCAGCCCAAGGCATATGAAGGTAGATAAATCTCCCTTCTACTCTAATGGTCTGAAGAAGAGTCCTGGCCCAAAATGTTGTCTATTCGTTCCCCTCTACAAATGCTCCTGACCTGCTGAGCTCCTCCAGCAATTTATTTTAGCCATATTAATGCCCTGTGGGGTGGCATTCCCCATTCTATACTATATTAACCAGTTCTTGCACAATTGTGCACTCTGTGACCTACACCACAGCACACCCTGCTCATCCATCATTCCTCTCCCTGCTGGTCAATTTCAGCAATACGATTACCAGTGAACAAAGTGAAAGGAAGCAGTGAATTGATTGTTGCCAAATGATTGTCTCACAGATAATCCTCTTCATTAACGAAAGTTAGCAAAACAATGACCAAAATCAAAATCCAACATAACTGGAAATAAAAGCTTTCTAACATATTAACTTTAGTTGACAGCTAGAAAATTGGAGCCTATTTGTCAACAATGATACTTATTCCTACTTAAATAGATGGCAGTTTATGTAGATTTGCTTGAGGCAATATTGAAAGCAGTTTAATTCTTATAATGGAATTTAACAGGGTTCCTAAGCTTGCCAGCCTTGCCCTTCACCCTGACAGGAACAAGCTGCCAGAGAAGGTAGTTGAGGCTGGGATTATCCCAAAGTTAAAGAAGCAGTTAAACAGGTACATGGATAGGACAGGTTTGGAGGGATATGAACCAAACGCAGGCAGGTGGGACTAGTGTTGCTGGGACTAGTGCAGCTGTCACTCTATGACTATGGCCTCTCTCCCTCCCTCTCTCTCCCTCTCTCTCCCTCTCTCTCTCTCTCTCTCTCTCTCTCTCTCTCTCTCTCTCTCTCTCTCTCTCTCTCTCTCTGTATATATATGCGCGCGAGTGGGTGTGTGTATGCATGCACACACTGAACCTTTTTTTCTCGTTTATTATTTACAGTGTACGATGTTTACATTTTCTGTTGTACTGCTGAAAGTGAAAATTTCATTGTTCTATCTGGGACATATGGCAATAAAATATTCTTGACTCTTGACATGGTATGAAGCAATAATAAATCTTCAACAAAAATGTAAATTCATTTTGAGATAATATTTAAATTTACAGCACAATAGGGTGCAGTGACCAAAAAGTTATATTCATAACCTGGATTAAACAACAGTGGAGAATGTCTATAGCTTCAAGTTCCTGGGCATACACATCTCTGATAATCTGCCCTGAGTCCAGCACATTGATGCAATTACAAAAAGCTTATCAATTCCTCTACTTCCTCAGAAGTTTGAAATTTGGCAAATGGCCAAATATTCTGACGCATATCTGCAGGGGTATGTATGGTGGAGAGACTACTGACTGGTTGCATCATGGCCTGGTTCGATAATTCAAATGCTCAAGAACTGCAGCTGTCCATTTTTTCTCTCTTTTTTTTATTTCTAGTTATTTGGGTTTTTCTGTTTTCGGAGTCCTAGCCTTTTGTATGTGGGGGTGGGGGGGGGGGGGGGGGGGGGGAGATGAAACTGCTTTCTAGGGTCCCTACCTGGTCGGAGAGGCAGCTTTTCTCCGGGCTGCATCTTCGACCCGTCCTCGCAGCCTACCAGCGGGCCTGGAGCGGCATTTCCCGGGTGGACTGCACAGAACCACGGCTTCAGCAGCGGCGCAGCGCTGGAGCGCCATCGCGGAGCGGAGCGGGCGATGCCTTGCCTGGGTCGCCGCGCTGGAGCTCCGGTGAGCTGAAGACCGCAGGTGAACTTCGTGGAGCTGTGGGACTGTGGGGCGGCGCTGAACTTCAACTCTAATGTCGGGAGCCTGGGATCTCTCGGCGAGATCGGCAGTTGTGGAGCTACATTCAGTGCGGCCTGTTGGCGTCGGAAGCTGCGGTCTCCAGCAAAGAAGCGGCCGTTCCAGGCACCCCGAGCCACGGAGAGGGTTCTCCCGACGCTGGAGCACCATCACCCGGCGAAGAAGGACCTGTAACATCGGCCCCCGTAGCGGCGACTGCGGAGGCCTCAATAGGCCCGACTATGGGTGAACAAGGGGATGGGGACTGGACTTTGTGCCTTCCCTCATAATGGGAATCATTGTGTGGGGATGTTTTTTATGTTTATTGTTAAATTCTTTAATGTTGTGTCTTATCTTTATCTGTGTGCTGCATGGCAAGACAAATTTCACTACACCAATTGGTGTATGTGACAATAAATGTCCTTTAAAAAAAAGGGAGCTGCAGAAAGTGGTGAACATTGCCCCTGCATCACTTGCATTGATCTCCCTGCCATCAAAGGGATTTACAAGAAGCGCTCCCTCAAGAAGGCCGCTAATATCTTTGAATTTCCACACCATTCTGGCCATGCTCTCATCTTGCTTCCACCATTAGGAAGAAGGTACAGGAGTACCCAGATTCAATGACAGCTTCTTCTCATTAACCATCAGGCTGTTAAGTCACCCAACACAACCTTAGCACCAAACTATGGACTTTGCTCTACTAAGGTTGCTCTATGTTCTAAAGCTTGCATATTACAGATAATAATTGATAAGTTATTATGTAAATATATTTGTGTGTTGTTGCATCTAATGTGGCTGTAAAACCACAGTAAGAATATCATAGTTCTGGTTCCAGTGCATATGGCAATTAAAAACTCCAGACTCTTGATATGTTGTTTACATTTTTGACAATCTTTTTGAGATTTTTGCTAAATTTACCTTTTTTTGTTTAAAATATCTAAAATACTGTGATAACATGTACTGCATAGATCAAACTATGATGAAGAAATACATGAAGGTGGCTTTGATAAGATAAGCTCAGCTTTTGTATTTATTCAATGTTTTATTTCATCAATGTCATTGATTCAACAGATAGGTCAATTCAATTTCAACAGTAAATCTGCATTGCTTAACTAACATTTGGGTTCCTTAATTTCATAACTGGATGATAATATAATACAGTTAATATGCCGTAAGTGAACAAAGTGCTTCAAGATGTGGCTATTTAAATACTTGTAGTTCCTGGATTTGCTGAAATTATAGTTACACTATTTGTTCCCTAGTGATCAGCCCCACCTTGTGGTAAATTGTTGCCATGCTACTACATTCTGCATCTTACCTTAGTCCGACTGTACTTGCAATATATATGATTTTTATCTTTGTGAAAAGACTTCAAATGATGCCTAAGCATTTAAGGTAACATGAGCAGCACAATGGCACAGCGGTTATTAAGGACCCCTATCACCCATCACACAACATCTTCTCCATTCTGCCATCTGGGAAGAGGTACAGGAGCATCAGCTGCAGAACCAGCAGGATGCTACACAACTTCTTCCCACAGGCAATAAGACTGGTTAACGGACTGTGTCCCCTCCCCATACATCATACACCAACACATCTAACCTCGCCCATACTTTGACAGCTAGGCACCTGTCAAAGCATGCCACTGTTCGGTCTGAATGTCTGTTTTAGTTCAAATTTTAGGCCTACTTTTAGATATGTTAATTTAAATTTTTTAAAGTTGTATGTATTTATTCTGTTTTTATTTACTGCACTGATTGGAACTGATTGAGAAACAATTTTTCGTTTCTTCTGTGTATGTAAGTACTCAGTTAAAATGACATTACAGTAAATACTGATACTGATACTGAATAGTTACAGCTGCCTTACAGCTCCAGAGATCCGGGATCGATCCTGACTATGGGTGCTGTGTGTATGGAGTTTGTATCTTCTAATGTGACTGCGTGGGTTTTCTCCGAGATTACCGGTTTCCTCACACATACAGGTTTGTAGATTAATTGGCTTTGATAAACTTGTAAATTGTCCCTAGTGTGTAGGATAACCACCACCACCACCCCCAACCCCCCGCCCCATTCTAAAACTGCTACGGTCAGGGACGGAGTTGAACAGGGTAGAGCTGGGACCACTGAGCAGACTCACTGACCCTGAGACTAACGTGATTATATGCAGTATTTAACTCATAGAAGAGTGGGGTCGAGATAAAATGCCTAGTGGCAGCTAATGCATCAAGATTATTGTCATCTCTCAGCCACAAGCAAAGGCATTTCACGACAACACGATTTTTGTTTGTAATTTACAAATGCCATATTCAGGAGTTAATGGTAATTTAATTACTAGCTCATTGCAAATAAGGGGAACAGGGTGATACCAGTCCGGTGATACACCCTGACACTGGAGATTCTGAGAAAATTTGACTTTTTATTTTAAATTCTTAAATATCGACCTGGCTGTAAATATTTACGGAGGAGTGGACTGCACTGATCGTTACAAATGGTGGCATGCTGCAGGCATAATTTATCAATCCTTTAATCCCCTGTATTTGGTTTGATCACCTTCAGGGATTAACAAAAACATTTGTACACTGCATTACATAAGTAGGAGGTGATTCGGGTGTCATGTGATTTGCTCAGGACAGGTTACTGGTCCTTTCCATTCTGCATGCACATTTTAAATTGGGTTATTTTTATTCTTTTCTGTTCCTACAAAGCAAAACAGATCTGCTAAGTTGCTGTACTTCTATCTCTATGAAGCACTTTGAATGACCTGAGTTTCAAGGTGTTATAAAATTACTTGAAATATTCATAGAGTCTTTCAATATTCATAGAGTCTTACAGCGTGGAAACTGGCCCTTCGGCTCAACTTGCCCACACCAGCCAACATATCTCATCGACAATAGTACCACTTGCCTGCAGTTGGCCCATATCCCTCTACACTGTCCTATCCATGTACTTGCAAATCTTCTCATTCGCTTATAAATCATAATAACAAAAAAACAGCAAATGCATACACAAAACGCTGGAATAACTCAGTGCACCAGGCAGCTTTCTCGAGAAAATGTATTACCTGACGTTTTGGGTTAGGACCTTTCTTCAGACTTGAAACAGTCGGAAGAAGGATCGCAACCCAAAACGTTACCCATCCATTTTCTCCAGAGATGCTGCCTGACCCGCTGAGTAACTCCAGCATTTTGTGTCTATCTTTGGTATAAACCAGCATCTGCGGTTCCTTGTTATTACGAAAAACAGCAGATGCTGGAAATCTTAAATATTAACAGAATTTTTGAAATGTCAAGCTCCCCTTTAATACAGACACTCCCAGAAATGACCAGAAGTGAATGAACAGACCAGGTCTCTTTCATTGTGAGGAAAACTGGATGGTGACCTAATATGGCCTTTAAGATAATGACTTTGATTGAAAATGTATCAGTTTGTGGGGAAGAGCAGAAGAGGTTATCATAATAAAATAGCGCAAAATTCAATAGGAACCAATAAGCGAGTTTGGTATTCCGAAAAACACAAGGAATCATGGGATTTGTCAAAGGTCACTCGTTATAAAGAAAAAGCAACAAAATGATGGCTGTACAAACTATAAATTCTTATCTTTATTCATGATTTATGTGTAAAAATATATTTAATCTGAGGAATAGGGGTGCCAGGTAGTGGGGTGTAACAGCACACAGATCCGTGCCTCACCCTCAGCCACGATCAGACCCGGGTCCCCAGCGCTGCAAGTGCTGCCAAACTGCCACTGGACCGTCCCCGTCTCTCCTGTCTCCCACTCGCATCTGCCCCCTCCCTCTCACTTTTACACCCCACTCTCCCGCTAACTGCCTCCGGCTCAGTTCTGCCTGTCCCGCAGGGTCCATCATCCCACCCCCCCCTTGTCTTCCACTCACATCTACCCCTCTTTCACGTTGTTACACCCCGCTCACCCGCAACCTGGCTCCGGCTAGGCTCTACCTGTTCCGCCGGGTTGGCCGGCAGCCCTGGACTGGTGGTGGCAGCCTCGGACTTGTGCTGCCAGTCCAGGGCTGCCCCGGACACCTCTGGACAGGGACGCGATGCCGGTGAGGGGACGGGGAGGGGACGGGGACGGCGCAGCAGCAACTCAATATTGCCCTCAGCGCCACAGACCCGGGCCCGACCCCGACTACAGACGAAACGCAAGCCTGCACACAACACAGCACCACAGTTGCCGAGAATGTTTATTGTGAACTGCACACACTACTCCAGGTGTGGTCTCACTTGGGCCCCGTACAACTGCAGAAGGACCTCTTTGCTCCTATACTCACTGCTCTTGTTATAAAGGCCAACATGCCATTCGCTTTCTTCACTGCCTGCTGTACCTGCATGCTTACTTTCAAAGACTGATGAACAAGGACCCCCAGATCCCATTGCACTTCCCCTTTTCCCAACTTGACACCATTTAGATAATAAACTGCCTTCCTGTTTTTGCTACCAAAGTGGATAACCTCACATTTATCCACATTAAAATGCATCTGCCATGCATCTGCCCATTCACGCAATCTGTCCAAGTCACCCTGCATTCTCATAGCATCCTCCTCAAAGTTCACACTTCCACCCAGCTTTGTGTCATCTACAAATGTGCTAATGTTACTTGTAATCCATTCATCTAAATCATTAATATATATTGTAAATAGCTGTGGTCCCAGAACCGAGCCTTGCGGTAACCCACTAGTCACTGACTGCCATTCTGAAAGGGACCCGTTAATCCCTACTCTTTGTTTCCTGTCTGCCAACCAATTTTCTATCCATGTCAGCACTCTACCCCACTACCATGTGCCATAATTTTGCCCACTAATCTCCTATATGGGACCTTATCAAATGCTTTCTGAAAGTCCACTAGCTCTCGCTTGTCCATTTTCCTAGTTACATCCTCAAAACATTCCAGAAGAATAGTCAAACATGATTTCCCCCTCATAAATCCATGCTGACTCGGACTGATCCTGTTACTGCTATCCAAATGTGCCGCTATTTTATCTTTTATGATTGACTCCAACATCTTCCCCACCACCGATGTCGGGCTAAATAATAATTTAGTCCAAAATTCCGTTTTCTTTCTCCTGCCTTTCTTAAAAATTGGGCTACCCTCCAATCCACAGGAACTGATTCTGAATCTATAGAACATTGGAAAATGATCACCAATACATCCACAATTTCTAGAGCCACTTCCCTGGGATGCAGACCATCAGGCCCTGGGGATTTATCAGCCTTCAGTCCCATCAGTCTACTCAACACCATTTCCTGCCTAATGTGGATTTCCTTCAGTTCTTCCGTCACCCCAGATCCTTTGGCCACTAGTATATCAGGAAGATTGTTTGTGTCCTCATTAGTGGAGATGGATCCAAAGTACCTGTTCAACTCATCTGCCATTTCCTTGTTCCCCATAATAAATCACCTTTTTCAGTCTTCAACGGTCCAACTTTGGTATTAACTATTTTTTTCTTCTTCACATACCTAAAGAAGCTTTTACTATCCTCCTTTATATTCTTGGCTAGCTTACCTTCGTATCCCATCTTTTCTCCCCGTATTTCCTTTTTAGTTATCTTTAGTTGCTCTTTAAACGTACTCTAATCCTCTGGCTTCCTGCTTTTCTTTGCTATGTTGTACTTTTTTCTTTTATTTTAGTGGGCCTTAGCTACAAGGCAGGCACGAGCCTTCAGGGTAGGCAAGGTAGGTACTGCCTACCCTAACTAAAATTATGAAATGGTAATTGTTAAATATAAATAGTAAAGGCATGGGAGAATTATGCCTATCTAAGAGATCGATCTCTTAGGTAGGCATAATTCTCGGTGCCTTTCATCCGCAGCACTTGTAACACGCAAAGGTCTGTGCAGCAGCCTACTATCAGCGCTGCTTCAAGCCGTCAATGACAAGCGGGGCTGAAGGCAGCTGAAATTCTGCCTTTGCTGTACTGCGCATGCACAGCAGCCTACTGCGCATGCGCAGTGCAAGCTCCTTGGCGAGTTTTTTTTAAATATGGATTGTCATTATTTTAAGATTGTCTTTAGAAACAAAGAGAGAAGAATGGAGGGTACACAAAAAGCTGGAGAAACTCAGCGTGTGCAACAGCATCTAAGGAGCTCCTTAGATGCTGCTGCACACACTGAGTTTCTCCAGCTTTTTGTGTACCCTCCATTCTCCAGCATCTGCAGTTCCTTCTTTAAAAAAAAAGAGAAGAATGGAGTTTGTGTACCAATAATGTGGTAACTAAATTTCTTGCTGCTATATATAGAGTACATGTTTTTAAATATTTCCCAGGGTGGATGGGGGGGAGTGCTCCTTTCACAGCGTTTGGGGAGTCTGGACCGGGGTAAAGTTGCGGGGAGGGCAAGAGCGTTGTGAAGGAGGGGATTGGGGATCAGGCCAGTAACTCACTTGCGATGCTCCAGGCACGGATCCACCGCATTGTGGCTGGGGGGAGAAGTACCTGGGGTGGCTGCGAGCGGCCGTCAGGACCGGACAGCCCCTTCTGCCGGCCCGCTCACCTCTGGCAGTGCTCTCCATCTGAAAACCTCTCTCCTGCCGCTCGCCGGCCTCACTCATGTCAGCCGCTTCCCGCAAATCCTTAAACTCCGACAGCGCGTATCAGGGACCAATTGAGGTTACTCGCCTGTGGGAATTTAAGGATTTGCGGCAAGCGGCTGGCATGAGCGAAGCCGGTGAGTGGCAGGAGAGAGGTTTTCAGACGGAGAGCGCGGGCAGAGGTGAGCGGACCGGCAGAAGTCACTGAAGTGGCAGCCGCTAGCAGCCACCCGAGCTGCTTCCTTCCCCAGAAGTGGTGGCCAGTTCTGCTGTCCATGCCCGGAGCATTGCGACAGCGGTGAGTGAGTGAGTTACTGACATAATCACCAACCCCCTCCTTCTCAACACTCCTGGCCTCCCTGCAACTTTACCCCTGGCACAACCTCTCCACACCCTGTGAAAGGAACTCCCACCATCTCTCCATCTGCCGTCATCCTCCATCCCCGCACCCATTCAGTAATTTAAAAAATGAAGGAGATATGGAAGCCTTGGGTAAATTGCATTATTACTTTTTTTTAAATTTATATTTACGGAGAGAACAATCTGCGCATGCGCGGTTTAAGATTTTTTTTAAAAGCCGACTGACTGCCTACCCTGAGTAATCACTCATGGCATGCGCTTGCTACATGGAGAGGTTGGACCGACTTGGAATGGTTTATCTGAAGCGTCGGAAGCTGAGGAAAGAGCTGATGGAAGTAATGACAGCCATAGATAGGGTTGACACTTAGAACCTTTTTCCCAGGATAGAAATATTAAACACTATTGGAAATATTAAACACTATAGAGCTTTAAAGTGAGAGGGACAAAGTTTAAAGGAGATGATTTCGCCAAAAGAATTGAGTGCCAGGTCGCACTGCCAGAGTTGGATTTGGAGGCAGATATGATGGTGGCCTTTAAAATACTTTTAGATAGGTACATGAATCCGAAGGGAATGGAGGGATATGGATCATGTGCAATTAGATGAGATTAGTTTATCTTGGCACCATGTTCAACACAGACATTGTGGGCGGAAGGGCCTGATAAGATAAACTAGCTAATATTTTACTTAAAAGTCCCTTCCTGAGAATTGCCTTTTAGGATTTTAGGTGATTGTGATTGAATTAATCATACATAATGCAACATTGTAGTGAGACCAGACAGATTGAACAAAAAGTTTTTTTTATTTATAATAAAAACAAACAAAAACCCGTGAAGTTCGCGGGTCTGTCTGCACTTACAATAAAAGCTCCTGTCGCTGGGAGGAGCACTGACTAACTAACCGACACAAAAAGCCTGCGGAAACCAACACCCCGCATTCACATGACCTCACCGACCAATGAAGGGTTCTGCCCTCTCCAACCCACCACTAGGTGCCTCTACAGACCCCCCCTCCCCCAGAACCCGAGGAAAGGAAACGAGCGGGCGTCCAAACGACCCGATCAGACCGAGTGGAGACAGGAGGGACTGGCACAACCGGTGCCACAGGCAGAACAGGGCAAACAGGCGGAAAAGGGGAAACAGGCACAACAGGTGCAACCAGGGAACAGGGTGTGGCCGGCAGACGACCTCTACGCAGGGGTTGGGCTACTGACATCCAAAGGCTGTCGACATCCAAATGAGCAGGCTTGAGGAAGGCTACCGACACGATCTCCTCCCGACCCCCGACATCCAATACAAAAGTCGCGACCACAGGCCGCCACACTCGGAAAGACCCCTCATAAGGCCGCTGGAGCGG
Source organism: Okamejei kenojei (assembly GCA_035221665.1). Lineage (NCBI taxonomy): Eukaryota > Metazoa > Chordata > Chondrichthyes > Rajiformes > Rajidae > Okamejei > Okamejei kenojei. The sequence continues at coordinate 92,405,067 of CM069132.1, forward strand.
AGTGCGATGCGTGTCCCTGAGAACAAAGACAAAAGAGCAGTCTTTAAGCACCGGTGGAACATACACCGGGACAACCCCATGGCAGGAAGTGGGAACGGGAGCCAGGACCCCCACTTTCTCACGCAGATGCGCCAGCTCAGACGAGGCAGGCTCCCTCGACCCCCGAGCCACAGGAAGGAAATCCCCAGGGCAGTGGGGGCAACGGCACCCAGGAGCACCCAGCAACATGGCCACAGCTAGCGCCACCTTGGCACCCACGAGATCCCACAGCTTACCGGCCAGGCACAGGAACAAAGGCCGCATGATCCGAGCCAACAACGGCACAAAATGATGGTAAACGTTCAGCATTCCCACAAGCACCTGCAGACCGTTGACGGTAAGCGGCCGAGGAAACCGCCGAATCGCCTCCACCTTGCAGGAATCGCCTCCCCCTCCTCCCCCTCCCCCCCCCTCCCCCTCCCCCTCCCCCTCCTCCTCCTCCTCCTCCTCCCCTCCTCCTCCTCCTCCTCCTCCTCCTCCCCACTCCCCTCCCCCTCCTCCTCCCCTCCTCCCCCTCCCCTCCTCCCCTCCTCCCCCTCCTCCTCCTCCTCCCCTCCTCCTCCTCCTCCTCCTCCTCCTCCTCCCTCCTCCTCCTCCCCCTCCCCCCCCTCCCCTCCCCCTCCTCCTCCCCCTCCTCCTCCTCCTCCTCCTCCTCCTCCTCCTCCTCCTCCTCCTCCTCCTCCTCCTACACCTCCTCCTCCTCCTCCTCCTCCTCTCTTTTAGACCTGCAGCTCCGTTGAGGCGAGCCAGGCCAACGTGTCATCGTCCAGGTCAATCAGACCTCGTTCACCATTTGGTGGCTGGTGTTTGGGGCAACTGGTGACTATGTGCTCCACTGTCTGTGTTGGGCCCCCACACTCGCAGGAGGCGCTGCCCATGAGGCGCCACCTTTTCATCGCTACTCCATTGCGTCCGATGCCTTTCCTCAAGCAGTTGAGGGATGTCCACTGCTTTCAGGGCAGGTCCTGTCCAGGGATATCCATGGGGTCATTGATGTATTTGTAATGTACTATCATTGAATGTATTAGAATGAAATTTGTGATCTATATGTAATATAATATCTAATGTAAATGCCAGTGCCCCTTGAGGCCGAAAGCAGAGGCTAACAAATGTACCTGTGCCTCGTGACTGAGGTCAAGTGACCTTCTGGAAGTTTCAGCCATTGCAGATTAAACTTATCTTACACGAAGGCAGACATGTATTCATTGTGCTAATCACAACAGGGCCTTACAGAGAACATTACATGGTGTCAAAGTAAAAAAATATATAGAGGGATATAAATAAATACATCAAGCCTCTGGGACCACTCTCCATGCAAAATGAAAAAGAAAGGTCGGAATGGGAAGCAAGACCCAGTAGCCGCCACCAACGTCGGGTAAGGGCCTAGTACCGTGTAGCCCACGGACAGGTCCGGCGACCGCCACCGACGACAACCGAGTCTCCAGCCAGCCAGGAGCAGAGTCAGCCTGGCTGTGAGTGAGAAGGGTGGAACTAGATCTGGGAAAAAGAAATGCTAGTGAATGTACAGACTTTTACTTTCATATCTGGGGTGACTATAGGTATGTTACAAAACTTATCCTGAGCAGCTTCTGCCGCTCCCCGTGTGCGTGACTTTGGCGCCTTTCAAAGGAGGTGTATTTAATGTGCCGTTTTTCTACAGACAGGGCAAATCGATCCATGTCAGGGGATTTCGTTGCTGAAGAAAAATCGCTCCGACATTTGATTTATGAAGGTATTTTTAAATTACGCTAGATTATTTATTAGCTAGAGCGCCGACAACGGGAAGGATTTTACGTAGGGGAGAAAATAAAGTACACAGTTTATTTTTACATAAAAACATGCTTCTTAGGAAGCATTTAATCACATTTTCATGTTGCGAAATGGGGACAAAAATAATATAAGAACCTGCAGTATTTTTCCTGCCGACTTCACTGCAAACCGCAACATTCTAATCCACCACATTCCACTAAAACCCACTTGCAAGTTGATTTAAATGGCCATTAATTTACAGGAATTAAACACTAAATTCCATCCATTTGGGCTATAAATTCATGAAAATGAGATTGAAAAATCATGTTATATTGTGAATTATTGTTATTTGGACACTTAGGAAATTTAAAAATGTTTATCTTTTCTTCAGAAATGGATTGATGTTTAGATCTAGTAATTGAATTTTGTAATTAGCTACAATTAGGTGACTAACTAATTATATGCTTTAATTTCAGGTCATCCAAGTAAGACTGTTTCACATTTGTTTCAGAATGCATCAATCTATAATAACTGAAAATTTCATTGAGTTCTCTTAATTTTTAAGAAAGTTATGGGCTTTTGACTGTCCTAGATCACAGCTTTTGAGTTGAGTCACTGGAAAGGCAATGGGGAACAAGATGGTAATTTCCGAGTATGAAAATGGCCTTAACTTTTTAATACTGAAGATATGAAAGTAAATTAGGTGTCAAATTAAACTTCTTTTTATGCTTTATCTGATGGGATAAATTGCAGACTTGATTTTTAAAATCTCAAAAGTTTGTAACATTGCTAGTGACTATATTCCTACTCAATATTTCATCTGTACAAACCATATAACCATATAACCATATAACAATTACAGCACGGAGACAGGCCCTCTCGGCCCTTCCAGTCCGTGCCGACCATTTGTTTTCCCCTAGTCCCATCTACCTGCACTCAGACCATACCCCTCCATTCCCTTCACGTCCATATACCTATCCACTTTACTTTTAAATGTTAAAATCGATCCTGCCTCCACCACCTCTGCTGGAAGCTCATTCCACACAGCCACCACCCTCTGAGTAAAGAAGTTCCCCCTCACGTTACCCCTAAACTTCTGTCCCTTAATTCTCATGTCTCAAAAGATTGCCGCAGTTTGTTTTTTTATCTAAGTGAAGCCAAACTTAGTTTTGTGTCTGTTTTTTGTCATTCAACAGTTTATATACAATATAAATTGAAAGAACAAATTAGTTTGTATTGACTACGATTTTTTTTGTTTGAAGGGGGAGTCCGCCTCCTAGATGGAACAAGTCTACGAGACCAGGCGGAGAGTAAGTTCGGGATAGAAACCTGTAGATCAGGATAGAGGCCTATGGCCGTGGATAGACCCCTATGTAGCCGGAGATAGACCCCTGTGTAGCCATGGATAGACCACCTGTCGCCAGATGCCCAGATGTGAGAAACCTAGACAGAGGAGCCAGTCTCCCAGAGGTGAGAAACCTGGGCAGAGGAGCCAATCTCCCAGAAGCCTGTAATAGTCTCCAGAAGGGGCAAGTTCCCAGAAGACACGATGCACCGAGATGCAGCGAGAGGCAGGAGCCAGTCTTCCAGTCGCAGTACAAGGCAACGAGACAGGCCCTTTGTTGGAGTTTCTAGAGTTTGAGGTTAAAGTTAAAAACAGCAGCACTCTTTTTTTTCTCCTTTCTTATTTATTTATTTATTTATTTATTGTCAGAAGTAAGTACAGTAATGTGGTACCTAAGTACCTGATACATACATACACATTACCATTCTTGTACAACTTCTTATTTTTAATTTAATAATAAAAGAGCAGTGATAGAAAAAGGAAAATAAAGGGTGTTGAGATAGATACACAAGAGAGTAAAACAAATAGCGAGAGAGACAAAAAAGCAGAAATAAGAAGCTAAGGAGATTGAAAAACAAAGAGAAAATAGAAAGAAAAGAAATTAGGAGAGATATACCTATTTAATATCTTTACCCATCCGTCACCCGGTTCTGAAACATTTAGTTTTTAAGGTTATGTTATGTTGCACCATATGCTGGTAAGAAGTCAATAAAAGGAGACCAATTTTTTTTAAATTGAGCCTAGTAGGAGGAATCTCATTTCTTCAAGATGTAGCGTTTGCGACATATTTGAAATCCACATTTTGAACGTTGGCGTGGATGCGTTTTTCCAAAATTTAAGTATGTTTTTTCGCTGTTATTAAACCATAATTAAAGAGAGCTTCTTGGAACGTAGTAATTTACATCCCTCTTCCATTGATCCGAAAATAATCAGTTCTGTATTGGGTTCAATTTTGTGTTGAATAGTTTTGTAAAAGTTCCGAAGATTTCATTCCAAAATTTATGAAGTTTTGTAGCAGAGACAAAAGAATGTGCTGTAGTGGCATTTTGAGTTAGACATTTGTCACAAATGGGGGAAACAATTGGAAATATTTTATTCAATCTGGTTTTCGAGTAATATAATCTATGTAAAATTTTAAATTGAATTAAGCTGTGCCTTACATTCATCGAACATTTATGTACATATAATAGGATTTTTTTCCCATCTGTCTTTCGGGATTTTTATCAATAATTCTTGTTCCCAGTCCTTTCTAATTGCCACTGTCGCTGGTGTTTCTATATTTAAAATTATGTAATGTAAATATGATATTAAATTGCTTGATTCTGCCTTTCTGTTCATTTCTTCCTCTAATAAATCTGAGGTTAGAGTTTGATGTATATATTTTTCAAATAATCTTGAATTTGAAGGTATTTGAAATATTGGTTACTTTTCAGATTATATTTTAGTTGTAGTTGTTGGAATGATAGAGGTTTTCCCATTTCATACATATCTCCAATCATTTTAAATCCTATTCTTTCCCAATGGATAAACATTTTATCAATAATAGATGGTTTGAATGAGGGATTATTAACTATTGGGGAAAGAAGCGATAAGTTTCTTAATTTTAAAGTTAATTTTAATTGTTTCCAAATTCGTATTATCCTGTAAATAATTGGATTCTTCTTATATATTATATTGTTCAGTTTCATCGGAGAAAGAAGAATCGCTCCTATATTATAGGGGGAACAATCCTCTTACTCCATTCTTATCCAATCTACTTGTTGGGCAGAACTGTCCAACCAGTAAATTATATATTTAATATTCACTGCCCAATAGTAGTACAACAAATTAGGGAGTGTCAGTTCCCCTAATTCTTTAGATTCCCACAGATGTTTTCTTTGAATTCTATGTGATTTATAGTCCCATATGAAGTTTGTAATATCAGAGACTAGTTTTTTTAATTTTTTTTTGGTAAATATATTGGAAATGATTGAAATAGGTACAGCATTTGTGGTAAAAAGATCATTTTTATAGCATTTATTCTGCCTATTAAGGACATCGGCAGTGTTTTCCAGAATTTAATCAACCCATTCAATTTAGTTAATAAAGGCATATAGTTTGCATTCAATAATGATTTATATTTTCTAGTAATTTGGATACCCAAATACTTGAATTTTTCTGTTGCAATTCTAAAAGGGAATTTCAACAGATGTGTCGGCTCTTGAGGTTGTATCGTCATAATTTCACTTTTGTTCCAGTTTAATACATTTGGTATGCCAGTTTGCGAATTTGTAATATATAATATTGTCGTCCGCATATAGGGCATATTATTTAAGTGTTTGGTATTATATCCATGAATATGATATATTACATCCCCTCCATTCCCTTCCCGTCCATATACCTATCCACTTTACTTTTAAATGTTAAAATCAATCCTGCCTCCACCACTTCTGCTGGAAGCTCATTCCACACAGCCACCACCCTCTGAGTAAAGATGTTCCCCCTCATGTTACCCCTAAACTTCTGTCCCTTAATTCTCATGTCATGCCCTCTTGTTTGAATCTTCCCTACCCTCAATGGGTACGTCAACTCTGTCTATCCCTTTCATCATTTTAAAGACCTCAATCAAGTCCCCCCTTAACCTTCTGCGCTCCAAAGAATAAAGACCTAACTTGTTCAACCTTTCTCTGTAACTTAGTTGCTGGAACCCAGGCAACATTCTAGTAAATCTTCTTACTCTCTCTATTTCGTTGACATCCTTCCTATAATTAGGCGACCAGAATTGTACACCATACTCCAGAATTGGTCTTACCAATGCCTTGTACAATTTTAACATTACTTCCCTACTCCTATATTCAATGCTCTGATTTATAAAGGCCAGCACACCAAAAGCTTTCTTTACCACCCTATCTACATGCGATTCCACCTTCATGGAACTATGCACAGTTATTCCTAGATCTCTCTGTTCCACAGCAATCCTCAATTCCCTACCATTTACCATGTACGTCCTATTTTGATTTGTCCTGCCAAGATGTAGCACCTCACACTTATCAGCATTAAACTCCGTCTGCCATCTTTCAGCCCACTCTTCCAAATGGCCCAAATCTCTCTGTAGACTTTGAGAATCTACTTCATTATCCACAACACCACCTATCTTAGTATCATCTGCATACTTACTTATCCAATTTTCCACCCCATCATCCAGATCATTGATGTACATGACAAACAACAGACCATGACCAACACAGATCCCTGAGGCACCCCACTGGTCACCGGCTTCCAACCTGACAAACAGCCATCCATCATTACTCTCTGGCAACTCCCATTCAGCCACTGTTGAATCCATCTTGCTACTCCGCCATTAACACCAAAAGATTGAACCTTCTTAACCAACCTTCCATGGGGAACCTTGTCAAAGGCCTTACTGAAATCCATATAGACAACATCCACAGCTTTACCCTCATCAATTTCCCTAGTAACCTCTTCAAAAAATTCAAGAAGGTTTGTCAAACATGACCTTACAGGCACAAATCCATGTTGACTGTTCCTGATCAGACCCTGTTTATCATATAATAATTTTACCCATGAGATAAAATTAACTCCGATATTAAATTTTTGCAATACTTTGAATAGATATTGCCAATTTTACTTGATCAAAAGCTTTTTCTGCATCCAGTGAAATAATTGCTAAGTCTTCCTCTTCAATTTAAGTAAGTACATTATATTAAACAGCCGTCTCAAATTGTTGAATGAGTATCTCTTGGGTATAAACCCCGTTTGATCCGGATTTGTTAGTTTGCTAACATGTTTACTTAATCTTCTCGCTAGGGTCTTTGCTAATATTTTTTGATCTGTATTTAGGAGTGCTATGGCTATATGAGCCTGGGTCTTCCAGATCTTTATTCTTTTTAGGTATAAGTGTAATAGTTGACGGTTAGTGTTTCTGGTAATATATTTTCTTTAAAAGCATGTATATATGAATTTTGTAAGAGTGGTGAAATTATCTCGTAGAATCTTTTATAGAATTCATTACTAAAGCCTTCTGGTCCTGGCGTTTTACCATTCTTCAACAAATTTATTGTTTCTTCTATTTCCTTAAGTGTAATCTGAGCTCCTAATTCCTCTTGATCCAAAGTATTGAGTTTTGGAAGATTACAATTGTCTAAGAAGTTTGTAGTTTTAGTATTGTTTGCAGAGATTTTAGATGTATATAGATTTCGGTAAAATTGAGCAAATCTTTTATTAATGTCTTTAGGTAATGTTAATAATTCACCTTTATCTGTTATAATTTTAGTAATTGTATTTTCCGTTTCCCGTTTTTTCAGTTGACGTGCTAAGAGTTTATGTGGTTTATCACCAAATTCGAAGTTTTCTTGTTTTGTAAATTGAAATAATCTTATTATTCTTGCCGATAACATTTTATTTAATTTGTATTTTAATATTGTTATATTATTATGTTTATTTATGGTTGGTTCTTTGGCATTTTCTAGATCTAATTGTCTAATTTGTTGTTCTAACTGCAATTGTTCAGTGTTGTTCTTTTTATTTTGGAAAGCTTGATATGAAATTATAATTCCTCTAATAAATGCCTTAAAAGTTTCCCATAAGGAGGGTGAAATACCTGATGTATCATTTGTCTCAAAGAAGAATATCCTCTGCTCTTTTAAATATGTACAACCTTGTGAGTTGTTTAAGATTTGGAGGTTAAACCTTCCAGAACGATTTTTTATCAGACATTCCTAATTTTTAAAAAAAGTTAACGGGGAGTGATCAGAAATAATACTATTATGATATTTAGAGTTATATGTATAGGGAATTAATTTCATGTCCACTAAAAAATAGTCGATACATGAATACGTTTTATGTACTGTTGAATAAAATGAGTATTCCCTACCTACTGGATTAGCGATTCTCCATATATCTGTTATGTTTGTGTTTTTTATGTACGTATTTAGGAGTTCACTAGTTTTAGATTTTATGTTAATCCTTTTTTATTTTGCTGATTTATCCAGATATGGATCTAGAACACAATTGAAATCTCCCCCTATTATCACATTTTGATAGTCAAATTCTACAATTATATCCAGAATTTTACTAAAGCAGCTGTCAAAGTTGGGTGCATAAATATCTATCAAAGTAAGTGTGGTAGAGTGAATTTCTCCCGTAACTATAACGTACCTCCCCTCTTTATCTGCTATGATATTCTTTGGTTTGAATAGTATACATTTACGTATGATAATAGCGTTGCCTCCAGATTTATAAGTAAACATCAGCACTCTTAATTGAGTCTAGTGTAAATCCTTATGTGGATTATGGGAGATGTGATGTAATGAAAGTGAAGGGGGAGATGTGATGTAATTAAAGTGAAGGGGGAGATGTGATGTATTTGTAATGTACTATCATTGAATGTATTAGAATGGATGTATATGTAATGTAATATCTAATGTAAATGCCAGTGCCCCTTGAGGCCAAAAGCAGAAGCTGGCAAATGTACCTGTGCTTCGTGACTGAAGTCAAGTGACCTTCTGGAAGTTTCAGTCATTGCAGATAAAATTGATCTTACACGAAGGCGGACGTGTATTCATTGTGCTAGTCACAACAGGGCCTTATGGAGAACATTACAATGATGTAGCCTAGATGGTTCAGCTGACTTCCACTGGTCTCTCCATCTCGTCTTGACCCAGGCGGCCTTGGAAGCGTCAGCCGGTGTTGTGCAGAGCAGCTCTTGGGTTTGCATGGCAAAGGGATGCCTAGACTTGAGGCGCACATGTGTGGTGTCTCCGTGATGATCTGATGGAGGAGGTGCGATTCACTGGTCTGTGCCTTACGAGAGAGGGCCAGCGTGGCTGCTTCTTGGCTGATGTTGGCCGGCGCAATGCCAGTGAGGATGGGCAGTTGGTTTACTGGGGTGGCTCGTAGGCATCCGGACACAATCTGCAGGGCACTGTTGAGGGCAGCATCCAGCTTCTTGGCGTGAGGCCTATGGCACTAGACCGGGGCGCAGTATTCGGCGGCTGAGAACACCAGGCGACTGTGGACATGCGCAGTGTCTTCGTCGTGGCTCCCCATGTGGTGAAGATGCCGGCTAGGTGGCGTATCAGTGCGGCACGGGCGCTTGTCTTTGCCTTGGCACCTTCCAGGTGTTGTTTGAATGATAACGTTCTGTCGTGCTTCATACCGAGGTACGTGGGGACAGGCTGGGACCATAACCGGGCGTAATCCACCATGACGTTCATCTCGTGGGTCACCTCCCTGTTGTTAAGGTGGAACATTGAAGATGTTGTCTTACCCATGCTGAGCTTAAGCTTTTTTTTTGGAATAGGCAACACATTTCTGTAAACTACAATTTATAAAGGAGCGAAGGAGTTCATCAATGTTGCAAATGTAATGAAATACAATAAGTGAGATGTTGTAGCGGTACCTAGTTGTACCTCAGCTCACCACTAGGTACCGCTACAGCATCTCACTTATTGTAGGGGGTATACAAAATGCTAGAGAAACTCAGCGGGTGCAGCAGCATCTATGGAGCGAAGGTGATAGGTAACGTTTCAGGCCGAAACCCTTCTTCAGACAGGACAAAATCCTAGAGTGCCACGCGATACCGCGCGTAACTCCACACTCCTCCACGCCTCTACATGCGCCCGTCCTGTGCTACCCACACGCTACCCACGCATCACAATGCAACAACCTATTTTACATATGACACGTAAATGATGCGCAAATGACGGCCAAGTGGGACAGGCACTTCTTGAAATTAATTACGTTTACAGCATCGATTAACTCATTCGCTCCTTTATAAATTGGGGGATTACAGAAATGTTGCCTATTCCAAAATTCCAATAATCTGCAATCCTCTTATTCTGCAATCCTCTTATTCTTGAAATCTGCTTTCCCAGAAAAGATATCTGTCACCGGCCCTAATTGTAGTGGATTGTGATTGTAATTCAGATAGTGAGAGCCTGGGGTAGGTATTACATGAGTAACCTTGTGTGCTTGTGTGTGTAAGCATAACGCTGTTTTAAGATTTTAGGTTAATGCAATTGTGATTTAAGTTTTCTTAAAAAATGAAACATTTTCCTTATTGTATTTGATGACATTTACAACATCGATGTACTCCTTCAATCCTTTGTAAATGAGTGCAGAACAATTTACAGAAAGGTGTTGCTTATTCCAAAATTCTGCAATCCTATTATTCCAAAATAAGTTGGAATCTGATACCCCAGCAAAGAAACCTGTCCGCAGCCCGAATTGTGATCGTAAAGGGCCTGTCCCAATTGGCCGTCATTTGCGCCTCATTTATGCGTCATATGTAAAATAGGTTGACGTGTCATTACGCGCAACATCGCACGCAAATCACGCGTCATCATGCCATCTGGTGCGCTTGATGTCATTAAATACCCTGTGGCGCACCACATGATACACGTGAGACGTCGGGATGCGTCAGCGTGCGTACCCAATACGTCAGCGTGCGTACGTGATACGTCACGCAGGTGGCGCGCGAGGATTTCATACAGGACAAAATCCTAGAGTGCCATGCGATACCGCGCGCAACTCCACACTCCTCCACTCTTCTACATGCTACCCACACACTACCCGCGCGTCACAACGCATCGACCTATTTTACATATGATGCGTAAATGGTGCGCAAATGACGGCCAAGTGGGACAGGCTCTTAACTTTGTGAGAGCTTGGAACAGGTACTGCATGATTGACTGTGTTTGCGTGTGTCAGTATAAAGCTGAGTTTACACTGAGATACGACTTGTGTCCCTTTGATTGTCTGATAGCGCCAGGGAGTGGTGACATTTGACGTGAAGCTCCACTTGAAACATGTAAAAATCTTTCATTTCTTCTTACTAGCTCCGTTCCAGTGCTGAGATAGTAATTAGATTCAGTGCTTAAAGTCTCCAGTCAATCATCACAATTTCAAAGGAACTCTCAGAAGTACCGATCTGTGACCACACCATTGGCACAACTGTTGGTTCAAATAAATCAAGCAACCTGGGCAGAGGGGGTAAGGGTGGCTCCAGATGCGCTGAAATGATAGGGGTATGCAAATCACTCCAGAACAAGTTTAAAGAGCTTATAGCTAGGTTGTTCTGTCAAAGATCACAGACTGCTGTATTCTTTGTTTCACTGAAACCCTCTGGCCCTGCTATACAGCCTGAGAGTTTCTCCATTATTTCATGGACCATACAGAATCCGCAGGCAAGGGTAAAGGTGGTAGCGTCTGTTTTTTTTGGCAATGCTTCATGGTGCACTTATGTGACTGCCTTAAATCAATTCTGCTTCCCTGACCTGGAATACCCTGATGCCATCCCTTTTAACTTATTTTGGTATCTTTCCAAATACCTGAGGCATGTCTGCAGTGAGGCATGTTGTAGCGGTATCTAGTAGTACCTCAGCTCACCACTAGGTACCGCTACAACATCTCACTTATTGTAATTCATTACGTTTACAACATCGATGAACTCCTTCGCTCCTTTATAAATTGGGGGTTTACAGAAATGTTGCCTATTCCAAAATTCCAATAATCTGCAATCCTCTTATTCTGCAATCCTCTTATTCTTGAAATCTGCTTTCCCAGAAAAGATATCTGTCACCGGCCCTAATTGTAGTGGATTGTGATTGTAATTCAGATAGTGAGAGCCTGGGGTAGGTATTGCATGAGTAACCTTGTGTGCTTGTGTGTGTAAGCATAACGCTGTTTTAAGATTTTAAGTTAATGCAATTGTGATTTAAGTTTTCTTAAAAAATGAAACATTTTCCTTATTGTATTTGATGACATTTACAACATCGATGTACTCCTTCAATCCTTTGTAAATAAGTGCAGAACAATTTACAGAAAGGTGTTGCTTATTCCAAAATTTTGCAATCCAAAATAAGTTGGAATCTGCTACCCCAGCAAAACCTGTTCACAGCCTGAATTGTGATCGTAAAGGGCCTGTCCCAATTGGCCGTCATTTGCGCCTCATTTACGCGTCATATGTAAAATAGGTTGACGTGTCATTACGCGCAACATCGCACGCAAATCACGCGTCATCATGCCATCTGGTGCGCTTGATGTCATTAAATAACCTGTGGCGCACCACATGATACACGTGAGACGTCAGGATGTGTCAGCATGCGTACCCTATACGTCAGCGTGCGTACGCGATACGTCACGCAGATGGCGCGCGAGGATTTCGTACAGGACAAAATCCTAGAGAGCCACGCAATACCGTGCGCAACTCCACACTCCACCACACCTCTACATGCGCCCGTCCCGCGCTACCCACAAGCTACCTGTGCGTCACAACTCGTCGACCTATTTTACATATGATGCGTAAATGGTGCACAAATGACGGCCAAGTGGGACAGGCCCTTAACTTAGTGAGAGCTTGGAACAGGTAATGCATGATTGACTGTGTTTGCGTGTCAGTATAAAGCTGAGTTTGCACTGAGATACAACTTGTGTCCCTTTGATTGTCTGATAGCACCAGGGAGTGGTGACATTTGACGTGAAGCTCCACTTGAAACATGTAAAAATCTTTCATTTCTTCTTACTAGCTCCGTTTCAGTGCTGAGATAGTAATTAGATTCAGTGCTTAAAGTCTCCTGTTAATCATCACGATTTCAAAGGAACTCTCAGAAGTACCGATCTTTGACACCACACCATTGGCACAACTGTTGGTTCAAATAAATCAAGCAACCTGGGCAGAGGGGGCAAGGGTGGCTCCAGATGCGCTGAAACGACGGGGGTATCCACCCTCTCCCCTTCCCCAGTGTACTTACTGTTCAATCACTCCAGAACAAGTTTAAAGAGCTTATAGCAAGGTTGTTCTGTCAAAGATCAGACTGCTGTATTCTTTGTTTCACTGAAACCCACTGGCCCTGCTATACAGCCGGAGAGTTTCTCCATTTATTTCATGGACCATACAGAATCCGCAGGCAAGGGTAATGGTGGTAGCGTCTGGTTTTTTGGTCAATGCTTCATGGTGCACTTATGTGACTGCCTTAAATCAATTCTGCTTCCCTGACCTGGAATACCTGTTTATCTGATGCCATCCTTTTTTATCTTCTTTTGCTATCTTTCCAAATACCTGAGGCATGTCTCCTGACTTTATTTACTTTTATCACAAAAAATTATAAGAATTAATTAGCTGCATAAATAAACTGTATGCCCCAAGTAGTCAATTAGTGATAGCAAATATTCACAATTCAAACATTTATAAATCAAGGATACATGCAACTTTTCAGCTGCTCCACTTGTATCCTTTGAACATTTTAGTGAATCCCAGTATCTCTGGCTGACGTGCTAGGAATTTATTACATCTATAGAAGTACTTTACTTAGGCTTACTTATGCCCAAGTACATTTTTTGACCCAAAAGTAAAAATGGTTTCAATTTATCTCGGCTTTGAATGTTTGTGGATATTACTAATTATTCTATCGTAGAGATATCAAGATTCCAGCATCTGCAACTCCTTGTCTTCAGAGATATCAATATATTTCAACATTTTTGTAAATTCTGCTCACTTGATATGCAAACCAAGCATTAGTCTGTCAAAAGCTTTCAATTGGGCGACGACATTGAATTAAAATGCCATGATCATTTGTATAATTGCAATGGAACGTTTGATCTAAATGATAAACTACTTGGAGTAGAACTGGGCCTGCAGTTGAAATCTTTAATCTATGCCAACACCTCAGTAATTTCACTGTGGAATGAAGTACACAAGTATCCTTTGTCTGTGGATAATAAAAGATTCTAGTCTGAATTACAGTACACCATTCCTTTGGAACATATCAAGTTTAAACTGATTTGAATATAATTTGTACCTTACGCAAAGTGTTTAAATTGTAAAAGTCAATTTTAATGGATATGCATAGGAAAACAAATATCAATATAAGCATTTCTCAAAAATGAGCTTTGAAGATGTGCTCCTACAATCTAAAACGGTTTTGCCATGGTCACCGTCCACAACCAAACGTTTGATTCCATTCTTCATACACTTCTAGATCTTTTGGAGAGACACTTGGCCTAACATTTGCAAAAGCATTTTTAAAGTCTATGAAGGCAATAGGCCGAACTTGATCTGGTGTGATGGTGGAGATGTCTGCTATCTGAATGCTGCGAATTGGCCCCAAGGCTGCCTCCCGACACAGCTGAGTCATGTCAGCCCCTGAAAATCCCTCCGACTGTTCAATGATTACCTCTAATTCCTCCTGACTCAGAGAACAGTTTTCACAGGACATTAGCTTTACTATTATATGCTTCCTTGCTGATCCTTCAGGCAAAGGTATGTACAGTCTTTTGACCAGACGCCTACGAGCTGCTTCATCTATTTCCTGGGGGCGGTTTGTGGCTCCTACTACTAAAATTCGATCTTCTGCAGATGTAGCAGCGCCGTCCAACTGTACCAAAAACTCAGTTTTTATTCTACGAGAAGAATCGTGCTCTCCATCGACTCGTTGAGATAAGAGAGAGTCAATCTCATCAATGAAGATGACTGCAGGTTGGTGGCAATGTGCTACAGCAAACATTGCACGTACCATTTTTTCACCCTCACCAACCCACTTGGATGTCAGTGAGGAAGCACTGATGCTGAAGAAAGTAGCTCCGGATTGACATGCAATGCATTTACCAATTAGAGTTTTACCTGTTCCAGGGGGACCAAATAAAAGGATTCCCTTGGGTGGTCCACGGAGCCCTGTAAAGATATCTGGTCTAAGCATTGGCCAAACAACTATTTCCTTAATGGTTGCTTTAGCAAATTCCAGCCCAGCTATATCATCCCAGTTCACTGGGGGACCATGGTCCATGATCTCACTCATAATTAACTGAATCATCTTTGGCTCAAGATTCTTCAAACTATCATCCACAGGTTGGGACGGATCAAAAGAACTGTTTCCATGAGGCAAAGACATCCCACCATTTTCATCGCCATTATCCTGTTTTGAGACTGGAGAAACAAATTTTCCAAATAAACTTCGAGACCTGGCTGCTCCTAGTGATTTCTTTGAAGTGTTGTATGCCGTTGCTGTTGACACGGGTAGTCGCTGCGGTACATTACCACATTTTTTCAGTTGTTCCATTTGCAGTTGGTCCTTAGCAGTTTTAAAAGTAACCATACAACTGTCATCAATGGCACATCCATCACTTTTCCTACTTTTTGTCATGCTGTCAAAATCTTTTTGATTGGTATTAGTCCAACTTTGGTTTTCAAAGTGTCCATAAGACATGTAATTATATGAATCGTTGCGTCCATCCCCAGTTAAGGAGGAAGATTTCCTTTTTGATGTACTACTCGAGGGAACAAGGAGTGATTTGCTATCAAAAGCCAAGCACTGTCCAGAAACAGTGCCTCTCTGACTTGCCTGAGGTCCAGAATAACTTGCCGCTTTGCTTAATTTCAGCAGGGGGCCATCATGAATATTTTTATAAGGTCCCAATGCGGATGAATTTGAGGAACCCAGACCATTCATCTGTTTATTCTCTGGATTAGCAATCAATGGATTTTGCACCATTTTCATACCTGTAAAGGCTGTAACTGTGGATGAAATGTCTGAAAAATTGTTTCCGACAATATTTTTTGGGGGTATTTCAAAGGATGGAATAAAATGTTGAGATGCTGAACATTCTGCATCACTGGAAGATCTAGTTCCCATTTTCATATGGTCCGGATTTGCTTTCTGATTAGGCTTTCCGACCACTGTTGCAACGTCAGCTGCTGATACGAGCAGGTCTCTTGCTTTTTTGCTAGACTTAAACATCTCCTGCACACATTTTAATTTGCAAACATTGTCTATCGTCAAAGACGACTGCCACCGACTGCTGTCATTTTTCTGACATCTTGATAAATTCAGTGCACTGTCAGCATAATTATTCAACCCAATCTCTGTATTGTCTGAGTCAATAACAGCTGCATATTTTTCAGTACATCTTCTAAATAAGCTGGCAGCACATTGCTCCGAGATGTCGGCATTTGCCCATGCATACTGCAACTGCAACAGATGCCCGCGATAAGCATCTGCTTTCACTCCAGGGGTGCAGTGACTGGATATTATATTAAAATAACGCTTCTGCCATTCACTGAGGTGCAGCGCATCATGAGGTTGCATGTTACTAAACCTATGCAGAAGAAAGCAGAGATTAACATTTCCATAATTACTTTGGTTGGGAATATCACACTCAGGACTTTTACCCCGCAAAAGAGGTTAGTCTAAATCAACCGAAAGCTGCATTTCATATTTGCTCTGAGGATCACTTTGTTTGACCCAGCTGACACCTTTAAATCATAAGCAGTGCATTGGTGCCTTGAGTTCTTAATGTCTGAGTGTCTGAAGGGTCTCGACCCGAAACCTCACCCATTCCTTCTCTCCGGAGATGCCATCTGTCCCGCTGAGTTACTCCAGCATTTTGTGATTACCCTGAGTTCAAGGTTAGGTACTGAGATGGCATTGCTATTTAAAAAAAGACCCTGTCGTTTTTTAGCAACGAGTAGGCAGCAATGCAAATGCTAACACTCTGCATACTGCCCTGCAGCTCCATTCCCCATCAAGAGCCAGCAACACATTATTTTCCTCGTTCTTTCCAACTCTATCCACTGCCCCAAAACTGCTTCCCCCCTCCCCAAGCCCTTCTCTTGCTCCATTCCTAATCACTCTTAAGCTCCCCCTCCTCCTCGCTCTACTCCCCTTCATTACCCCTCACTCCAACCATCTTCTCTGCTCACTTACATTACACCCCTCACCAACTCCTCCCTCGTAGTTCCATCTTCCCGTTTATTCCCACTTCTCCCCGCCCGCTCTCCCGCCACCTCCTCCCTCACCTCGGGCTCGCGCCGCCAACTCCCGCTCCGGCCAGGTGCGCCAACGATTACGGACCGAGCGGCAAGATGGTTGTTGGAGCCGCGGCCGGACAGCAGCAGCGGCGACGCATCCCTCGCCCCCTCCCCCTGGCGGCCGGACACACGCCGGCGGCGCCTCCCTCGCCCCCTCTCCCGGCGGCCGGACACACGCCGGCGGCGCCCCCTGGCGGCAGGGAGGAGAGCTGACCCCTGGCAGGCTCAGGCGACGGCTGCCTGTCCCACTTTCCCGAGTTATTCACGAATTCTCCCGAGTTTTCAAAATCGCAGAATGTTCGTAACGAGTCCGTAGGAGTCCGTGATATATCGTAGTGGCTCGTTATGCCAGCCCTAAGTACTCGGGGCATCAGGTAAGTCGTGACGTTTTTTCCAGCCTGATAAAAAATGTCCACGAGTAAAAAATAGCCCCGAGTACCTACGGCTGGCATAACGAGCCGCTACGATATATCCACGGACTCCTACGGACTCGTTACGAACATTCTGCGAGTTTGAAAACTCGGGAGAATTCATGAATAACTCGGAAGAATTCGTGAATAACTCGGGAACGTGGGACAGGCCCTTTAACAGGCGACCTTTTTCCTGCCTCGAAGCTTCCCCTGAGGAGGAGATGTTACAGGTGACATCACAGTATGTCAGAGAGAACATTAAAATTAAAATAAAACATAAGATAAATAGTGATTTTTGATGAGATGTTAAAATGCAGGTATAACGATAATACATTGGTAGGTGTAATATTTACACTAATGTATCATTAAACTGCACCAGGCGCAGATACAGTAGATAATGCCCAGTACCTGCATGCTAATTCAGGATTTATTCACCAATATGGCAAAAGTATAATGAAGAACCTTCTGGCTATTAGATGTTCAAATGATGAACGATGTTGGGGAAGTCCAGAACAAGGAGTCACAGTTTAAGGATAAAGGATAAGTCTTTTAGGACCGAGATGAGAAAATCATTTTTCACACAGAGAGTGGTGAATCCGTGGAATTCTCTGCCACAGAAGGTAGTTGAGGCCAGTTCATTGGTTATATTTAAGAGGGAGTTAGATGTGGCCATTGTGGCTAAAGGAATCAGGAGGTATGGAGAGAAGGCAGGTACAGGATACTGATTTGGATGATCAGCCATGATCATATTGAATGGCGGTGCAGGCTCGAAGGGCCGAATGGCCTACTCCTGCACCTATTTTCTATGTTTCCATGTGAACTGAAGTGATCTGAACGTAAATGTGGCGCACATAACTTGTACACAAGGGGATAGTTTGTTCTTTTACTGCAGTGAGTCCAGCACCGATCCCTGAAGCACTCATCTCTAGAATTACGATATAGAGAAAGCTGACGAGGTCAATTTTCCAAAACAAATACACCCACCATATATTTACATTGCACGCATCCAGGGAGAGCTAGTGAACTGGATACATGATAAGAAATGTGTTGGTGATGCTAGGTTGCTTTTCTGATTGGAGACCTGTGACGAGTGGTGTGCCTCTCAAGGGGCTGTCCCACTGTGGCGACCTATTTGGCAAGTTCAGAAGAGTTTAGGAGAGTTTGAAAAAGTGTCATGTAGCAGACCTCCTTCGACTATGTAGAAGACCTCCTTCGACCCCCTTCAACTATGTTGAAGACTAGCTTCGACTAGCTTCGACTAGCTTTGGGAAAATTGGACATCGCAGTGGGACAGCCCCTTCAGGGATCGATGCTGGGCTCATTGCAGTTTGTCATGTATATCAATGATTTACATGAGAGTATACAAGGCATGATCAGTATTTTTAATATGACACAAAAATACGTGGTAGATTATGTGTAAAATACAGTGAAGATTGTTATCAAGAATTACAGCCGGCAAGTGAGCCAAGGAATGACTTATGCAGCTTAATTGAGGTTTTAGTTTAGTGTAGTTTATTGTCACATGTACCGAGATACAGTGATACAGTTGTCTTTCAGCTAACCAATTTCACCCACCTCCCCATTCTTTGCACATCCCCAATCCGTTTCACTCTTCACTTTAATTTCATGTATCTTGTGTTTTATGACTGTTGGCAGACCTATTTCTCTCCTGGGATAATTAAAGTTCTATAATATCGTACTGTTACATGTACCGAAGTACGGTGAAATTCTATTTTTTCCATATGGTTCAGTAAAGTATTACTATTCATAAACACAATCTTAGATTAAGCACAACGTGTATAGAAATATTCCACTGAGACAATATTCCCAGTCATCAGGTTTTGGCACCATTTCAAAGTCCAAGTTACTTTAAGTGCGGCTGAACAGGAAATATGGAAAGAGTGCAGAGAAGATTTACATGGCAGTTTACCTATTAGTTATCTGGTGGCACTCCCAAAGCCAACAATAACACAGATAGCCAAGGACATTTAAAAATATTGCAAATGCTTCCCACTAATTTTGTTAAACAAAATTAAACATCAAGTCGCATTACCTATTATGGTGGATGACAAAATACTTATTCAAATGATTAACTGAATGGAGAAAAGAGAAGTAGAAAGATTTATCAGGGTAGCTCCAGAACCTTGGATCATGCCAGCTGAAACCATAACTGTCAATAATTACACTGCAAATATCTTAGGATGAAAGAGAAAACTGAGGAAAGTTGAGGCCATGGTGGGATTTGAAATCACCAATGGGAAGTTTTTAAATCAGAGCAGCTGGGAGGGAACAAAGGACAAGGAGGATAGAGATGAAGGTTAAATGAGTGATGCAAATTTGGGCACAACGGGACTTTTGAATTACCTCAAGTATACAGGGGATAAAATGAAGAAATATACTAGGAATGCATTCGTATATTGATGTTGAGAGTTAACAAAAGCATGGATAACGTTTTCAGTAGCTGATGAGCTGAGAATGGGGAGGGTAGATGTATTTTTCATGCTGAAGCGATTTGATATCTAATATCTTCATATTGTTCTTCGATAATCAATTTTCAGTAAAAGTAAAGAAATGCTTATGATATGTAGAAACGAACTGCAGATGCTGGTTTAAATCGAAGGTAGACACAAAATGCTGGAGTAACTCTGCGGGACAGGCAGCATCTATGGAGAGAAGGAATGGGTGACGTTTCTGGTCGAGACCCTTCTTCGATAGAATGTAGTCAGAGACAGTAAGACTAGTGGGAGAACTGGGAAGGGGGAGGGGATGGAGAAAGAGGGAATGAGGTTGCTGTTTGTTTGCAGTTGACCAGTGACAGAACATTTCCCTGAAAGTTATGGTCATGGAGTCATACATTATCCATGCCAAATAGGTGCCCATCTAAGCTATTCCCATTTCCTTGTGTTTGACCCATATCCCTGTGAACCTATCTTATCCAAATACCAGTTTAAACATTGTTATTGTACCTGCTATGCAGCAGTTTCAATACAAGTATCCCCCTCTATGTGAAAAAGATGCCCCTCAGGTTTCTCTTAAATCTTTGACCTTACATCTTTTGTTTCCCCAACCCTGGGAAAAAGACTGTGTGCATTCACCATGTTGCTGATTGCAAAGCAGTAAACATAGTCTTACTCTAAACGTATCCTCTATGCTTTAATAAAAGCATAATATGCTGTAATGCTGGATCGATCTGCATTGAAAGATTACCCCTTCTGTTTTCGCCATTTTTGATGAATTCTTCTTAATTGTATCCAATTAGTGGGTATAATATGTTATTTTTCATCCATATATTTAATTAAGCAGAGGGGAAAAGCAGTGAAAACAAGTGCATGATTTTTTAAACGAACAATATTAATCATATTAATTTGCTAAATTCACATTATTCTTGGAATGAAGGCATGAGCCCACTGGGCTGCTTATATTGCAAGTCATTGCTGGCTTGATAGTATAAAGGCCACTCAAGTGTTTAATGTTGAGAGAAACTGTATTTGTGTGGAGGTAATCAATGATCTAACATGTGACTGATTATCCCTTCACAAGGTGCCATCTTCTGAACTAAGTTATGGAACAATAGGGTCATACAGCACAAAAGCAGGCACTCTGGCCTTACTTGTTCATGCTGACCAAGACGTCTATCTAAACTAATCGCATTTTCCTGCAATTGACCCTAATCATTCTATCCTTTGCTATCCACGTACCTGCCTCAAATTTATCGTCCACATATGGAGCCATGAGAGATGAGCGGGGTCTTAAATGAATATTTCTTGGATGTTTTTAAAAGTGCGCTGACAAAATCTCAGGATATGTACATTCCTGTTAGAGTGAAGGGCAAAGCAGGCAAACGTATTGAAGCGTGGCTGACGAGAGAAATTGAGGCATTGGTCAAAAAACAAGAAGGATGCATGGAACAGGTACAGGCAGTTGGAATCAAGTGCATCCCTGGAGGAGTTTCGGGAACTAAGGAGTAAATTGAAAAAGGGCAAAAAGGGGCCAGGGGATAGCTCTGGTAGGTAGCATAAGGACAATCCCAAAAGATTTTATAAATAAACTAGACTAAGTGGGACCTGTTGGGCCCCATGTTCACACAGGAGGGCTGGTCCCCCAATGCAATATTCCACCTCTCCACCAATTCCAATATCGGTGGCCAGTGGGGGGGGGGGGGGGGGGGGGGGGGGGGCTTTCTGGAGCACTAGTATGGGTGTTGTTGGCCAAAGGGACTGGTTTCCTGAGGGCTAGTATGGACAGTGTGGGCCAAATGGATTCTTGGGCTGACAGAGTCCATCAGGCCTGGTGGACTGGCAGCTCAGTCTCTCAGGCCTGGTGGGCTGGCAGCTCAGTCACTCAGGCCTGGCGGGCTTGCAGCTCAGTCACTCAGGCCTGGTGGGCTGGCAGCTCAGTCACTCAGGCCTGGTGGGCTGGCAGCTCAGTCACTCAGGCCAGGTGGGCTGGCACTCAGTCACTCAGGCCTGTTGGGCTGGCAGCCAAGTCACTCCGGCCTGGTGGGCTGGCTGCTCAGTCACTCAGGCCTGGTGGGCTGGCAGCTCAGTCACTCAGGCCTGGTGGGCTGGCAGCTCATTCACTCAGGCCTGGTGGGCTGGCAGCTCAGTCACTCAGGCCAGGTAGGCTGGCACTCAGTCAATCAGGCCTGGTGGGCTGGCAGCCAAGTCACTCCGGCCTGGTGGGCTGGCTGCTCAGTCACTCAGGCCTGGTGGGCTGGCAGCTCAGTCATTCAGGCCTGGTGGGCTGGCAGCTCAGTCACTCAGGCCAGGTGGGCTGGCAGCTCAGTCACTCAGGCCTGGTGGGCTGGCAGCTCAGTCACTCAGGCCAGGTGGGCTGGCAGCTCAGTCACTCAGGCCTGGTGGGCTGGCAGCTCAGTCACTCAGGCCAGGTAGGCTGGCACTCAGTCACTCAGGCCTGGTGGGCTGGCAGCCAAGTCACTCCGGCCTGGTGGGCTGGCAGCTCAGTCACTCAGGCCTGGTGGGCTGGCAGCTTAGTCACTCAGGCCTGGTGGGCTGGCAGTTCAGTCACTCAGGCCAGGTGGGCTGGCAGCTCAGTCACTCAGGCCTGGTGGGTTGGCAGCTCAGTCACTCAGGCCTGGTGGGCTGGCAGCTCAGTCACTCAGGCCTGGTGGGCTGACAGCTCAGTCACGCAGGCCTGATGGGCTGGCAGCTCAGAAGCTGCCAGAAATTCTGCCCAAAACAGGTGAGAGACTCTGTGAGAGAGAAGGGGGAGAGAGTGGAGAATAAATTTTAGACATTTTTCATCTTTTTCTCCAAATCACAGCATTGAAGGAGGAAAGTCTATCCTGGCCTGGATCTCACAGGAAGCCAATGAAGGGAGGGAGAAAAATACTGAGGTGAGGTTTAATACTTGCAGGGGGAATACTTACTGAAGGGACTGCTCCTGGGCTATTACAGGCCCGATGGGCTGAAGGAACTTTAAAAAAATTTGGAGTGAAATCTCACTGAAAGGCACTTTCTGGACTGCCACGGGCCTTTTGGGCCAAAATGCTCCTCCTGAGCTGATACGGGCATTTTGGGCAAAAGGGACTGGTTTCACGGCTAATAGGGGCCTTGTGGTCCAAAATGAGTGGTTTCAGGCAGGCCAAACATGACAGCGGCTTCTGCAGTTTGTCTATCTTTTTCTTTCTTCTTTTTGTCTTGTTAAGTGTATGTTTTCGTCGTAGTTTATATATTATTTTATCTGTGTACATGTGGGGGGGGACTTTTAAAACTTTTCTATCTCTTCCCTGTATGGGTACCCCGACCTTTCCCTGACGGGTCTCCGATGTCGTTGGGGCCTAGCACCATGGGGCAGCCTCCAACCGGAGTCGACCTGGGGCTCCAGTCGCGGAGCCTGCGAACCTGACATCATGGAGCTGGCCGACTTCGGAGCTTGGAGAGCTGTGGTGGCGCGCGGCTGCGACCCGGCTTCGGAGCTTCGGAGGCTCCAGCTGCAGGCCCTGTGGTAACATCGGGAGCTCGCGGGTGCCTGGTGAGAGACCACTTTTCGGAGCTCCTGCAACGGCAACTTTGCCCGCCCGGATCGCGTGGTTAAAACGACCTGGAGTGGGGCCTGACATCGCCCGGCGCGGCTTTAATAGCCGCGGGACTTACCATCGCCCGCCGGGGGGCTCCAACATCAAGACCCGGAGCGGGGCCTGACATCGCCCGGCATGGCTTTAATGGCCGCTGGACTTACCATCACCCGCCGGGGGCTTTAACATTGGGGGAAGTATAAACAACAGGGGAGAGACAAGACTTTGCCTTCCATCACAGTGAGGAGGGGTTTGGAGATTCACTGTGATGGATGTTTATATAATTTGTGTTAATTGTGTGCCTTGGTTTTTTCATGTTTGTATGACTGCAGAGACTTAATTTCATTTGAACTTAGGTTCAAATGACAATAAATGGTATTCTGATTCAGATTCCGATTCTGTCATCTACATCAATGATTTAGATGAGAACATACAGGGCAAGATGAGCAAGTTTGCTGATGATACAAAAGTGGGTGGTGTTGCAGATAGCAAAAATGGATGTCAAAAATTGCAGCAGGATGTAGATTGGTTGGCCAGGTGAGCTAAGAAATGGTTGATGCAATTTAATATAGAGAAATGTGAGGTGTTGCATTTTGAGACGTCTAATAAGGGCAGGACCTACACAGTGAACGGTAGGCTTCTGGGGAGTGTTGTAGAGCAAAGGGATCTAGGAGTGCAGGTGCATGGTTCCCTGAAGGTCGAGTTTGGCACAATGGCCTTCATCAGTCAGATTATTGAGTATAGAAGTTGGGAGGTCATGTTGCAGTTGTATAAGATGTTGGTGAGACTGCATTTATAGTATGATGTTCAGTTCTGGGCACCATGTTATAGGAAAGATATTGTCAAGCTTGAAAGGGTTCAGAGAAGATTTACGAGGATGTTGCCAGGACTAAAGGGTCTGAGCTATAGGGAGAGGTTGAGTAGGCTGGGAGGAACGTAGGAGGATGAGGGGTGATCTAATAGAGGTGTATAAAATCATGAGAGGAATAGATCGGGTAGATGCATAGAATCTCTTTCCCAGAGTTGGGGAATTGAGGACCAGAGGACATAGGTTCAAGGTGAAGGGGAAAAGATTTAATAGGAATCTGGGGGCAGCTTTTTCACACAAAGGGTGATGGATGTATAGAACAAGCTACCAGAGGAGGTACTTGAGGTTGGGACTATCCCAACATTTAAGAAAGTTAGACAGGTACATGGATAGGAAAAGTTTGGATGAATATGGACCAAGCGCAGGCAGGTGGGACGCGTGTAGCTGGGACATGTTGGCCGGTGTGGGCAAGTTGGGCCGAAGGGCCTGTTTCCACACAGTATCACCCTATGACTCTATGACTCTATTTCCCATGGAGAAGCTCACTGAAGTAAAGAATTCAGGTCAGAGAAAAGTGATGTCTTGAAACATAGTCACCTTGCAAAAGAGGAGGTCTACAAGCACTTAAAGGTGTCTAAATCCCAAAATCCTGACCAAGTGTATCCTAGGACACACTTATGGAAAGTCAGGAAAAAATGCTGGGGTCTGGGCAGAGATATTTGTATAAGAATACAAGAATCTCAAACAATATAGAAATGTTACAAAATGTTACAAAATGAGCATCTTGTTCCCTATTGCTTTTCCACTGACTTAACACAAAAGTTGTGATCGAGGACAGTCAACAGCCCATAACTTTCTTAATAATTAAGAGAACTGAAAAAAAATTTCAGTTATTATAGATTGAAGCATTCTGAAACAAATATGAAACAATCTTACTTGGATGACCTGAAATTAAAGCATATAATTAGTTAGTTACCCAATTGTAGCTAATTACAAAATTCAATTACTAGACCTGAATCCATTTCTTAAGAAAATATTAACATTTTTTTAAAAAGCCTAAGTGTCCAAATAACATTCACACAAGAATTCCAAACGCCAAAGAACGCCAAATTGAAGGAATTTAGTGTTTAATGCCCGTAAATGAATGGCCATCAGCTTGCGAGTGGGATTTTATGGAACGCGATGGATTGGAACTTTGCGGTTGCGCTGAATTTAAACCCCATATCGGCAGGAAAAATACTGCCGGTTCGTATGGGGAATAAATCACCGTTTCGCAACATGAAATGTTGATTAAGGTCATCTTAACAAGCAAGTGTATATGAAAAAATAAACAGCTTTCCTTTACCTGTCCCCTACGTAAAATCCGTCCCCGTTGTCGGCGTTCATGGCATTAGAAGCTAATTTTTATTTTACTCCAGCTGTGAAATAGTCGGGCAATTAAAAAAAAAAATTTCACATACCGGCAGGCGGAACGAATCTCCAGCAAAAACTCGCACTCCGAGAAAATATAACTCCGGAAGGCAAGGGAAAACTACATTTTAACCCCCCCCCCCCCCCCCCCCTTCAAAGGCGCCAAAGTTGCGCACACGGCCAGCGACAGAACTGCAGCACCGCTTAAGGTAAGTTTTGTAACATACCTAAACAATAGAGGTCCCAGCACGGATCCCTGTGGAACTCAATTGGTCACTGTCCCCCAGTCGGAATAACATAATTTCACACAACACTCTGTCTTCTCTCAGTAAGCCAGTTATGAATCCATACAATCTTGTCATGCATCTTAATCGTCTGGATCAACCTACCCTATCAAATGCCTTAGGCCCACTCTTAGTCACGTATGTGACCAAAAACGTGGAAAAATTGTGGAATATATCTCTTCTAATTCTGAAAGCATTACAGGTATATTGTTTTGTACAGTATATATGATTCATATTTTCTTCAAAGTTTATCAAGTGAAATATTTATGTTATGCTGACAATGTTTGTTTAGGATCAGAGGTCAAATATGACTGGTCACGTGTGTGGCCTCACACGGTAGCATTTCTTTCATAACAGTTTTATCTTACAAACTCTTGTGAATTTTAAAAAGCTGGAATGTTCATATCTTTAGCAGACAATAGACAATAGGTGTAGGAGTAGGCCATTCGGCCCTTGGGCGAGCCAGTACCGCCATTCAATGTGATCATGGCTGATCATCCCCAATCAGTACCCCGTTCCTGCCTTCTCCCCATATCCCCTGACTCCGCTATTTTTAAGAGCCTTATCTAGTTCTCCCTTGAAAGCATCCAGAGAAACTGCCTCCACCGCCCTCTGAGGCAGAGAATTCCACAGACTCACCACTCTCTGTGAGAAAAAGTGTTTCCTTGTCTCCGTTCTAAATGGCTTACTCCTTATTCATAAACTGTGGCCCCTGGTTCTGGACTCCCCCAACATCGGGAACATGTTTCATGCCTCTAGCGTGTCTAAGCCCTTAACAATCTTATATGTTTCAATGAGATTCCCTCTCAACCTTCTAAACTCCAGACTGTACAAGCCCAGCTGTTCCATTCTCTCAGCATATGACAGACCCGCCATCCCGGGAATTAACCAGACATGCATTATAGTTAAGTAAGAAAATAGCAATGAATAAGATTAATTTCTTGCAAGAATTGGTAATGTGTGTGACATTTTGGTTCACTTTCCAAATAATGGCCCCTTACTAAAATCCGTGTTGACACTGTGATATATATGTAATATAAATGCCAGTGCCCCTTTAATATAAATGCCTGTGCCGCCATGATTGAGGTCAGGTGACCTTCGAGCAGTTTCCGTCGGGAGTGGAGATTAAACCTTACTTACAAGATGTCGGACGTGTTTTCTTTGTGCTAGTCACAACAGGGCCTTACATGGTCTCAAACATTACATGGTGTCAAAGTAAAAAAAAAACTAAAGAAAAGAATGGCCTCCGGGGCCACTCTCCATGGAAGGAAACTTGGCCAAGAATCATAAGGACTGGATAAGGGCATTCCAGCTGTACGAGGCGGCAACAGAACTGACAAATAAACCAGATAAGATTCGGTGTGCAACATTCCTCCACGTATCCGGGCCGGCAGCTCAGGAGATTTATGAGACCTTTGAGTTTGCCCAGGAGGAAACTGACAAAATACAACCGCTGAAGAATACGTTTCAGACATACTGTGAACCAAAAAAGAACTTAACTGTCTCAAGATATATCTTTAATACACGTAATCAGCGGCGAGGGGAGACCTTCTCCAGCTACCCGACTGCAGTGAAGTCTTTAGCCAAAGATTGCGAGTTTGGCATTATCCATGACTCATTGCTGCGAGACAGAATTGTCTGCGGCATCAGCAGCCAGCCACTCCGGTAAAAACTACTACAATGCCATGATTTAACACTGGAAAAATGCAATGACGTGTCTGATAGCTGAAGCAGCAGCCGAACAGATGAAGCAGATTGCCCCAACTGCCATCGACACCGAAGAGACTGTTGATTACGTGAAACGGGACAGCGCCAGTCGGCCATGGGTCCGAGGCAGGGATTCGCGACCCAGACAACCACAGACAGAAATCGGTGATTCTGGTAAGGATACAGTCTGCCGGTCATGCACCCGCAGGCATAAAAGCAACTACTGCCCTGCTCAGTACATGAGATGTTATACCTGCGGAGAGATTGGACATCTTTCCAGATCCCCGGTAAATAGAGCGCCCAACAGCCGCCTACGTCCCCGACAACATGACCGGTTAATCAGACAAAAGGCCGGGGACTGGAACCGTGACGTCCGCGACGTCGAGTTGCAGATGAACCCTTCACCGCTGCCTGAGCCAGTGAACGACGATGTTGATGTGTTCTACATTGATGCCGTGACTGACGCTGTGATTGAGTCGACGCGTGAATGGGGACAGATGTGCAGCATCAACAATGTGAACATTGAGTTCAAACTTGACTCTGGAGCTCAAGTGAACATCCTGCCAGAGCATTTGTTCAGAAAGACTGGTCTTGCCTTACTGAACACGAACGTGACACTGAGGTCATACTCTGGACATACAATGAAGCCTGTGGGGCAGGCAAAAGGGAACGTCAAAGGAGGCAAGAAAGAGCACCGGGTTGTCTTTCAAATAGTGAGGGGGAATGTGAAACCCATATTTGGGAAACTAACGTGTGAAAAGTTAGGGCTTCTTGTGCGAAAGGAGGCAGTTGATGGCGTGAGTGCAAGCCCATCATACACTGCGAGGATCATTGAGGAAAACCGTGAGATTTTCCAAGGGCTGGGAAGGCTAAAAAGACATGAGTACAAAGCGCTGCAAGAGAATGTGCAACCTAAGCAAAACCCGCCCCGCACTATCCCCTATAAGATCAGGGATAAGGTCAAAGCCGAATTAGAGCGTATGGAAAGCTTGGGAGTCACAAAGCCCGTGAGCGAACCGACGGATTGGGTGAATTCAATGACTGTGGTTAGCAAGCCTAATGGCGAAGTCCGCATATGCCTTGACCCACGTGACCTCAATGCGGTCATTCGTAGGGAGCATTTCCCGATGCCGACGTTTGAGAACATTGCAGTCCGCATGCCAAATGCAGAATGGTTCTCGAAATTTGACGCTACAAGTGGGTACTGGCAGTTCCCACTGAGTGATGACAGCTCGCGTCTGACCACATTTAAAACTCCCTCTGGGAGATACCGATACCTCGTGCTTCCATTTGGAATCTCATCCGCAAGTGAGATTTGGCAGCGGGTGATGCAGGAAGAGTTTAGCAATTTAGAAGGGGTGGAGATAGTTGTTGACGACATTCTCATTTGGGGTGTGAACACGGCACAACATGACGCAAGGGTGAAAGCCCTGCTCGAACGGGTGAAAGAATCCAGCCTAAAGCTCAATCCCCAAAAGTCGGTAATGCACTCAAATGAGATTGAATAAGTGGGAAACGTCATCTCGCAAGCAGGCGTGTCACCAAGCCCATCTCGTGTCAGCAGCATGCTACAAATGCCATACCCGACAAACAAGGCTGAAGTGCAAACGTTCTTGGGGATGGTGACATACATGTTTATTCCGAACATTTCGGAGATCACCGCCCCACTTAGACAGCTAACAGAAAAGGGAATAGCATGGCATTTTGAGCAGAAGCACAGACAGGCAGTAGACAAGCTGAAATGTCTTCTCACTTCGCCAACCGTACTCAAACTGTACGATGTGAACGCGCCCGTTTCAATTACCACAGACGCTTCCAACAACGGATTTGGAGCGGTCCTGATGCAAGACGAGAGACCTGTTGCATACGCTTCACGACGTGTGAACGCGGCTGAGCGCAACTATGCGTCTATAGAGAAGGAGCTGTGCTCCATATTGTACGCATGCAGAAAGTTTCATGACTTCATTGTCGGTCAGCGCACAGTAATCCTTACTGACCACAAGCCATGCTCGCCAAGCCGCTACACAAATTAAGCCCCAGACTCCAGCGCATGCGAATGCACCTGCTACGGTGCGACCTGGAAATACGGTGGAAGCCAGGACGTGAAATGTTTGTCCCCGATGCCCTGAGCCGGCTGCCCAGTGCAAACACGCCTGTGGAAGAGTACACTGCATTGCCGAACGTGATTCATGCTGTAGAAGCCATCCTACACATGTCAGATGAGCGCCTTGCGCAGTTCAAAGCTGAAACAAAAAAAGATCGAACCCTAACACTGTTGTGCGAGTACATAACAAAAGGTTGGCCTAGTAACAGGCGTGATCTGCCCTCAGACTTGACTCCGTTTCATACATACCATGACGAGCTGGTTGAAGTTGATGGAGTGTTCTTGAGGGAAAACCGAATCGTAGTCCCCCAAAGCATGCGAAGGCAGATGCTGAACGCGCTGCATGAATCACATATGGGAGCAGTGAAACTTCAACAACGAGCCCGCAATTTATTTACGTGGCCAGGAATGAATGCACAGATTGAGGACACTGTGGGAAATTGCTCGATATGCCAGGCAACCAGGAAAACACAAGCAAGCGAGCCTCTCCAACCACACCATCCCCAGCAGACCTTGGTCTAAGGTCGGCGCAGACATCTTCCATCTGGATGGAGTTGACCATTTGCTTGTAGTGGACTATTACTCCAAGTACCCAGAAATAGCACAACTGACGGACATGGCGTCACATTCGGTGATACGTGAGATGACGGGCATGTTTGCCCGGAATGGCATTCCTGACTTGGTAATGACAGATAATGCGAGACAATTTGTCTGTGCTGAGTTTCGTAGGTTCCAGAATGCCTGGGAGTTTGCCCATGTCACCTCAAGTCCCATATATCCACAGAGCAACGGGCAGATCGAGCGCTGTGTGCAAACTATAAAAAGTATTATGAGGAAAGCCAAACGCAGCGGCCATGACCCAATGTATGCCATCCTCGAATACCGCAACACACCCCTTGACGGGACAGGCGGCTATGCCCCATCACAGTTACTGAACAGTAGACTGTTAAGAAGCATATTGCCATCGCCTCTATCACTCTTACTGCCTCATCATGTCCCTCCCATGGGATCACAACTGGCAGTCCGGCAAGAAAAACAGGCAGCATACTTCAATGAGAAGGCAAGCGCCAAGCGGCTGCCGTGCCTGGAACAACAACAACAGGTGTGGTTTCATGCCAAACCAACCGAGTGGCAACGAGGCCGGATTGCAAGAGAAAACCTGTCACCTCGGAGCTACATCATCTCTACACCGAGCGGTACGGAGTTCCGCAGAAACAGGAAGGACATACGACCTGCGCACGAAGCAGCTGAGCCATGCCCTGGCAACACGCAGCAGACAAGTGCGTACACTCTCCCACAAGGAGGAACCCCTCTCCCAGAAGGAGCTAGTCTCCCAGACTCAAGAGAACTATCACAGGCCGCATCACAAGGTTCTCGCACACAACAGAAATACGACACAGAACGAGTTGGAAATACGACTTGCACGAGAAGTGGGCGATTGTCAAAACCCCCAACTCGACTTGTTATGTAAAATTGTTGGGCAATTATTTAATAGTTTTGTAGTATAAAGAGCACTGTGTTATTTGGGGTACTTTATCCACGTTAAATTTATTAAAGGTTCAAGTTATTAGTTTTGACCAACGTTGAAGAGGGAGATGTAAGGTAATTTAAGGGAAGGGAGAGAATTGTAATTATAGTAAAGGGGGAGATGTCATATATATGTAATATAAATGCCTGTGCCGCCGTGATTGAGGTCAGGTGACCTTTGAGAAGTTTCCATCGGGAGTGGAGATTAAACCTTACTTACAAGATGTCGGACGTGTTTTCTTTGTGCTAGTCACAACAGGGCCTTACGTGGTCTCAAACATTACAGACACCATCCACCATCCTACCCGCATCGATCACATTAATCAGTTCCTCAAAAAACGTGATCAAGTTAGTAAAACATGACCTGTTATGGACAAAGCCATGTTTACTGTGCCTGAGTAAACCATTCTCTTCCAATTGGGAGTAAATCCTATTTTATGCTTTGGGCAATAAAGCAAAATAAAGTGCCAAGAGATGGTGGAATTCATAGCAGATTACCTGCAATCTATCGAACAGCGTCCAGTCTATCCAGCCCAGGTAATTGCAGCCACTCATCCCGGAGAACGCGCCCCAGGACCCTGACAGTTATGAGGAGTTGATGAAGGATATTGAGAGAGTCATCATGCCGGGTAAGAAAATGCAACCAACCAATCCATTCTTTGGCTTTGGAGGGCGCGCAGGCACCCCACAAGAAATGCTCCTATTGCAATTTAAACACAACCCCTTGCCATGGATGTGAACATTGGGCTGGAAATATAAACACATAAAAAATAAGATGTTTTGGACGGAATAAGAGTGTGGGCGAAAGCTTTTGGCCACTTGTTATCGGGAACATTTTCGAACAAAGATCTGTGAAATGATCTGTAACAATAACATTGGCAAAGTTTTCTGTCATTTGCAAATAAAAATCTGCTGGGAGGATTTCAATGGGTCAAACAGTATCTGTGGGGGCAAAAGGATAGTCGAGGTTTTTGATCAAGACCTTCCATTGACATGGCCCTCTGCGTTTCTCCACCAGTTTGTTTTTTTTAATCCAGATTAAAGCAACCAGTCTTCTATGGCTACATTTTCTGCCGTATGCTTGGTTTTTATTCAATGTGATCATTATGGTGTATTTCTCCATGTCATTCCCTGGCACAGTCCTTATTTCCATGCTTAATTTCCTGCTGCCCAGTCCTTTCCCAGTCTTCTAAGCAATATGCAGTCTGGAGCCATCGGCTGCATTCGTTATTCCTGGGTATGACTCTCCCTGTGTTATTCTGACTTTAAAATATAGGATAGATAATTTGATAACTTTATATAGTGTCAAGCATTTAAACATGACGATGTACATAGATAAATCTATTTATTCTTAGTTCAGTGCACACCAAGCATTTTTTCTTCTCCCAGTTTAGTTTGATTATTCACTTTTAATCAGAAACCTACAAATTATTTTCTATTTTGGTTAATGATATGGCATTGACCATGCTCCCTACATTCATGTTCCTCCCAGATGCTAGGCACCAATAACTCTAACTGTCATTCTGTATATCAGGAAATGGCTGAGGATGTACAGAGGTCGTTCCATTTGTTTAATTATATTGAATGCAACTTTTAAATTTGCAGATATATCAAAGTTTTGAGCCCTTAGTAAATTTTAGATAAAATAAGAAATATACAGAGCATGTTGAACAATGAGGACAAGATTATTCTCGCCTCAGTCTTAAATGGCCTCCCCTTTATTCTAAGGTGGCCCCTGGTTCTGGACTCGCCCAACATTGGGAACATTTTTCCTGCATCTAGCTTGTCCAGTCCTTTTATAATTTTATATGTTTCTATAAGATCCTCCCTCATCCTTCTAAACTCCAGTGAATACAAGCCTAGTATTTTCAATTTTTCCTCATATGACAAGTCCGCCATCCCAGGGATCAATCTCGTGAACCGACGCTGCACTGCCTCAATCACAAGGATGTCCTTCCTCAAATTAGGAGACCAAAAGTGTACACAATACTCCAGATGTGGTCTTACCAGAGCCCTATACAACTTCAGAAGAACCTCTTTACTCCTATACTGAAATCCTATTGTTGTGAAGGCCAACATTCCATTAGCTTTCTTCACTGCCTGCTGTACCTGCACGCCAACTTTCAGTGACTGGTGTACAAGGACACCCAGGTCTCTCTGTACCTCCCCCTTACCCAACCTGACCCCATTGAGATAATAATTTGCCCCCTTGTTTTTGCCACCAAAGTGGATAACCTCACATTTATCTATATTATACTGCATCTGCCACGCATCTGCCCACTCACTCAACCTGTCCAGGTCACCCTGCAACCTCCTAACATACTCTTCACAGTTCACACTGCGACCCAGCTTTGTGTCATCCACAAACTTGCTAGTGTTTCTCCTAATTCCCTCTTCCAAATCATTAATATATATGGTAAACAGTTGCGGCCCCAACACCAAGCCTTGCAGCACTCCACTCGCCACTGCCTGCCATTCTGAAAAGGACCCGTTCACTCCTACTCTTTGCTTCCTGTCTTCCAAGCAATTTTCTATCCGTCAACAGCCTACACCCAATACCATGTGCTCTAATTTTAGTCACCAGTCTCCCGTGCTGGACCTTATCAAAGGCTTTCAAAATCCAAGCTGACTTAGACTAATCCTTTTACTGCTCCAAATGCCCCATTATTACCTCTTTAATAATTGCCTCCAGCATCTTTCTAACTGGTCTGTAATTCAGCCTCCAGCATCTTTCTAACTGGTCTGTAATTGCCTCCAGCATCAGGCTAACTGGCCTGTAATTCCCCGTTTTCTCTCTCGCTCCTTTCTTGAAAAGTGGGATAACATTATCTATCCTCCAATCCACAGGAACTGATCCTAAATCTATTGAACATTGGAAAATGATCACCAATGTGTCCACTATTTCTAGTCACCTTCCTGAGGACCCTGGGATGCAGACCATCAGGCCCAGGGGATTTAGTCCCATTAGCCTACCCAATATTATTTCTCGCCTAATGAAAATTTCTTTCAGTTCCTCTACCCTGTCCTCCAGTACTTCTGGAAGATTGTTTGTGTCTTCCTTAGTGAAGACAGATCCGAAATACCTGTTCAATTCTTCTGCCATTTCCTTGTTCCCCATAATAATTTTACCCGTGTCTGCCTTCAAGTGACCCACATTTGACTTTGCTAACCTTTTTCCCTTCACATATCTAAAGAAGCTTTTACTGTCCTTCTTTATATTACTGGACAGCTTCCCCTTGTACTTCATCTTTTCAGCCCGTATTGCCCGTTTTGTTTCCTTCTGTTGTCCTATGAAAGTTTCCCAATCCTCTGGCTTCCGGCTACTCTTTGCTGTGTTATACTTCTTTTCTTTTATTTTTATTTTATCCCTAACTCCTCTTGTCAGCCATAGTTGCCTCCTACTTCCCTTAGAATCTTTCTTCCTTTTTGGAATGAAATGATCCTGCATCTTCCGAATTATGCCCAGAAATTCCTGCCATTGCTGTTCCACCGTCATTCCTGCTAGGATCCCTTTCCAGTCTACCTTGACCAGCTCCTCCATAATGCCTTCATAGTCCCCTTTGTTCAACTGCATCACTGACTTCCGATTTAAACTTCTCCTTCTCAAATTGGAGATTAAAACTAATCATATTATGATGACCTCCTCCAACCGGTTCCTTTACCTCTAGTTCTCTTATCATATCTGGTTCATTGGACAACACTAAATCCGGAATTACCTTTTCTCTGGTCGGCTCCATACAAGCTGCTCTAACAATCCATCTCGGAGGCACTCTACAAACTCTCTTTCTTGGGGTCCTGAACCAACCTGATTTTCCCAGTCTTCCCAGCGAGGAGGGAGACGTGCCAAAACACTCTCGGCAGACCTGCACCGCAGCCACGATCGATCCCGTCTCTCCGGCGCTGCAATCGCTGCCGAACTGCCACTGGACCATCCCCGTTCCCACCCGAGAGCCTCCCCCTACGCCCGGAGTCAGGAGTCAGATGGGCGCGGCGCCCCCAGGTCCACAGCCAGCGCAGAGAAGCAGCGCTAAACCCAGCTCAACTGCCTGTCCCGCCAGGTTAACCTACAGGTTAACCTACAGCCCTGTCTGGATTGAGACAGGGCTGTAGGCAAGACAGGCAGTTGAACTGCATTTAACGCTCGATTGAGCTGAAATTACCGTTCACTGGGCCTCTGAAGCCACGCGCTTGTGAGTGTGCACATGCACGTGCGACCGCCAAGATATTCCGTCCCCCGGTCCCCACCATATTTTGATAGTGATTTCCATGCCTGACAGGGACGGCCAAGGCAGCGATGATGCCGGTGTTGTCCGAGGAGCGCTGGCCTTCCTTCCCACCTCCTCTGCTCCTTCCTCTCTCTCTCTCTCTCTCTCTCTTGTACGCCCCCCTCCACTCCCCTTATCCTGAGACCCCTCCTCTCCATCCCACACTGATCCCCATTCCTGCCTCCATTCAGTCCTCACTGATATTCCCTGTGCTCCCCTCCTCATCTACTCCCCCCCCCCCCCCCCCCCCTCACATCTATTCATCCTGCACTGATCTCCCTATCCACCTCGCATTGATTCTCGTGCCACTCTCCATCAATCCTACACTGGTCCCCCAATTCATCCTGTACTGACCCCCCTTCCCATCCATCCTGCACTGCTCCTCCCCTTCATCCTGCACTGCTCCCCCCATCCATCCTGCACAGATCCCCCCCATTCAACCCACTGTCATCCCCCGCGCTGCTCTCCCCTCACAATTTTACTTCGGAGTCACGTGAGTGACTACGTGAAGAAGGCCCGCCTGGCGCTGGAACGGCATTACGTCGACGCTGACGGCAGAAGCAGGAGCTGCACAGGCAGCTCCTCGACAGCGGTAGGTACGGAATCGGCAGGTAAGTGCAGTTGAAAAATGTTTAGGAAGTCTGGAAAACTCCGTGCCTGGTGTATTGAACCAGGATTTTAAATGAATTTAAAAACAAAGTAGAAGTTAAAATTAGAAC
This sequence comes from Okamejei kenojei, assembly GCA_035221665.1. Lineage (NCBI taxonomy): Eukaryota > Metazoa > Chordata > Chondrichthyes > Rajiformes > Rajidae > Okamejei > Okamejei kenojei. The sequence continues at coordinate 92,441,275 of CM069132.1, forward strand.
AGAAATACTCTGTTAAAACAACGGAGTTTGGAAAAGAACGTCCCGGGGGAATACCCAGCGATCGGGACGAGAGATTAATTACGGGGCCGGTTCCGATACTGGTACCGTTAAAAATATGGTAGGGAGGTTAAGATGCTCCACAATCTTTTGGCAGGGGGGGGGGGGGGAATTTTAAATAAGTCAGAAAAGCTGTAATTTAAAAAGTTAATAAATTTCACGATATGGAGAAAGTACTCCAAAATATTAAAAAAATTAAAAAAAAGAGACAAGGGTCACAATACCCAAACAGTTTCCCAAAAAAGACCCTGAGGGGCTTGAATATACAGAATATGGCTATGTGCCAAATTGGGAATTTGAAACTCCGGACCCAGGATTTAGGGTGGAGGAAGTCTCTTTGGATATAATTCCAAGTGGATCAGGGCTGCAAAAGACAGACCCTGCAAGTGGTGATGTGGATTATGAATGCACACCACAAATAAAAAAGAGAAGGCCAGATGTGCCTGAGATAGCAAAAGATTTTGCTATATCTGAAGGAAGTGGTGAGGCTATGGAAGAAAACCTAGCTGCCAACATTAATTATATGGTATCTCACCAACTTCAAGAATACGATAAAACTTTTATGTTTTATTACGATGTCAACGGTAAATCCGTTTATAATATCCATGTCTCAAATTATATGAGATATAAGAAATACAATTTCAAAGTATTTCAAAATGGTGCAAATAAGTAATACTTTCAAAATAAAATAAATTGCCATCAGTTGTGGAGCTCAATGGGAAGAAATATATATAATTTACCAAATCTGCACTATAGGTTCGCAGATCAATACAAATCAGGTTATATTAAACTCCTGATTATTATGGAATAAACCTGCCTTATGATAAATCAAAGATATTAATTACAAAAGAACAGACTACTGATCTTTAAACTTTGGGGGGAAAAACTATGATCCAATGAAAGATTTGATAATGGATCAAAACAAAGGCAAAGATCTTTAAACTTGGGGGGAAAAAACTATGATCCAATGAAAGATTTGATAATGGATCAAAACAAAGGCAGAAGTGGTATAATCCAACATAGCCTTATCCAAACCTATATAATTGGGAAAAGAAGGCTTGAAGTACGTTGAAGAGGTGCAAACATCTGGTTACAAAATAAGTTCATGAAATCTCCAATTATGGGGGATTACAGGTGTATTATGATTATTAATTTAATATAACTAAGGAAGGATTGGTTCACCTGTATAAGAAAACTTTAAAAATTGATTTTAGGTTTGCACTCAAAAAGTAATTTCAATAAAGAAGGGGTACGTACATGTATATTATAAAATTACATCAGTGTAAAGATTTCATGGTATAAACCATATAAAACATCATTTTATATACACTTTCACAGTGTAAGAAAATGGAAACATCTAGAACATGGAAATACAGTTGTGATTAACAAAGTGTTAATCAATATTACAGGTGCTTGAAATTAATTAAAGTGGGTCAAGCTGTGCAAGTTAAAACATTGTCCAAAGGATCAAATCAGTTCAAGGCTGTTAAACAGAACACTGAAGGAACAATTATACTGATAAAAGATCAGCACTTGCACTAATGAGGTCATGGTCATGGGTTATCTCGATTACATTTAAATTGGAAGGTATAAGAGTCAGCTGCAAATTAGTGCTGCAATTACAAACCTGGTGAAAGGTAAGGACCTGACCCATTACATAAAGCATATGCTTAGGTATTAATAAAATATTCATAAATTACTATTCTGAATTTAGAAGTAATTCAAGCACCATAAGGGAGGGAAAAATTGTTCCATGATACAAATATGTCTAATTGTTGTTGACATGCTTTGTTCCTCCATTAGGTTAGGTAAAGAATAAATAAAGTTCCAAAAGAAGGAATACAGAAGGTTATAAGAATATGTATGCCCTTGTGAAGAGGCTTATGCAAATATCAAATGATACGTTATCATTATTAAAGTAATGTAAAAAAGGTTCACAAGCTGCTTCAACTATAAGATTAACAGCTGTTGCAAACTGAAGCAAGTGTTACAGATGATATACAGCTTCTGTGAATGTTTGGGTAAAGATAAGAATATTATCTATTCTTATAACAATAATTGATACGTCTCTTGTTGGGACTGCGGACAATAATACCAGGTGAACATAAATGGTTTGTCCTAAGAAATTTTCCAAACATTCGTATTAATTGTTGAAGTATAAGGAGTTATGGATTAAAGATCGATTGTTTTATTATGGAAGTGTCCATGTCGTATCAAGATGAACAATACCACGGCTGTGGCATATGTTAACAATGGTATCGGAGACAACAAATTTGGGAGAAAAACATATTGCCATTAATTGGATTACTTACGATTAATCTGGTTGTATACAGATTAAATCACCGATCTTTCAAATGTTTCTTGTGGGTCACAAGATAAATCAAATAACAATCATGGGATTATCTGAGTAAACAGATGTGGCATATTTTAAAGTTTAGTCCACCTGTTTATCTCTAAGGAAGAGACAATGGTATCGGAGACAACAAATTTGGGAGGAAAACATATTGTCATTAATATGGATTACTTACGATTAATCTGGTTGCATACAGATTAAATCACCGATCTTTCGAATATTTCTTGTGGGTAAACCAAGAACAGCGAAGGTGGATGCTTTTCTCCCAATTACATGAGGAAAAGATTTCTTTTGTGTTCCTCATTTTGTTTGATAGGGCAGTGTCTGATGAAAATGTAGCGGGACACTGCCAGAGGCATTTTGGTGGCCTAATACGGATCCTTTATGGTTTCATAAATATTGTGTGATGTTGAACTACTAGTGATGATTCATAGTTGCAGCAATTTATTGAAGTCTGAGAAGGGGTCTCGACCCAAGGCGTTGCCTGTCTTCTTTCGCTCTTTGGATGCTGCTGCACCCGCTGGGATCTCCAGGTTTGAGAAACCCTGCAGTAATTTATTGTTGTACAAAAGCATCCATGACATGAAAATATGAATTTGACTATCTGCAGGTTGACCAGACCATTACAACAGCTGATGGTCAAAGAAGTCTATGAATGTTAACTAATATAACAACATATCAATAAAATAATTATGTATAAAGAAGTGTTATACCTGCAATTTGCAGAAATAAGTCTAAAAAAACAATATTTTGTTATAAGAAATTGGAGGTCTGTGTATACAGTAAAGTTATTTTATCATATTAGATATATGTGAGTTCCTTGTGGATTGCATTTTCTAAGTATCTAATTGAAAGAGCCAATAATAGGGCTCAGAGTGTTACCGTCTTATTAACGGACAATATATTAACCAAGAAGTTATCAGATGCATTCATAATATCCCGATATGGAAAGGGATATATATGTAAATGTTAATAAATATATATATATATATATGTATGTATGTGTGTATATATATATATATATGTGTGAATTGATTGGTGAATATGTTAGTTTGTGACTTTATTTGAAGCAGAAATAATATGTGAATGCTTCATTGAGCATAATTCCGACTGGTAACTACGCACTTCGTCCGAGCACGCGTCATGCAAGCCATCTTAAATGAACACCTAAACTGTCATTTGGCAACCTAAAAAGCTGCCAAGGTTGCCCGGCTGGCAACAGGGAAAAAAAGTTAAGCGAGAGCCCTACTCTACCTCGTCAGTCCCTATGTCTTCCCTCGCAAGGTTCTGAATTCCATCCCTCACCAGCAGAGCAACCCCCTCTCCTCTGCCAACCTGCCTGTCCTTTCTATAGGATGTATAACCCTTAATATTAAGTTCCCATGCCCGATCCTCCTGCAGCCACATCTCAGTAATCCCCACAATGTCATATCTACCATCCTCTAACTGAGCCTCAAGCTCATCTACTTTACTTCTTATACTTCGCGCATTCATATACAATATTTTTAATTCCTTCTGCATCTCACCTTTCACATCGATCCCTATTACACTTGGCCATAACCTCCTATCCCTTTGTGAGCTTTCATTCCCGTTAATTCTGGGGTCATTAACTATCCCTTTACTCCCTTTCCCTTTAACTCCGTCCTTGACTATCCCATTTGACACCCCCCCCCCCCCCCCTCCCCCACCTTATTTAGTTTAAAACCACCTGTGTAGCAGTGGGAAACCTATTCAGGTCCTCTATCTCCCTGTTCCTGCTCTCGCCAGCATGAGGAACTGGAAGCAAACCGGAGATAACCACCCTGGGGGTCCTGCCTTTCATCACTTTTCCGAACTCTCTAAAGACACGCTTCAGAATATTCATCCCCTTCTTTCCGACATCGTTTGTGCCAACATGCACTACCACTTCCGGCTGTTCACCTTCGCCCCTGAGGATTTTCTGCACTCTGTCCGTGACATCCTGGATCCTGGCACCAGGGAGGCAGCACGCTATCCTCGAATCCTGTCTGTTGCCACAGAAACCCCTGTCCGTACCTTTCACAATGGAGTCTCCAATTACCATGGCGTTGCCTGATGTCGACCTCTTTGGTTTTGGTTCAACAGCACTTTTTGCTTCGCAAGCCAGTCCGCCGCTCAGTGCGTTAACGTCTTCTGTCCCGACAGCTTCTAAGTGTGTGAACCTGTTCACAAGAGGTAGAACACCCAGGGACCTTTGCATTCCATGTTTCATTTCCCTTTCTCACCGTCACCCATCTTCTCTCTTCCAGTACCTTCGGTGTAACAATCTTACTGTAAGATTCGTTGAGGAACGACTCCGTTTCTCAGACGAACCAGAGGTCATCCATTTGCTTCTCCAGTTCCCCAACACGGTCTTTCAGGAGCTGTAGCTGAATGCACTTCTCACACTTATAGCAGCCAGAGGCACCAGCAGTGTCCTTGACCCACATACTGCAACCATCACACTGAATCAGCTTGCTTGACATCTCCTTCTTTCATCTCTCCCTCTCCAGCGTTTGGTGCGGTGTCCTCCCTCAGCCTCCTCGCTGAAGACGTCCCCGACTTCCTGACTCAGCCAATCAGCTCTTCTCCCTGCTTCTCTTTGTTGCTGCTTGTCCAAGATCCATGTAAGCTCTGGGCTAGCTCTGGGAAGCTGAACACACTTGGACTGTTTTCTCTGGAATGATGGAGGTTGCTCGGAGACCTGAAATTATGAAAGGCCATGTTATGGAAAAAGCCATATTATGAAAAATCAAATACTAGATGGCATAGCATAGCATTTAGGTGAGAGGGGCAAAGTTTACAGGGAGATGTGTGGGGCAGGTTTTTTACAGAGAGGGTGGCGAGCTATTGTACTCTGGTAATTATTGAATTGTTGAGAAGATGGCTCCTTTTTGATGGGGGGGAAATCAATAATCTGGCATGATGGGTGACTCAATGTCTGCTCACAACAGAATGCAGCAATAAATCTGCATGACATCATCTTCTATTAAATGAACAGCAGGAAGATCTGCACTGCACTCCCATGCTCTTTTGTTAGGGTTAATTTGCCTATGTTCTTTTTCTCCGAGTTCATCGCGTGATCATGCAGGATTTCCCTATCAGAGACAATCCCCTCCTATGCACTCTCTGCTGTCGAGCACGCTTCCTCCCCCCCCCCCCCCCCCCCCCCCCCCCCCCACCCCCCCCCCCCCCACCCCTCCCCATTCGTTCACAGTTCTGACAGATGGTGTTGGAGCTAAAACGTTACTCTTTCTCATCCCATGGATGCAATCTGACCTGCTAAGGAGTATTTCCAGCATTTTCTCTTGTTACACGGAACGGTGTTGCAGTCAAATGTATGTAAGTACAGTTTATTTGACGCTATTTCAGCAGCAGAATGACCAACGTTTGATAACCATACAGTTTGCACTGCTGTATCCCAGCAAGACCACGATCCGCAACTCTGCTTAAAGCGGTGGAAAGTGTTTAGTGAAAAGTTCACATGAAAAGGCAAGGAAAATAATGTCAATTACGGAGATTTTAATTTTTTTTTAAAGGTAAATGCATATAGTTACCACCATTAGTTTACTTTAAATCTCACCATAGTTCCTTGGCCTGAAACTCTAATTTTATTTCTCTACACGTATGCTTCTTGTCTTTCTGACCATTTCCTATGTTTGTATTTTCGTTCGATGCTGGTTGGTTAATACTAGTAATATCCGACCTCTCGGTCCTGGGCCTCCTCCACGGCTAGAGTGAGCAACACCGCAAGTTGGAGGAACAGCACCTCATATTCCGCTTGGGGAGTCTGCATCCTTTGGGCTTGAACATTGAATTTTCTCTATTCTGTTAACCCTTGCTGTCTCCTCCCCTTCCCAGCTCTCCCTCAGCCCTTGGGCCCTGGCATTCCCTCTCTCTCTATCTCCCTCCCCCACCCTAGTCGCACCAGCTTCTCATTTTCACACCACAAACAGCTTACAATGGCTTGTTCCCTTTATCATCGATACTTTTTTGCATATCTTTCATCATTGTTCTTTATCTCTCCACATCACCGTCTATATCTCTCGTTTCCCTGATCCCTGACCAGTCTGAAGAAGGGTCTCGACCCGAAACGTCGCCTATCTCCTTCGCTCCTTAGATGCTGCTGCACCCTCTGAGTTTCTCCAGCCTTTTGTGTACCCTCAATTCTCCAGCATCTGCAGTTCCTTCTTTAACACTAGTAATATGAAATATAGTTAAACCCCTGTCCCATCGTACGAGTCCACCAACGAGTTATCCTGAGTTAAAAACAAATCAAACTCGTGGTAATCACGTAGAATGAACGTAGCAGGAACGTCGGAGCTCGTGGATGTAACTTAGCGACTCGTAACGCTAACAGCAGGTACACGGGAAACGTATTAACTCGTGAAAAATTTTCAACATGTTGAAAGATTTCCACGAGTCAAACATACTCTAGAAGGAAAATTTTGAAACGTTTAAACTCGTTGTAATACCATAGTAGCCTGTGAGTTTACCGTGGGTACTCTTACAGCTGGACAGAGAAAAAAAAGGAGAGTTAAAAAAGGTTCGCCAAGTCTGCCTGTCAGGATTGACCCCCTGATGCTGGATACACCTGTAGGCGACGGTCTCGACCCGAAACGTCGCCTATCTCCTTTGCTCCTTAGATGCTGCTGCACCTGCTGAGTTTCTCCAGCCTTTTGTGTACCCTACACCTGTAATAATCTCACTTTGGCTTTTGGAATAGAGCGGGTAATCGCATTAAATTCAAAGCATTTACAGCGCAGACTATTGATACAATCCTCATAATATTTGTCGAATGGGCCCTCTGATATTAATATAAAGCATCTGACAATGTTGCATCAAATAGAATATCCCCTCTAGAAGTTCCTGATCTTCCCCTTCTGCCCCAGTACAAAGTGACTATGTCCTAGACAAGTCTCGTCCATTGAGTGGCTACACACAAATCTTGCTTTTGCCATGCAGAAAAAAAGGTTCTCTTTTTCTTTCGTTGTGACAGGTCACATTCTGCCCCCTTTGTTGTGGGTTTGTTTAAGTAATCCCGCCCCTCCTTAATCTAACACCATTCTTAACACCATTTTTTTGTCTCTGGGTTTTCCAGTTGAACTAATTTGTAGGGGCCCGCAGAGCGAACATGGTGACAAGAGGCTCTGCGTACTAGTGCAGACTGCGCTGGTAACAACTAATATAGCGTTCATCTCACCCGTACATGAAACGTAGTCATTCACTATCAATGCCTAAGATTGAACATCCATTTGTTAGTTTAATAAAAAAGATTCGGGTGATGATTCAAATCTAGAATATTAGTTTCCCAGCATCTCTGGAGAAATGGAATAGGCGATGTTTCGGGTCCAAACCCTTTTTCAGACAGAAGAGTTCCTACCCGAAAATTCCTACCCATTCCTTCTCTCCAGAGATGCTGCCTGGTCTGCTGAGTGTCTACAACATTTTGTGTTTATCTTTGGCATAAACTCTGCAGTTCCTTCCTACACAGTAGTTTCAGAATATTCATCCCCTTCTTTCCGACATCGTTTGTGCCAACATGCACTACCACTTCTGGCTGTTCACCTTCGCCCCTGAGGATTTTCTGCAATCTGTCCGTGACATCCTGGATCCTGGCACCAGGGAGGCAGCACGCCATCCTCGAATCCCATCTGTTGCCACAGAAACCCCTGTTCGTACCTATAACAATGGAGTCTCCAACTACCATGGCGTTGCCTGATGTCTCCCTCTTTGGTTTTGGCTCAACAGCACTTTTTGCTTTGCAAGCCAGTGCGCTGCTCAGTGCGTTAATGTATTCTGTCCCGACAGCTTCTAAGTGTGTGAACCTGTTCACAAGAGGTATAACACCTGGGGACCTTTGCATTCCATGTTTCCTTCCCTTTCTCACCGTCACCCATCTTCTCTCTTCCAGTACCTATGTTGTAACAATCTTACTGTAGGACTCGTCGAGGAACGACTCCGTTTCTCGGACGAACCTGAGGTCATCCACTTGCTTCTCCAGTTCCCCAACACGGTCCTTCAGGAGCTGTAGCTGAATGCACTTCTCACACTTGTAGCAGCCAGAGGCACCAGCGGTGTCCTTGACCTCCCACATACTGCAACCATCACACTGAATCAGCTTGCTTGACATCTCCTTCTTTCGTCTTTCCCTCTCCAGCGTTTGGTGTGGCATCCTCCCTCAGCCTCCTCGCTGAAGACTTCCCCACGGGCTACAGCCAATCAGCTCTTCTCCCTGCTTCTCTTTGTTGCTGCTTGTCCAAGATCCACATAAGCTCTGGGCTAGCTCTGGAAACATAGAAACATAGAAACATATAAATTAGGTGCAGGAGTAGGCCATTCGGCCATTTGAGCCTGCACCGCCATTCAATATGATCATGGCTGATCATCCAACTCAGTATCCTGTACCTGCCTTCTCTCCATACCCCCTGATCCCTTCAGCAACAAGGGCCACATCCAACTCCCTCTTAAATATGGCCAACGAACTGGCCTCAACTACCTTCTGTGGCAGAGAATGCCACAGATTCACCACTCTCTGTGTGAAAAACGATTTTCTCATCTCGGTCCTAAAAGACTTCCTCCTTATCCTTAAACTGTGACCCCTTGTCCTGGACTTCCCCAACATCGGGAACAATCTTCCTGCATCTAGCCTGTCCAACCCCTTAAGAATTTTGTAAGTCTCTATGAGATCACCCCTCAATCTTCTAAATTCCAGCGAGTACAAGCCAAGTCTATCCAGTCTTTCTTCATAAGGAAGTCGTGCCATCCCAGGAATCAGTCTGGTGAACCTTCTCTGTACTCCCTCTATGGCAAGAATGTCTTTCCTCAGATTAGGAGACCAAAACTGCACGCAATACTCCAGGTGTGGCCTCACCAAGACCCTGTACAACTGCAGTAGAACCTCCCTGCTCTTGTACTCAAATCCTTTTGCTATGAATGCCAACATACCATTCGCTCTCTTCACAGTCTGCTGCACCTGCATGCCTACTTTCAATGACTGGTGTACCATGACACCCAGGTCTCGCTGCATCTCCCCTTTTCCTAATCGGTCACCATTCAAATAATAGTCTACCTTCCTGTTTTTGCCACCAAAGTGGATAACCTCAAATTTATCCACATTATACTGCATCTGCCATGCATTTGCCCACTCACCCAGTCTATCCAAGTCATCCTGCAGCCTCCTAGCATCCTCCTCACAGCTAACACTGCCCCCCAGCTTCATGTCATCCACAAACTTCGAGATGTTGCATTTAATTCCCTCGTCCAAATCATTAATGTATATTGTAAATAGTTGGGGTCCCTGCACTGAGCCTTGCGGCACCCCACTAGTCACTGTCTGCCATCCTGAAAAGGACCCGTTCACTGAACACACTGTGTTCACTGAACACGGTGTTCAGCGTTCACTGAAAGCTGAACACACTTGGACTGTTCTCTCTGGAACGACGGAGGTTGCTCGGAAACCTGAAATTATGAAAGGCAAAGATAGGGTATGCAGAATCCCAGGATGGAAAAATCAAATACTAGATGGCATAGCATTTAGGTAAGAGGGGCAAAGTTTACAGGGAGATGTGCGGGGTTTTTTACATAGAGGGTGGTGAGCAATTGTACTCTGGTGATGATTGGATTGTTGAGAAGATGGCTCGTTTTGATGGGGGCAAACAATGATCTGGCATGATTGGTGACTAAATGTCCGCTCACAAAATCCCCATATATCCTTATCTACTAACAGATTGCAGCGTTAATCTGCATGACATAATCTTCTATTAAATGAGCAGCAGGAAGATCTGCACCGCACTCCCATGCTCTTTTGTTAGGGTTCATTTGCCTATGTTCTCTTTCTCCGAGTTCATCGCGTGATCATGCAGGATTTCCCTATCAGAGACAATCCCCTCCCATGCACTCTCTGCTGATGAGCACGCTCCCCCCCCCCCCCCCCCCCCCCCCCCCACCCACTCCTTCACAGTTCTGACAGATGGTCTTGGAGCTAAAACGTTACTCTTTCTCATCCCATGGAAGCAATCTGACCTGCTAAGGAGTATTTCCAGCATTTTCTCTTGTTACACGGAACGGTGTTGCAGTCAAATGTACGTAACTACAGTTTATTCTACGCTATTTCAGCAGCAGGATGACAAAAAGGTTTTTTTGTTTTTTTAATATCTTTATTTATTAGAGGTACCGTAAGTTACATCAGTGTACATCCCATATATAGTATTACAATCATTGTACCCCTTAATTTTTTAAGGCTTTAGAAAAGAAAGAAAAGAGAAAGAAATATCAACAGAGAAAGTAGAAGAGTGAAAAAGAGTTGTGAAAGTGAAATAGCGTGGCAAAGGGAAAGGGAACCCTTGGTTGGAGAGTTAGAGAAAGGAGATTAAGAGATTGACCCTGAAGAGGAGAAAAAAAAGGGAAAGGAAGAGAAGGAAAAAAGAAAATCCAGTTACTTTACCAAGACCTGACATCGGTACTTTTTGAGGTATTCTTGCACCTTATCCTTGTAGTAGATTTATAAATGCAGACCACGTCTTATAGAAAAAGCCTAATTTTCCTGCTAGTCGAAGTCTCATATCTTCCAAATGTAGTGTTTCGAACATAGCTGAGATCCACATATTAACTGTTGGTATAGGAGTATTTTTCCAGAATTTTAAGATTAGCTTTTTTCCAGTTATTAAGCCGTATTCAAATAGTCTTTTGAAACACATTTAATTCAGGGCTATCTTTCGATGTTCCAAAGATAATCCAATCTGCTTTTGGAGTCAGTTTTATTTTAAATACTTTTGTGAACATTTCAAAAATTTCAGTCCAAAATTTTTGAATTTTTGTGCAAAAGACAAATGAGTGCGCTATATTAGCTTCTTGACATTGACATTTATCACATATAGGTGAGACATTGGGAAAAAGTTTACTTATTTTAGTTTTTGAGTAGTATAATGTTTGTAAGATTTTAAATTGTATTAAGGTGTGTCTTACATTCATTGAACATTTATGCACATTTAATAAATATTCTTCCCACCTTTCTTTGGGAATTTTTATACTTAATTATTTTTTCCCAGTCTCTCCTGTACCTTCTCTTGTTGGTATTTCTGTGTTTGGAATAATATTATATATATATGATATTAGGTTTGCTGATTCTGCCTTTGTATTCATTACTTCTACCAGTAAGTCTGGAGGCATATTGTGATAGTCTTGTGCATATTTTTTCAGATAGTCACAGATTTGGAAATATTTAAAATACTGATTGTTTCCCAAATTGTATTTCAGTTGTAATTGTTTAAATGATAATAGTTTTTCCATTTCATACAAATCTCTGAAGATTTTAATTCCGGCTCTTTCCCACTGTATAAATGCTTTATCTATAGTTGAAGGTTTAAACAAAGGGTTTTTACTGATAGGAGATAAGAGAGATAAATTTCTTAATTTTAAATTGTGTTTTATTTGTTTCCAAATTCTAATTGTACTGTGTATAATTGGATTTTTGTTGTAATTTGTATTATTCATCGTCATTGGTGAAAGAAGGATCGCTCCAATATTGTAAGGAGAGCAATCCTCTTTCTCCATAATAGTCCAATCCGGTTGCTGTGGAGAGTTATCCAACAATTGGATCATGTTTCTAATATTTACAGACCAGTAGTAATACATAAAGTTGGGGCGTGCTAATCCCCCTACTACTTTGGGTTTATTCAGATGAGCTCTTTGTATTCTGTGGGATTTATAATCCCAAATAAAATTTGTGATATCTAAGACCAGTTTTTTTTTACACTTCATTTCAGTGGTTATCTTTATGTCCTTGAGTTAGCATTCCGCCGATAAGACATCTCGACAAAGTTCCTTTTTCTGGCAGCATGCCACCATTCTGGGTGCAATAGTAATTCATAGAATCATAGAATCATAGAATCATAGGTGCAGGAGTAGGCCATTCGGCCCTTCGAGCCTGCACCGCCATTCAATATGATCATGGCTGATCATCCAATTCAGTATCCTGTACCTGCCTTCTCTCCATAAAGCCACAATGGCCACATCTAACTCCCTTTTAAATATAGCCAATGAACTGGCCTCAACTACCTTCTGTGGCAGAGAATTCCACAGACTCACCACCCTCTGTGTGAAAAAAGGTCTCATCTCAGACCTAAAAGACTTCCCCCTTATCCTTAAACTGTGACCCCTTGTTCTGGAGTTCCCCAACATCGGGAACAATCCCTTAAGAATTTTGTAAGCCTCTATAAGATCCCCCCTCAATCTCCTAAATTCCAGCGAGTACAAGCCAAGTCTATCCAGTCTTTCTTCTTATGGAAGTCCTGCCATCCCAGAGAGAGAGAGTATCCATAATGTCCATAAAGAGAGAGTATCCATAATATCCATAAAGAGAGAGAGTATCCATAATGTCCAACCTTTCCAGCTAGTCCTTCTGTTCCACGATGGTTAGAGCATATTTGTATGCCTCCTCGGGATTTGTGAACGATTTTTGCTGTTCCTTGTAGGAAATACGCATTCTAGCTGGATAGTAAACACCATATCTAACCTCCTTATGTCCTTGGAGAGCCTGCTTTTCCTTAGAGAACTGATTTCGCTTTTGCATAATTTCATAGGGATAGTCCCTGAAAATTTTAAAAAGTTGTCACACCAAACGTCAGAGGCACTCCATATTTGATATTCCTCATAACTTCTTCCACGTCAGAAATGTCCCTGAATTTCACAATAATCTGTCATGTATGTTCTGAGCCATCCTGAGATTTGTGTTTAAATCTAGGAACTCGGTGTGCTACTTCAATTTTTGGTAGCTTAGGGAGCTTAAGAGCTTCTTTAATTAAGCCTGCAGTGAACTTGCAAATTTTATCTCTCTCGGCTCCCACTGGTACACCAACTAATCTTAGGTTTTGGCGTCTCGAGCGAGCTTCCAGGTCCAGGCATTTGTCTGAAACTTTAGCCAGCTGAGTCGCCATCCGTCGTGTAGCAAGGTCTTGTTCTGACCTCATATTCTTCATCTCCTCCACCATTCTTGCCATCTCTTCCTCCAACTCGTGCATTGATGACAGACAGGTTGAGACAGTGTCTAGCACAGCGCCGAACCTCTTCGTGGCGTCTTCTTCACTCTTCTCAATTCTCTCTGATAGTTCATCTCTCACATCGTCAATTCGTTTATTAATAGTGCCAATCGAATCCTTCACAGACTCAATAACATTCTGATTACAAGCAGTCATATTTAGTATCAGCTTTTCTATCTTTTCCATCATCACTCCCATCATCTGTTCCATCTTTTTTCCATGCACCTTTACATCTTTCAGTTCACTTACCGAAAGCTTTAATTCTTCAAATTCTTTGTCCTTGGCCAAATCTGTCTTATATCTTGTAGCCATGTCGTAAAGCACATTTTCTTCAGAAGCCACTTCAAAAATAAGTTCTTCAGGCTTCGTCCGGCTTCCCCAGGAGTGTTTTGTAACTGCTCTCTGAGTGCTCTTACCAGGAGAAGAATTTTTCATTTAAAGTGCTTTAAGCCTCCGTTAAATTCACAGTACTTACTAATGATGTCATCAGCGCGACGTCCAGAGCCTCCGGTAAGTTTTTTAAATCAGTCCCAACTGGTATACCCGATTTTAACGCGGAAAATCGCAAATTTTAGGGAGTGGAGCTATGTGCAGCGTCTGTTATTGGAACATGACGCCAACATGGTTGAATGACCAACGTTTGATAACCATAGTTTGCACTGCTGTATCCCAGCAAGAACATGATCCGCAACCCTGCTTAAAGCGGTGGAAAGAGTTTGGTGAAAAGTTTACGCGTAAAGGCAAGGAAAATACTGTAAATTACGGAGATTTTAATTTTTTTTTAAAAGGTAAATGCATATAGTTACCACCATTAGTTTACTTTAAATCTCACCATAGTTCCTTGGCCCGAAACTCTTTATTTCTCTACACGTATGCTTCTTGTCTTACTGACCATTTCCTATGTTTGTATTTTCGTTCGATGCTGGTTGGTTAATACTAGTAATATGAAATATACTTAAAATGCTTTATAATTGGGCCGATGAAAGATATCAATGTGCGTCGAATTATATAAAACTGTTCTAAGCAACGGAATTGGACTGGAGACAGAAACAGTTATCCACGAAGGAGATGAGATGTAGCTGTGATCAGTTTAACTTGGCATCATATTCACACAAGCATTGTGGGCCAAAGAGCCTGTTCTTGTGCTGTCAATTTCTGTTCTATGTTTGGAGAGATAAAAACAGAAAACAGGAACAAACTCAGCAGGCCAGGTAGCTTCTGTCCAAAGTGAAGCAGTTAACGTTTAAGGTCAATGCCCTCCACTCCAGTATCTCTCTACCATTGCTGCTTGACCTGCTCAGCGCTCTCAATATTTTCTTTTTTTTAAATTCGTAATTAAATTATCAACTTTTTCTTCACCTGAAGAGAATTGTTCATTTCATTATCGTAATAGATAAATGTAGATTTATGCACACACTGAGCTTTTTTCTCGTTTATTATAATGTTTGCAGTGTACTATGTTTTCATATTCTGTTTCATATCATGTTCGGTTTATACTCTCTGGAATTTAGGAGATTGAGAGGGGATCTTATAGAAACTTACAAAATTCTTAAGGGGTTGGACAGGCTAGATGCAGGAAGATTGTTCCCGATGTTGGGGAAGTCCAGGACAAGGGGTCACAGCTTAAGGATAAGGGGGAAATCCTTTAAGACCGAGATGAGAAAGACTTTTTTCACACAGAGAGTGGTGAGTCTCTGGAACTCTCTGCCACAGAGGGTAGTTGAGGCCAGTTCATTGGCTATATTTAAGAGTGAGTTGGATGTGGCCCTTGTGGCTAAGGGGATCAGAGGGTATGGAGAGAAGGCAGGTACGGGATACTGAGTTGGATGATCAGCCATGATCATATTGAATGGCGGTGCAGGCTCGAAGGGCTGAATGGCCTACTCCTGCACCTAATTTCTATGTTTCTATGTTTCTATGTTGTGCTGCTGTAAGTAAGAATGTCATTGTTCTATCTGGGACATTTGACAGTAAAATACTCTTGACCCTTAGATTTCCCATTAGCTTCTGAGGCAGGGGTTTTGTTTTATGTTTTGGACATTGTCACACATCCCTACCGTATAGTAATATGTTGAACCTTCTGATGTTTCTTTCAGTTGAACTAAAGCGCAATGGACTGCGAGGAGTTCCGTGCAAGGGGTAAAGAGATGGTGGACTTCATCGCAGATTACCTGCAATCCATCGAACAGCGTCCAGTCTACCCGGCGGTGCAGCCCGGGTACTTACGGCCTCTCATCCCGGAGAGCGCGCCCCAGGACCCTGACAGTTATGAGGAGCTGATAAAGGATATCGAGAGAGTCATCATGCCGGGGGTAAGCAAATGCAACAACCAATTAATTCCCTGGCTTTAGAGAGCGCCCAGGCTCTCCCCCATAAGAAATACTGCTATTGCTATTTTAACACAACTCCTTGCCATGGATGTGAGAATTGACTACATGAGGACGAAAGCTATTGGCCAGAAGTTTATCTTAAAAAAAAAAGAAAAATTATATGTGAATTGATTTGTAACAATAACATTGGCAAAGTTATATGTCGTTTGCAAAACAAAACTGCTGGAGGATATCAGCGAGTCAAGAGGCATCTGTGGAGCAAAGGGATGGTCGATATTTTGTAACAATACTTTCCTCAGATACTCTGAGTTCCTCCAGCAGATTGTTTATTTTGGCTCAGAAACTGCAGTATCGTATGTCTCAGTTTTCTATCGTTTGTTTGGATTTTATTAAATTTTTTCTTTGTTTATTTTTTTTCTCCCAGATCACCCACTGGCAAAGTCCTCATTTCCATGCTTATTTTCCCAGTGGTCATTCCTTTCCAAGTCTTCTGGGGGATATGCTGTCTGGAGCCATTGGCTGCATTGGCTTTTCCTGGGTATGACTCTTGCTGTGTTACCTTTGTTTTAAAAATTAGGATGGATAGTTTGTTAACTTAATGTAGTGGCAAGCATTTGGCTTGTCAAATCATCTCAGCACGGAAATGTATGTAGGTAAAGCTCCTTTCCTTAGTTCAGTCAACTGCCTGTATACCTCTTCAGTCTTCTTCTTCAGTCTGAAGAAGGGTCTCGACCTGAAACGTCACACATTCCTTCTCTCCAGAGATGCTGCCTGTCCCGCTGTTACTCCAGCATTTTGTGTCTGCCTGTGTACCGAGTTAATTTCTCCTAATTTATTTTGAATATTCAAATTGAATCAGAAATCGACAAGTTCCTTTTATTTTGGTGGCAAATAAATAGTTTTGATACCCAGTTCTGGGTTAATGTAGCTCCCAGACTCAAGGAAACAATCAATCTAATTGTCACTCCATATATCAGGAAAAGACTGAGAATTTACAGAGGTCCTTTTATTTGGTTGATTACATTGAATGAGAGCTGTAATTTGCAGATATATCAAAGTTTTGAGCGCTTGATCCATTGGCTCAAATCTTATTTAATTTTAATTGACAATACATGATTGCAAACAATCTATTTACAGATACATGATAAGGGAATAACGTTTAGTGCAAGGTAAAGTCAGCATAATTTGATCGTCCAAGGACGATCAAAGAAGTAGGCAGTAGTTCACCACTGCTCTATGGTTGTGGTAGGATGATTCAGTTATCTGATAACAGCTGGAAAGACACTGTCCCAGAATCTGGTGGTGTATGTTTTCACACTTCTATACCTTATGCCTGTTGGGAGGTGAGAGAAGAGGGAGTGGCTAGGGTGTGACTCGTCCTTGATTCTGCTGCTGGCCTTGCAACGTAAGGTTTAACTGGAATCAATAGAAGGGAGTTTGCTTTGTGTGATAGTCTAGGCTGCGTCCACAATTTGCTACAATTTCTTGCGGTCTTGGATGGAGTTGTTTCCAAACCAAGCTGTGATGCTTCCTGATAAAATGCTTTCATCTGTAGAAGTTGGTGAGAGTCATTGGGGACATGCCAAACTTCCTACGTTTTCTAAGGAAGTAGTGTTGGAGTGCTTTCTTGGACATTGCTTCAATATGGCTTGCCGTTGTTGGTGATATTGAATCCAAGAAATTTGAAGTTTTCAATCATCTCTACTTCGGAACCGTCAATGCAAACTAGGATACTGCTGACGTCGATCACTATCTCCATAAATGAATGCGAAGGGAGTGTGGGAACTGAGATCCCAGTGAATGGAAGATATTCTGGGAAACTGAACCTCAGAAACTAGATGGGGAAGGAATGTGGTATGCAGAATATTGGTGAGTGGGAAGGGAACGCAGGAAGCAGGTGGCTACAGAATCTGATGGGAGGGTGAGAAAGATCACCTGTTGTGCACAACCAACCATCAGGTGATCAGATGGTTGATTATCACAGTTTTATTGTACGGTTTCATCTAAGTTGCCTGACATGCAACAAGGCAACATTGTGACTGTAATTTGGGAGGTTTAGTGTTGATTAAAGCACTCTGAGGCAGCCTGAGGCTGTGAAAGGAACAGTACGAAAAACTTCTCACTTTCTGTCCCATTTCCAGTTTAATTGACCCATGTTCCCCAAATAAGTCCCCATCAACACACCACACCCCTTAATCATCTGTGGTTGAATATTCACCCAACTGTCTAACTACGCCTGCACCTGACTGACTGTAGAGGAGGTTAACATTCTATTCTTCAGTTTTTCTTCACTCTCTCAGGGAGGCAGTGTGGCACTTGGTGTGATCAATACTGTAGCAGTTCTACTGGCAGCTGCTTTCCTTGATTATTAAAGTGACCTGCTCCTCTCGATCTGAAATGCAGTTGATAATTACAACCATAAATGCTGGACAACTTGCTCTTTTGTGATACTTCTTTATGACACTGAAGGTATTCAAATAATTACAAGCCTATTTCAGTTATGGATGAATTTCCATGGCACTTGCCCCAAAATGGAATCATGATTACCGTATAAATTCAGCAGAAACCTCAGTTACGTTTTGCAAAGCAGGAGACATCTTTAGACATTTTATTCCATGTACCAGCAGTGGGTTTTTTTAATGGACTAACTAGTAATTTATTCAATGGTAATCTTTTAAGAAAATGTTGACTTTGAATAACATTACAAAGTCCACGGTACTGACTGAGTAAAGGTGAGGTGTAAGTGATCGTTTGTTTCATGCTTTAGGCTGCAAGCCCTGCACACACCGAGTTGGAGATGGTGATGCTTGACTGGTTGGGGAAGATGCTAAAACTTCCTGAAGAGTTTATATTTGGGACTGGAGGGACAGGTGGTGGAGTGATACAGGTAAGAACAAATGAGGTTTAAGTTTTTTATTGCCACATGTACCAAGGTTCAGTGAAACGCTTTGCTTTGCATGCTATCCAAAGAGATCAAATATACCATACATAAATACAATCAAGTAAACCAAACATAGATACAATCAAGTCAAACACAAGTACATTAGATAAAGGGGAAGATACAGAATAATAATAATAATAATAACTTTATTACGGACTCAAGGTCCAGACAAGGGGCAACATTACATTAAAAATGCATTGCATCTCAAATATCATAAATATATATAAAATCATGGTAAATCACATAAAAACATCATAATTTATATATCTAAAAAAAACCCACAATACTTAAGTTAAAAATCCAGAGTAAAAAATGATCAATGTTGTACAACGAGACAACGATACCAGCGTCTCCACAACTGGGATTCGTAGCATGTAGTGCTAACCCTTATGTTTGTCAAGGCCACAATAAGCACATTTTTTAGTCATTTATCCTGCAAATGAATTTATACATGTGGTGTCTTAGGATAGCTTCTAGAGTACTGACTCCTGCAGCCACAAACATATTACTGGCACTACACCATCTTGGTTGCCTTAGCAGTGTTCTCATGGCATCATTATATGCAACCTTTAGTCTCTGCATACTTGTCTTTAAATAGTTCGACCACAGGTGCGCAGCGTAGAGGGGTGTGCAGTATGCTCTAAATAGCGAAATCTTCACCACATCTGCACACGCAACAAATTTACGCAAGAGGATATTCACCTGTATATACAGCATGCGTCGTTGCCTATAAATATCCTCATCGTCTGTTATTTGTTCTGTAATAATATGCCCTAGATATTTTATCTTATTACAGACACTAAGATTGTTGTCAGACAAGTTAAAATCAGGATATTTTAGGCTTTTATCCTCTTTGGTTCTACAGACCATAACAGCACTCTTACTAGCATTATATTTAATGTCATGTTCCAAACCACACACGGAACATGCAGGAAGGAGCTGCTGGAGACCAGCGCTAGATGGACTAAAGACCACAAGATCATCTGCATACATAATATGGTTCACTAAAATATTACCAATCACGCACCCAGTGTTACAGGCTTTCAATTGTTTAGACAGATCATCAATATATAGATTGAAAAGGACTGGGGACAAAATTCCCCCTTGTCTAACACCATTTCTAACCCCAAATGGGGCTGAGACCCTATTGCCCCATTTTATTTGCAGAGTCTGGTGGGCATACCAGTAGGCCAGTATTCTCACAATGTATTTAGGCACCCCTCTTTGACGCATTTTACCAAACAGCTTTCTGTGATTAACACGGTCAAAGGCTTTGTAAGCATCAATAAAGCACATAAGGATTGAAGAGTTTTTGCCTCTATATTTGTTTACAATCTCCTTTAGGGCATATATGCATAAGTCAGTGCCATGTTTAGCTTTAAAGCCAAACTGGTTATCTGTGGAGCTAACAAACTCATGTATTCTATCCAGCAGAACTCTTTCTAAGACTTTTGACAATATGCTGGCTAAAGCTATGGGCCTGTAATTATTTAAACTGCTTACTGCCAAACATAAGTACATTAGATAAAGGGGAAGATACAGAATGCAGAATATAGTTCTCAGCATTGTAGAGTATTGTGGTGCGTCAGTTCCATAGATAAAGTCCTCAATGTCCTCAATAGGGGAGAGGTGAATCAGACAGTACCCTAGCTTATGGCAGAACGATTCACAAGACTGATAACAAAGGGGAAGAACCTGTTCCTGAGACTGGTAATCCGCATTAAATACTTTAAAATATTCTGTCATATCTTAGTTTTTCAAAACTGCTTGAAAAATAATGGGGAATTCTAAGTACCAGATATTATGAGTATGCCAATAACAACAATCTCTATGATAAGTAGAATTTCAAATTACCACCATTTGCACAGCTACATCATCATATTTGCAAAGACATGCATTTATCATCAACCTTATTATTTGCTTCAAGAAGTATGAATAAATTTCTCTGAATGCTGTTACTCGTGTATTTTAGAATGGAATTGATTGCCAAGATAGTAGTGGAACTGTTGTTAAAGATAGAGTGTCAGACAACATTTTCGTTTTCAGGAGTCAGCATGGATCTGAAAATGATAAGATGAACCTGGCATTTTTTAAAAGAAGAAATTATTAGAATAGTGTAAGGGAATGTTCATCAACATTCATTTCATGCCATCCGGAAACAATTAGATAAGACCCCTCGTAAGAAAATTGGCTAATTTAGTCCTGGCATTCAATTTCATTCTAAAAGTTCAATTAATCAGTTGCTACTTAATTGTCCACAGTAAAGCATTCTTCATATTTATATAATGTCATTAACCCAAGAAAGAAATCTTCTATAATTTTGAAAAATGAAAGGTTGGCAAGGAGTGATTTTTACATTTATTTAGGGCACAGCCAGTGAAAGTACACTGGTGGCACTTCTTTCTGCAAGAAGGAAAATTGTCACACAAATTCAGACAAAAGATCCTGCTGCAGAAGAAAGAATGATCATGTCTAAACTGGTGGCCTACACATCAGATCAGGTGAGCACCACTGTCATCTCTCTGTGTCTCTTTGTTGAACTGATCCAATCAAAGATGAAATGATGATATTAAGTTATCTGTAAGGTATTTGTGATATTTCGTTAGAAAACCTCTGCACGGTGGTTTTGTGATTAACCGAATTTAACTGTTATAACATGTATAGTTGAAACAAATTAGTAGATTTACTGGGATTTAAATTATTTTGCGCAAAGGTTTTGCCACAAACATGTTGGAATTTTCATGCAAGAATTCATGACAGATTATGGCAGAAACCTAAACAGTTAGGTTTCTGCCCTTGTTATCAACATCTTAAATGATAAACTTGGTGAGGAGGGGCTAGTTATGGAGGAGGAGGGGAGGGAGGGAGGGAGGGGTGATGAGCAGGCAAAACTTCCCATCCCACATGGCGTGGAAGCATGCCTAAAATATTCCTGATCCCCAGAGAATTCTTTAGATTGGGCCTTTTGTAGACCATATGCTATAGGCGCAGAGAAAAGGCATAGCTTTGGTTATACATGCTTTCAGTACTTATATCTCAAAGTTAAAAAAAAATAACTGATAGTTCCAGAGGAACTACTGAGAAGGAAGGAACTTTAGCACTGAACTTGGAAAAGACGTCCCTCTTCAGTTTGATCTGCCTCCAGCTCTCACTCTCGGGGAAACATTAATTAAAGCAGGAAATGTTGGTATTGCCCGGTAGGTGAGGCAACATCTGTTGAGAAAAATGGAGAATTAACATTTTAGATAAACGGTCAGCTTTTCAGTATCTGAAGTGTTTTGCTCTTGAAGTGTTAATATGCATCCTGACAGTAGGAATAGTACCTATTAAAGGCGTGGATGTGCAATATTCAATAAGGGTGGCGAATCTTTGGAATTCTTTGTCACAGAAGATTGTGGAGGCCAAGTTGATGCATACTTTTAAGGCAGAGATAGATAGATTCTTGATTAGTATGGGTTTTCGGGGTTTATGGGGAGAAGGCAAGAGAATGGGGTTAGGAGGGAGAGATTGAGCAGCAATGATTGAATGGCGTTGACTTGATGGGCCGAATGGCCTAATTATGCTCCTATCACTTATGACCTTAATATTGTTGTTTGAATAATCCCATCCCTATGACTCTAGAAGTGACTCTAAAATATTATTACCACCTGTTCAACTTTATTTCTCCCACTGGAACAAACACATTAATTTCAATTATTTAGGAAAAATGGGAGTTACAGCCAGAGAAGGAAAAAGTGCAAACTAATTTAAATGAATTTTGAGAGCAATACAGTTAGGCTTACGAGCAGGTAATAACCAAACTGGAGAATGACTATTATATGGCAGCCATTGATACTTTTTTCGACAGGGTATTCCAATAAATAACGGAGGCAGTGACCCAGAAGGCAGTGTTAAAGTCGGATTTGCTACAAACAGATAACAACACAAAACTTAATAATACAGTAACATCTTTATTTTGCCAGGTGTGTGTGGGAGGATAGGCTCTGAGTATGACAATACAGACTACAAAGCTCCTCGTGTTCCACACCAAGATGTAATGTTCAATCACATGTACTTATACCCCAATAATCAGCAATTCAGCAATTATTTATCTTAGAGAACATTGTACAGCCTCTTGCCCTGTCCACATAGGGTAATATAAAAGATTGGCAGTTTCTTTCGATAGAGGAAAGGTTATGCCCATATATGGTTTTGCTCGAAGAAGCTACTTCTTATTTTTGCAGATTCAAGCGGCCGTGTTTTTTGACCTTGTTGATTCAGTGTCTGTACATTACAATCTCTAGAGCAAGAGTAAAGAGCGAGTGTTTTGAACATCTTTCTGAATGTTTATATCGGAAGGGCAAAACATCTAGTGTTTTTATATTGTAATCTTGCCAGTGCTGGACAAGACATCTTGTGTGTTTGTACTTCATCTTGTTGAGTGTTGAGAGGAAAGGTTAAGCATCCATTTTGTATACTTCTAAATCTACAGCAGAATCCATTTTGTAACTTGACATCATTTAACTCTTTCAGTAGCAAACTCATTTTTAGATTGTTTACACGATTTTCCCTTATATAAATTAATTCATCAATTAATCTTAAATTTTAATCTGTAGGAAGGAACTGGAGATGCTGGTTTACACCGAAGATAGACAAAATGTTAGAGTAATTCAGCGGGTCAGGCAGCATCTCTGGAGAAAAGGAATAGGTGACCTTTCGGGGCGAGACCCTTATTCAGTTTGAGAGTCAGCCTGATTCTGACCCACTGTGTTACTCCAGCATTTTGTGTCAAAATTTAATCTGTCAGGCTTGAAATTTCATAAAAAGGTAATCATCAGAAACATATTGGTTTGTAGGTTACAGGGAGAAATTTTAGAGGAACTGTACATTGTATAAAATCAAACAAACTAGGACATTTCAGTCATCAATGTGTGATTTCCTATGCATAATAATAATAATAATAATAATAATAATAATAATAATAATAATAATAATAATAATAATAATATACTTTTATGTAATGTTGTCTGACAACATTACATAAAATACATTACATTTAAAAACACCATAAAATACATATAAAATCTTAGTATATCACTTATTAAAGCATCATAAATTATATACATATATAAAAAACACAATGCATGATTTAAAATGGACAGAAAATTGTAATTTGTCAACATCCCATGTTGTGTGCTCTAAGTGCCTTTCCAGTTGGAAATGCCAGATTGCAGAATCATCCCAGCAGAATGGGAAAAATAATTCCACTGCTTTTTCTTCCTTCATTAGACTGTGAAACAGTAACATTGATTTACTTAATTCATTTTCTACCACACACAGAGAAGCATGAGTAAAACAAAGTTCAAAGCTAGAGACTGATTAGCTCCATCAGCTCTGTCAATGTCCTGGATTCGTGGTGCTTTTTATAAATCCAGGATTGCCTCCAGTTTGGTTAAATATGCTGGGTTCCAAGCTAGAAATCAACAAGGTTCATCTTGTTTTAATTCTCATCTTAGAGAGCTTTTAAAGTAATTTACAGGTCTTGTTCAAATATAAAACTATTATTAAAAACAGAAAACACTGGAAATTCTAAGCAGGTCAGCCGGTTTCCAAGGGAAGACTCCTTTGTTCCTTCAACCTGAAACTTTAAAATCCAATTCTCTTGCCAAGGATGCTACCTGACCTGTTGAGTATTTTCATTTTAGAATTTTAGCATGTACAGATATTTAGATTTTCGTAAAACTCTCAACAAATCAGTGTAGAATTAAAAGATCCAATGAGCACACAGAAAAAGCCAACCGGCAGATTGGACTCAGCTTGTCAGGTTGTGAAGATTACTGTTAATTCATTTATCATTTTCATGGAGCATACCCAAGGAGTACAATAGGCTGCTATTTCTCATGTTAAACCATCATAGTTAATACTAGTTTGAATTTCCACTCATGCTGGGCACTAGTTAATCCAAGCTAAGAATTGTGCACATGATGACATTAGATTAATCTATTAAGTTCTCAAGTAGTCTGCTGCCAGGTATTATCAGACTACGGTGTAATGGTTCCGTTGCAGAGATTTGTCAGTAAGCCATTTTCTCCATGTCCAAAATTTTGTTTTCCATCTTTACCAATGTCCTATTGTTCTACTACACTTGCTTTAATCCTTTTATTTCACCTTAATGCAACTCATAATTAACCTAATGGAATATGTACTGTATTCAGACTTTGTAGGATATAATTAAACATTTAATTATTATTATTACTAGCAAGGAAATTGTTTTAAAAATGCATGGGAGAATTTGCGAAATAGTTGAATTTCTGTAAATCAGATCATTCATAACCCAGGGAGCTACTGTCCAGGAAGGCTCCAGGGAACTAAAACGTCTTTCTGTCAGCAATACTTGGGGGAAGGTGGGGCAGACAAATTTTTAGTGAGTTTAATTGTTTCTTAATCATGGTTTTGTATGGCTAACAGTTTTGGGGAGAGATAATGGAGTTGCTAATTATGTTTGTTAATAAACCAAAATTACTTGTATGTCTCCTCCAGTCTCATTATTCTGTTGAACGAGCAGGATTGATTGGTGGCATAAAAATGAGAAAATTATCTACTGATAAGAAATTCAATCTTCGTGGGGAGACACTAAAACAAGCCCTGGAAGAAGATAAAGCTTTGGGTCTCATACCTTTCTTTGTAAGTGAATGTTTCCTTTCTTTCTCGTCAGAATTTACTTTTATTAAACTTCCGAATTTAATTCTCAACATTCTGTCCCTTCCAGACCAAATTTTACTTCGGAGTCACGTGAGTGACTTTGTGAAGAAGCCCGCATACGCGTCTAATACGCCTATGTATGGCACCACAACTGACTGGCAGGCGCGTCGCTCCTCCAGCGGTAAGTTTAAAAGACCGACTGGTAAGTTCTTGAACTTTGTCTGAGGTCGTGTGTTCTATAATTCTTGTTTGCAGCATTGCTACAAGTTGGAACACCAATGGACAAGTCACGAGTGAAGTCTCGACGAGCCGCGGGGAGACCTGCTACAGAAGACCGCGGGACCGCGGGTAGCGGGCGGCCGTCGATTTCGACAGTTTTACCAGCGACTTCAAACTTGGTGTCTCTGGAGAGCACCGTGGCTACCCCGAGAGGTGGGAAAGCTAAACAAAAGTCTGTGAGGCCTATCGACTCGGACGAGTCAGGCCAGGAGGGTACACCTCCCACAATGGATAGCGTCTTTGGACGTCTGTCCCGGATGGAGCACCTCATGGAGAGGATGCTCCACCGAGATATACTCCTAGACATGGAGTCATATCAGAGCGGGTCTCCGTGTGAGCCCGCGGCAGTGCCTGGTTCAGGACTGCATGATGTCTCCCTCTCTGAGGAGGGGAGCATCCAGAGCCAGTTTTGGGCTGGCTCAGAGTTCGGCGGTATGTCCGGGGAGCATACCCCGATGCACGGGCTGCGGCAAACAGAATTACCTGAATTAGCATCGAAATTTGAGATACCACAGCAAATTGGGGAGCCGCTCAACGAATTGGCGGCCAGTATCAACTACCTGGCTTCACACCAGCTCCAAGGGCAAGTAATGGTGGATACGGCCATGAGGTACCACACGCCTGTTAACTGTGGGTCTCTAAAAGTACCAGCTGTAAACAGCACAATATGGAATTATATCGGTGGAGGCATCAGAAACCAAAAGGTAAAACTCCAGAGAATTCTGAGCCTGCTGGCTTCAGGCATCACGGCCTTTGCCGGGTCAGTGGATGGAGGTCCTCTATCGCATGGACAAGATGCGCTGGCATTGTTACGCAATACGCACTTTGAAATAAATTGCTGCCGTAAAAACGGCATCCGCCCGGCCCTGAATCCGAAGTCCGCGGGTTTATGCGGGGCCAGTAATGTGCAGCCACCAAATTACCTGTTTGGGGAAGATCTGGCGAAGCAGGTCAAAGACCTAGATGACGAGGCAAAAGCTGTGGGGCTAATTCGAGCTCTACCAACAAGCAAAGCTTCGTCTTTCCGGCAGCAACACCCCTACGCCTCTACCAGCAGCAAGAGGTTCCCTGAAGCTGGTAGCAGCATGAAGGCTGAGCGTTTTGGGCAAAGGTCTTTTTTAGGGCATGGCCCAGGCCGGCCCACATCGAAGATGCGCAGTTCGCGCACTCCAGCAGCTCTACCCCCCAAACCTCGGGCACGGAAATAAACACAAATCAACCAGTAACCATGGCGGTAGGTGGGTCTGGTTCTTTCTGTAACATAAGGTGTGTGGATCACTCACAATATTGGGGGGAGACTATGCTGGTTTTTGAATGAATGACGTCGGATAACATCAGATTTGTTTATACTGCACAGCGTACAAGGGTTCCAAATTGAATTCCTTTCTGATTTGTTCCCACCCTCACAGCATACACCAAGCTGGTCCTTTATTCATTCACAACAGGAGGGTTTGGATGTACAAGCTGAAATTCAGTTGTTACGTGCAAAAGGGGTAATTGAGAAGTCGAGTCATGAACCTCAACAATTTGTATCCAATATTTTTACTAGACCAAAAAAGGATGGAGGATGGCATGCATCGACCTCAAAGATGCATACTATTTGGCAGGGGCGGAAAACACAGGGGGGCCAGAGGGGACACGTCCCCCCCCCATGTTTTGGGAGGTGGGGGACATCCCCCCCAAGTTTTTGTAAACCGGATTTTAAAATCTCCGCTTTCCACGAGACCGCGAGGTGGGACTGCTGATCGAGGGCGCCGATTGGACGAGGGAGACATCGGTCAGCAGGCAATGGGGGCGGGGCATGATGATTAAGCGCGATGATTGGAGGAGGAGGGAGTGGGGAGGGGGGTGGGACTGAGGATAGAGTGCGATGATTGGAGGAGGGAGACGTGGCACAGACCTGCGCCTCATCCACAGCCAGGATCGATCCCGGCTGGGTCTCCGGCGTTGTCCCTTCCCCACCCGAGTGCCCCTCCCCCCACGGGTGGCCAAAGAGGTCGGGAGTCAGGCGCGAGCTGTACCCCCAGGCCCACAGCCAGCGCAGAGAAGCAGCGCTATACCCAGCTCAACTCTGCCTGGTTAACCTGCCTGGGCTTGCGGGAAATATGGGCAGCGTGGAGAAGCAGCGCTGGTGTCCCGTCATTCCAGTCAGGGCAAGACACGCAGAGTTGAGCTGCATTTAGCTCTGGATTGAGCCTCCGAAGCCTCGCGCATGTGTGAGTGTGCACATGCGCACCCGGCCGCCAAAAAATGGTGTGTCCCCTGTCCTCCGGTCCCCTCCATGTTTTGATAGCGAGTTCCGCTCTTGCTATTCGGTGTCCATTCATAGGGATCACCGGTGGCATTTAAAGTTTAGCTGGATGGGGCAACTATCGCAGTTTAAAGCATTGCCAAATGGGTTAATCTCAGCTCCCAGATTATTTACAAAATTGTTAAAACCAGCTCTTGCGTTATTGCGAGCACTAGGTCATATTGTGATGGCTTATTTGGATGATATTCTGATCAAAGGCAAAACCCTAAAAATAGCTAAATTAGCTATTTCAGACACCAGACTTGTTTGAGAGATTGGGCTTTCTCATCCATCCAATTAAATCCAAGTTGACACCATCTAGGGTTATTGATTACTTGGGATTTACTATTAACTCAAATCACATGTCTGTGACTGCCTTTGGGCAAGAGATTGGAATTAATAGAAGCTTGTAATTATCTCATTGTAAAACAGCAACCTTCTATTCGACAAGTAGCCAGTATAATTGGCAAATTAGTGGCTGCCTTTCCAGCTGCAAAGTTTTGGCCTTTGCATTATCAACATTTACAACGTGCGAAGGAGCAGGCACTCAAATTCCATGCAGGTCACTTCGATTGACCTACGCATTTACCAGCTGTAGCCATTTCATAGTTACAATGGTGGACGGCCAATATTTGGCATTGCTCCAGTAACATTTTGGTCAACAGTCCTTCAATGATATTACAAACTGATGTTAATGCTCTGGGATGGGGAGCTACTGATACCACCTCTAGCTGTGCTGGCAGATGGAATACGCATGAGTAATCGATTCCCCATTTGTATGGTATTAACTACCTAGAGTTGCTGGGAGCACTACGGGTTAAAGGCTTATTGCGGGAACATGCATGATCTGCATGTTCGACTTCAAATTGACAACACCACAGCGGTGGCTTACATTAATCACATGGGTGGAATCAAGTCTGTATCCTGTTATAAATTGGCTAACCTCATTTGGCACTGGTGCATTGCAAAAAATATTTGGATTTCAGCTACCTACCTGCCAGGTAGGCTCAATATGGTGGCGGACACCAGGTCACGGGAATTCAATGACAACACAGAATGGATGTTGAATCATAACGTATTTAATGATATTATCGATCGATATGGAACACCAGATATCGATTTGTTTGCATCTAGACTGAATCACCAGTTACCAAAGTATGTTGCATGGGAACCAGACCCAGGGGCAGTGGCGGTGGATGCATTCTCGCTACATTGGAGAGGAGTGTTCTTTTATGCATTCCCCCCATTCTGCCTCGTCAGTCGTTGCTTGCTGAAGATCAAGCAAGACTCTGCCTCAGGCATTCTGGTAGTGCTTGACTGGCCTACACAGCCGTGGTTCCCAATCCTACTGGGAATGATCACAGAGCCTTTCCTGGCCGTTCCCTGTAACTGGGGAAAAACATCCACTCCATGGCCAAATCAATTTATTGGTTTGCAGAGTCTGAGAAGACCTTTCCGGGGGCTCGGACTATCTGATCGCACGGTGGATGTACTTGCTGCGGCCTGGAGAGACAGTACAATAAAACAGCATATTAAGAAGTGGGAATTGTTATGTTCACAATCTAATATTTTGTACGACACTGCACATGTAACCAATGTATTGGAGTTCCTCTCTCAACTGTACTTTGATCAGAAGTTGAGTTATAGTGCTTTAAATTGTGCTAGAAGTGCACTGTCAGCATATTTATGGCCGGGATCGAGAAACCACTCTGTTGGGTCTCACCCTCTGGTAACGAGATTCATGAAGGGTGTCTTCAACTCGAATCCTCCCAGGCCCAGATATTCGGAAATATGGGACGTTAGCACGGTACTAACAGTGCTTCGCAGATGGGCTCCGGCCACATCTCTGTCCCTGGTCCAGTTCTCTTTCAAGGTAGTGATGCTCATGGCACTGGTGTCAGCACAAAGGGTCCAGTCGTTGCATAAGCTGCAGCTGGATAACATGATTATGTCTGCTAATAGTATCACATTTTATGTGCATGATCTAGTCAAGCAGAATAGACCAGGTACTTCCGGCCTCAAACTACATTTTGTGGCATACCCCTAAGACCTTCAGTTATGTGTGGTCACACACATCCAACAATACATTAAGGTCACTAAGAGCCTCAGGGGCTCGTAACTAGCACTACTTGTTAGTTTCAATAAACATCACAAATAGGTTTCAGTCCAGACCATCTCCAGATGTGTAAAGCGGGTTATGGCTTATGCAGGAGTAGATACTGACATTTTAAAATCTCACTCCACCAGGGCTGCATCTACGTCAGCAGCAAAGGTTATGGACGTCCCGCTGGACCATATCCTAGCAACTGCAGGATGGTCCATGGAGCGCACTTTCCAGACGTTCTATAATAAACCTATCGCCAGACCGGGGGTATTTGCAGACCATTTTAAGTTCCGTTTTATAATTTCCCTTGGATGAGAGGGTTCATTATTGTTATAATTTGTCCATTAAAGCATCAGCATGTTTTAAAAATCTGTCATGTCTGAATGCATTATTCACTCATCCTTGGTCAACCAATACAGTGTGTGGCTTGGAATTGAGTCCACAGCTTGAAATCACAGAGCTTTAAAATCTTCACGAAGTCACTCACGTGACTCCGAAGTAAAATAGTAAGGGTAGACGAGAACTTACCAGTTTGAAGTTTGATCTTTATTTTATGAGGAGTTACGATGAGGGATTACGTGCCCTCCGCTCCCAACCCTCTTAAAGGTCAGCTGGTAGTTCTAGTTTCTTGAATCTTACTATATTCAGTTCAACAACTGTTATTCTGTGATTTCACACCGCTGCTCAAAATTCACATACAATGCATTCGCCATATGTAATTCAGCAGAGAGGGAAATATTCCTGTTTATTTGACAGGGAATAAACAAAACCAGGTGCTTTCTGATTGCTAATTTGTTTTCTATTTTTCTTCTTGTATCTCCAGCTTTGCGCAACACTTGGCACTACTGCCTCCTGTGCATTTGACAACATTATGGAGCTGGGACCCCTCTGTAAGAGATATATATATATATATTTAACATATTTAAATGTACCATTTAAAATATTAAAGTTCAGATCCGGCCATTGATTTAATTTAGATTTTCAGACCTGTAGCTATATATTTTTCAGTGCTAAGTATTCAAACATTTTGATGACACTATTTTGGTTGTCTTACGGTTGGTTATCATTGATCTTCACTATGAACTTGGTACACCCTTACAGAGAAATATTCAATTTATTATGATCTTATTATTGAAAGGAGCATGTCCTTGTATTTACATAACATTGTTAACTGTATTCTTCCTAAAAATGGTTTTGAAAAAGAGATGCATCTTTAAAATTGGAAGAGAAGTTGTGTGATATCTATCTATTCCTCTACCCATCTAATAAAAATATCTACACAGTGATAAATATTCACTGTGGTGTCTCTGCCTCCACACTCCAGGCAGTAGAGTTGCTGCCTCACGGCGGCAGGGATCTGTGTTCAATAGTGAGCTTGGATACTGTCTGTGTAGAGTTTATATGTTCTCCTATTGACTGTGTAGGTTTCCGCCAATATTTAGATTAGTTTAGAGATACAGTACGGAAACAGGCCCTTCGGCCCACCGAGTCCGCGCCGACCAGCAATCCCCGCATATTCACACTATCCTACACACACGAAGGACAATTTTTACATTTACCAAACCAATTTACCTACATACCAGTACGTCTTTGGAGAAGATCGCGGATAAAACACATGTGGTCACGGGGAGAGCATACAAACTCCACACAGACAGCAACCGTAGTCGGGATTGAACCCGGATCTCCGGCACTGTAAGCGCTGTAAGGCAGCAACTCTACTGCTGCGACACCATGCCGCCCCCCTGTACATCTCTTCACATCAATTCTGCCATTAACTGTTTACTGTCTCCTTACATTTAACCACCCAGAGTGCAACACCTCACGCTTGCTCAAATTAAACTCCAGCTGCCATTTCTCCGCCCATTTCAGATTTATATCCCACTGAATATTTTGACAGCCCGACAAAGTTACAGAGCATCCCCCACCAGGTTATCCTTTGTTCCCCCCTCCCACCTCCTCACGGCGGTCCCCCCACGCCGGGTTCTCCTTTGTTCCTCCCCCGGCAGCACCATCCTCACTCCCACATGGTCTGTCCTCGTCCGTTGGTCAGCGCCCACATCAGCTGTCACACCGACCTCTCCACTATCGCCGCCGGGTCCCTCCTTGACGCCTCCGTGGCACCAACCCAGGCCCCAGCTGCGGGCTCTGTCGTCCGAGGCTACATCAGCCGTGGGGTTACGACCCCAACCTGTGATGCTGCGGCCCTGGCTTCTCTGAGGCCACTTGGGACGCGTTGGCGTTATCTCCGCGAGGCTCCACCGCCGCCTAGTTTCCACCACCCCCTAGGCTCCACCACCGCTGCCAAGGCTCCACTGCCACTGCTGAGGCTCCACCGCTGCTGAGGCTCCACCGATGCCAAGGCCCCCGCCACCGCCGAGGCTCCACAGCCACAAGGGTCACCATCACCGATTATTAGACTTTTAAGTGGTTGCCTGGCCGCAATTAGAATGTTGTCAAATCGCAAGGTCTTAATCTCCATAAAGAGACTTGAAGGCAAAAGTTTTGATGTCAAATAGTGTTGCACTGTTGGAAGTGCAGCCTCCAAATTTGATATTAAATTGACTATATTTATTCTCTCAAGTCTGCAAAAAATTGTATTACAATGAAAAAGGATTCAGGTGCCTTTAGGTGCCTCAAGTGCCTGTCACACAACATTGCACAAAGAAAATCGAGTTTTTACATCATTGGTGCTAGGAAGCTTCACTGAGTTAAAATACCTGTTGTTTTTACAAGTAATAACACATTACGTTAAGTTGCACAAGCATTTCATTAGCTATGGAATTCTTTGTAATCTTATATTGTATAAGGTTTTCAATAAAGGAATTTCTCTGTAACTTTCATGCTGTTGTTGCATATGAGAGATGTAACACCACATGTTATTAAAGATTCCTCTTCCGTTCCATGCATTTGTACTTCACTGCGTAGAATATAAAAATTCTATTGCGTCACTGATTAACATTGTATAATATTTCAGGTAATTCTGAAAATATTTGGATGCATATTGATGCAGCTTACGCAGGAAGTGCTTTCATTTGTCCAGAGTTCAGACCTCTTTTAAATGGAGTGGAGGTAAGGGCTTCAACCTTTAATGCACTATTCTGATTTATTTGTTTGTTACGTATCGGGTGACGACCAAAAGAACACTTAACCAATACATATGTTGAGTAATTGAGCTGCCACCATGCAGCCTACCGTGTATTGTTGTTACAAAGAAGACATATCACATAAGTCTACTGGTAAACCGGATCATAGTATGCATCCACAGCAAGATACACACACAGGTACTGAAGGTGCCGTTTGGCAGAATTCCTGCGGACATCTTGTACTGGAAGAACAATATGTTTGAGACAGATCATTGTGTATCTTTCATTGTGTTGATGATCTTCGTGGCTGGGGGTGAACGATTCAATTGTCAGCTCCTTATGCCAGTATACCCACTAAACAAAAATCAGATTCATTTCTGGTTTCTGGAGGGATGGACAGATTGCATTTTGCAATGATCTTTGGCAATGATTCTAGTGCATCATATTAACTAGTAATATGTGAGCACACTGGAATAATTTTGGAACACTTACATAAGCCGATGATTCTGGTAATGATGCTGCATAACTAGGTCTAGTCGTTGCATATATGTTTTACCATTTCTGTTTGTTGATCAGTTTTCAGATTCTTTCAACTTTAACCTTCATAAATGGCTTTTGATCAACTTTGATTGTTCAGCTATGTGGTAAGTTACCCATATTTTGTTTGTAACATATTTTCATCTTCACAAGATATTTCCACTTTAGATGCTTCTTGCCTAGGAACTGAACCCCAGTTTATTAAACATACTTTACAGCAGCAGGAGCAAGGTCTACTGTGCCCCCAAAATTTAATCACATTGATTTCAATAGAATTGAATTTCAGAAAAAGAATAGACAGTGCTGCTAATATGTACAATACCATGTCTAGCATTTTTAACCGAATCTCAATGTTTAGACCAATTTTGGGGTATTTCATTATTTCTGCTTTTATTTCGGATTTGGGGGATCTTAAGTATTTTCCTTTTCCATCATTGTTTAGCTTTGTTTAGTTTAGATATACAGTGCAGAAACGGGCCCTTCAGACCACTGAGTCCGCGCCGACCAGCAATCCCCACACATTAACACTATCCTGCACACCCCAAAACTAGGACAATTTACAAGCCAACAAACCTACAAACCTATACATCTTTGGGGTGTGGGAGGAAACAAAACATTTCAGAGAAAACCCACATGGTCACAGGGAGAACGTACAAATTCCGTACAGACAGCACCCAAAGTTGTGATCGAACCCGAGGTCTCTGCAAGCACTGCACTGCAAGTAAGCACTGCAAGCCAGCAACACAATGGACAATCTCCACACTTTACCGCCTCCCCTGGGATCCTAACCCTGGAACTTTTCAGTCCATCTGTCATCTCTCCCCTAGCCCTGCTGCTGCCAGCTCTGCGAACCTGAAACCATTACCTTCTCATCCAGAGCCCACCTTCACACGCTCTACGTTTGGATCTTGGCTTGGATCATGTTAACCAAGTAGAAATGGGTGGTCAACTTACTTCCATCTAGCGTTACAAAATCAACACGGATTTGTTTGTGTGATTGTTGGTGTCACAGTTCTAGATTACTATTGGAAGAATATTATTAAGATGGAGAGAGGGCTGGGAAGAATTACGAGGATGTTGTTAGGACTCGAGGACCTGAACTACAGGAAGAGATTGGGCCAGCTAGCAATTTATTTTTTGGATTGAGGAGGCGAATGTGTATTGCCCAACGGAGCTACATTGCCCCCAGATAAGGGGACGTATAATAATGAGGGGAATAGATAGGCTGAATATAGAGAGTATTTTACCCAGGGTAGGACAAAGGTTTAAGGTCAGAGGGACAAGGTTTAATAAAAACTAGAGGAGTAACTTGTTCTTTCAGTGGGTGGTGGGCTATGTGGAATGAGTTGTCAGAGAGGGTAGTTGAGGCAGGTACTCCATAAGCATTTAAAATATATTTTCACAGGTGCAAGGGTAGGAAAGGTTTAGAGGGACATGAGCTATACATGGGCAAATGGAGCAGGCTTAGGTGGGGCACCTTGGTCAGCAGGGACGAGTTGGGCTGAAATGGCCTGTTTCCATGCTGTATGACTGACTCTATGACAATGACTCCATGCCTAGTTTATGAATTTTCAGCTCCTGTGCAAAGTTTCATGTTAAGGCAGAGTAATCAAATATCTATACTTGCCTGGTTTAGACATTAGTAAGGTGACAATGTAGTCAAATTGTAGTTTGCGTAGTTAATAGTACATAATTTATTTTGCTGTTTTGCTTTGCTAAGGTCAAGTGAATGGGCAATGACAATAGACAATAGACACTAGGTGCAAGAGTAGGTCATTCGGCCCTTCAAGCCAGTACCACCATTCACTGTGATCCACAATCAGTACCCTGTTCCTGCCTTCTCCCCATATACCATGACTCAGCTATCTTTAAGAGCTCTATCTAACTCTCTTGAAAGCATCCAGAGAATGCCTTCTGAGGCAGAGAATTTCACAGATTCACAGCTCTCTGTAGGCTGTGGGCCAAGGAACTTTTTCGTTGAAGTTCATGACCAAACACGGAACTACCTGAATTTTTAACATATTGTGTAAAAATATTATATAAATCATACCTGAAACTCGTCAAGAACAAAACCTGCACATTTTTTTTAAAACTTCCAATTTGCCGAGTAGTAATTGTCCAATCAATGACATTGAGGTCGGCTCAAATTGACCAATCCCGCGCTTTGTTTTATGGTCGCTGGGCAGCGAGGACCCTGGGATCATGGCTGCCTCCTCATTACATCAATAGCAAGGTTTCCAAGAATAAAGGTAATGCTAACCTTGCTGATAATTTTGGAGCCAGAAGAGTTAGGGTTAGGGTTATGGTCAGGGTTATCAGGGTTAGGTGGGTCAGGGTTAGGGTCAAAGGGTAGTCAGTCAGGTCCGGTCGGTCGCGGCGCGCAGTCAGCTGTGCTGCTCCCCACCGGCCGGTGGGTGCTGCGATGGTCAGGCCATCGTCACCACGATGATTGAGAAGGGCATGCTGGCCGATCTATGGAGCCTGCATCCGGTCACAAAGCGGCTCCAGCTCCATGTGGGCAGCTCTGGAAGGGGGGAGAGATAGGATTAGGGTTAAGGTTAGGCATTTTCTTGTCAGTGGAAGATGCCTTAGCCTTCCCCCAGCCTGGCACTGCCCCAGTCCCACTATGGCCGTGACCTCCACTTTGCACACTGGCAGTCAGTGGGTTCAGTAAATGGGGGAACCCACAGGAACTGCTCTCACTCATTAATTAGGCTTGTTCCTAAGAGCCGGACCTCTGGCGGAGGGGGGGAGAGGAGGGGGAGGGAGGAGGAGGGCGAGGGGAGAGGGGGTGGGGGGAGGTCTAGAGGGGGAGGCAGAGGGGGGGGGGGCAGAGGGGGGGAGGGTGGAGGGGGAGAGATGAGGGAGGAGAGAAGGGGGAAGGGGTTGAAAAAGTTGGGGAGAGGTGGGAAGGGAGGGGAGAGGGGAGGGAGAGGATGGGGAGAGGGGCGTGGGAGAGAGGAAGGCGGCGAGAGGAGGTGGTGAGAGAGAGAGGTAGGGAGAGAGGAGGTAGGGAGAGAGGAGGTGGGGATAGAGGAGGGGGATAGAGGAGGGGGAGAGAGGTGGGGGAGAGAGGAGGGCAGAGAGAGGATGTAGGGGGGGGAGAGAGGAGGGGGTAGTAGGGAGAGGAGGGGGTAGGGAGAGAGGAGGGGGAGAGAGGAGGTGGGGAGGGAGGGGGGAGAGGGGAGAGGAGGAGGAGGAGAGAGGAGGGGGGGAGGAGAGGGAAGGGGAGGGAGAGAGGGGGGGAGAGAGAGGATGGGGGTAGAGAGGAGAGGGGAGTGGAGTGAATGGGGGGGGGGGGAGGGGGGAGGGGCGGTGGAGGGGGAGTGGGGGGAGAAGGGGGAGGGAGGGGGGCAGAGGTGGAGGAGTGGTAGTGGGCAGGGGTGAGAGGAGGAGGGTGGGGAGGGCGGTTAGAGGGGGAGGAGATGGGGGAGGGATTGGGGGAGGGGGAGGGAGAGTAGAGGGAAGAGAGGGGGAGAGGAGGAGGGGGAGGAGGAAGGGAGGGGAGGGGTGAGAGGAGGGGGAGAGAAGAGGGGGTGAGGGAGGGGAGGAGAGAGTAAAGGGGGGTGATAGAGGGGATAAAGGAGGGGGAGAGAGGAGGGGGTAGAAAGGAGGGGGGGTGAGAGGGGGAGGGAGGAGAGGTAGTGGGGAGAAGGGAGAGAGGAGGGAGGGGAGAGAGAGAGAGTAGAGGGGAGGGGTGAGGGGGAGGAGAGAGAGTAAAAGGGAGGGGGGGAGAGAGAGAGGGGGTAGGGAGAGAGAGGGGGTAGGAGAGGGGAGGGGGAGATGGGGGGGAAAAGGGAGGTGGAGGGGGAGGGGAGATAGGGAGGGGGGAGATGGGAGGGAGGGGGGAGAGGGGGGGGAAGGGGAGTGAATGGGGAGGGGGGGAGAGAGGGGGAGGGAGGAGTAGAGGGGGAGGAGGTGGGGAGAGGGGAGGGGGGAGGGGGGAGAGGGGGGGGATAGAAAGGAGGGGAGGGGGGGGGGAGGGGGGAGGGAGGAGGGGGGGGTGGAGGGGGAGGGGAGGGAGGAGGAGGAGAGGGAGGGTGGGGAGGAGGGGAGGGTGGAGGAGGGTAGTGGGGGAGGGGGGAGGGTGGGAGGGGGAGGGAGAGAGAGGGGGTAGAGGGAGGTAAAGGGGGGAGGGGGAGGGAGGAGGGGAGAGGAGGGTGGGAGGGGGGGAGGGGGAGTGGAGGAGGGAGGAGGGGAGAGAGAGGAGATGGGGGTTAGAGGAGGGGGTGAGAGAGGGGGGAGGGAGGAGAGGGGGAGGGGGAGGGGGAGGGAGAGAGAGGAGAGGGGGACAGGTGGAGGGGGAAGGGAGGAGAGGGGAGGGGGGAGAGTGGGAAAATCTGCGCTGCTCGCCGCGAGGAGTAGAGGCATTGTGACGTCATCAGCCGGTTACCTTCAGCTTCAGTTAGCTTTAGCTTCAAGATTCAAGATTCAAGAGAGTTTATTGTCATGTGTCCCAGATAGGACAATAACATTCTTGCTTTGCTTCAGCACAACAGAACATAGAAGGCATGAATACAGAACAGATCAGTGTATCCATATACCATTGTATAAATATATACACACATGACTAAATAAAACAGATAAAGTGCAAATAAACTGATAATGGGCTATTAATGTTCAGAATTTTGTTTGTGTTGAGATCAATAGCCTGATGGCTGTGGGGAAGTAGCTGTTTCTGAACCTGGACGTTGCAGTCTTCAGGCTCCTGTACCTTCTACCTGAAGGCAGCGGGGAGATGAGTGTGTGGCCAGGATGGTGTGGGTCCTTGATGATGCTGCCAGCCTTTGTGAGGCAGCGACTGCGATAGATCCCCTCGATGGTAGGGAGGTCAGAGCCGACTGGGCAGTGTTTACTACTTTTTGTAGTCTTTTTCGCTCCTGGGCACTCAAATTGCCAAACCAAGCCACGATGCAACCGGTCAGCATGCTCTCTACTGTGCACCTGTAGAAGTTGGAGAGAGTCCCTCCTTGATATACCGACTCTCCGTAATCTTCTCAGGAAGTAGAGGCGCTGATGTGCTTTCTTTATCAGTGTTCTCAGACCAGGAGAGATCTTCAGAGATATGCACGCCCAGGAATTTGAAGCTCTTGACCCTTTCCACCATCGACCCATTGATATAAACGGGACAGTGGGTCTCCATCCTACCCCTTCCAAAGTCCACAATCAATTCCTTGGTTTTGCTGGTGTTGAGGGCCAGGTTATTGTGCTGGCGCCATTTGGTCAGTCGGTCGATCTCACTTCTAAACTCTGACTCATCCCCATCGGTGATACGTCCCACAACAGTGGTGTCGTCAGCGAACTTGAGGATGGAGTTCGCACTATGATCGGCTACACAGTCATGAGTATAGAGTGAGTACAGCAGGGGGCTGAGCACGCAGCTTTGAGGTGCTCCCGTGCTGATCGAGGTTGACACTTTTCCACCAATTCGAACAGTCTGTGGTCTGTGAATGAGGAAGTTGAGGATCCAATTGCAGAGGGATGCGCAGAGACCCAGTTGTGAGAGTTTGATAACCAGCTTGGAGGGGATGATAGTATGAAATGCTGAGCTGCAATCAATGACTAACAGCCTGACATATGGGTTTTTGTTGTCCAAGTGGTCCAGAATGGAGTGGAGAGCCAGCGAGACCGCATCCACCGTTGATTTGTTGTGGCGGTAAGCGAACTGCAGAGGGTCCAGGTTTTTGTCTAGGTATGAGTTGATTTGCACCATGATCAACCTCTCGAAGCACTTCATCACCACCGATGTTAGTGCCACTGGTCGATAGTCGTTGAGGCACGTCACCTTGCTCTTCTTGGGCACCGGTATTATTGATGCCCTTTTAAAGCAGATGGGAACCTCGGATCTCAGAAGTGAAAGGTTGAAAATGTCCGTAAAAACTCCAGCCAGTTGGTCCGCACGGGTATTTAGGACATGACCCAGTATACCATCAGGTTTAGGCGCTTTTCGAGGGTTCACCCCTCTGAAGGATTTTCTGACGAAGGCCTCTGTGACTGTGACTGTGACTGAAATACCATCACAGCGAATGGGGGCTCGAGAAGGCACATCAGTGTTCTCCCTATCAAAGGGTGCATAAACCGCATTGTGCTCGTCAGGGAGTGATGTATCGCTGACATTCGAGCTACCTCCTGCTTTCGCCTTGTAGGAGATGATTGCATTCAGGCCCCGTCACAGTTGCCGAACATCTGTCTCATCCTCCAGCTTGGAGCAGAAGTCCCTTTTGGCCTTTTTGATGGCCTTACTAAGGTCGTATCTTGACTTCTTGTAGACCACTGTATCATCAGACATGAATGCTCGGTGTCTGGATTTCAGGAGAGTGCGGATCTCAAAGTTCATCCAAGGCTTCTGATTGGGAATCACTTGGAAGGCTTTTGTCGGGATGCAGTGCTCCACACATTTCTTTATGAAGTCTGTAACGACTGTGGCGTATTCGTTCAGGTCCGTTGCCGAGTCCCTGAACATTGCCCAGTCTACAGACTCCAAACAGTCCTGAACTTGTTCCTCTGCCCCCCCCCCCCCCCCCCCCCCCCCCCCCCCCCCCCCCCCCCCCCCGACCAGCTCTGTACTGTCCTCACCTCTGGGGGTGCACTCTTTTATTGCTGCCTGTAGTTAGGAAGAAGCAGCACCGTGGTATGGTCGGATTTACCGAAGTGAGGGCGAGGGATAGAACGATAGGTATTCTTGATAGTGGTGTAGTAGTGGCCGAGCGTGTTTGGCCCTCTGGTGCAGCAGGAGACATGTTGGTGGAAGATAGGGAGCGATCTCGTAAGGTTTGCTTTATTGAAGTCCCCAGCTATGGTTGTAAACGACTCGGGGTGAGACGCCTGGTGTTTGTTCACCATGGTGTGCAGCTCCTCCAGTGCCAGACAGGCATCTGCCTGAGGTGGGATGTAGACCGCGGTCAGGATGATGGAGGTGAATTCCCTCGGATGGTAGAAGGGACGGCACTTCACCACCAGATGTTCCAGGTGCGGAGAGCAGGAGTTGGACAGGACTGCCACATCTGAGCACCATGCAGAGTTGACCATGAGGCAGACGCCCCCTCCTCTCCCTTTCCCAGATGCCTGCATACGGTCCATACGGTGGATGGAGAGCCCTTCAGGCTGGACTGCTGAGTCTGGGGAGCTGGGGGTGAGCCATGTCTCTATGAAACAGAACACAGAGCATTCCCTCAGCTCCCTTTGATAAAGCAGTCTTGCCCTTAAGTCCTCCACTTTATTTTCAAGTGACTGTACATTGGCCAGTAGGATAGTAGGGAGAGGGGGCCGAAGTCCCCTGCGCTTCAGTCTGACCTGAAGTCCTGCCCGTTGGCCACGTTTCCAGACACAATGGAGGCTTCCCCTTTGTTTCCAGGTACTGTACTTACTGTATTGCTACAAATTGGTGAAGAATTTGAAGAAATAACTAAAGATATAATTAACCAAATTTTCAGATGAGGGGATTTTTGAAATCATGTAGGTAAATCATGAGGTAAAAATTTCACCGTTACCGAGTCGGGTTTTCGAGGAGATGTGAATCCAAAAAAAAGTTCAAGTTTGAGGACAAGATATCAAATAAGCAAACATCCAGAGTTTTATGTTATATGATATGATAATTATACATAATTATATAAGATTACAGTCATATTCACATCATATACAGTCATATATATAGTATAATAATATATGGTTTAAATAGACTGCAACACGGAAATAGACTCCCGATGGTGTAATATAGACATTAGACATTGGTCACTAGATGGCGCTTACTTTTTCGATCTCATTTTCTAATTAGTTTAATTAATTAATGTGCAACTTTTGGCACTGACAACTTATGACTTCCTGACATATTCTCAATTATATTTAATCTAAATCTGTGCAAAATTTCATGTAGTTCCGAGATATGGGTCACGAAAGTTGATTTCCTATACACATTTTTGATGCTCGGTACACAGTCTACTGGGTGGAAACGTTTTTCTTTATCTCCGTTCTAAATTGCCTACGCCTTATTCTTAAACTGTGGCGCCTGGTTCTGCACTCCCCCAACATCGGGAACATGTTTCTGCCTCTAGCGTGTCCAATCGCTTAATAATCTTATATGTTTCAACAAGATCACCTCTCATCCCTCCAAATTCCAGTTGTATGAAATTGCATTTGAATTTGGTGGTCTGCACTCTGCTTGAAATGGTATGAAATCGCATTTGAATTTGATGGCCTGCACTCTGCTTGAAATGGAATTTCAAGGAATAGCCATGAGTGAACTTCCAGCCCACCAGCCGTGTATCAATCAACTGCCAGCCCAACAGCCGTGAGTCAGTCAACTGCCAGCCCATCAGCCGTGGGTGAATGAAATGCCAGCGCACCAGCCCTGAGTGACTGAATTGCCAGCCCACCAGTCCTGAGTGACTGAGCTGTCATCCCACCAGCCCTGAGTGACTGAGCTGCCAGCCCACCAAGCCTGAGTGATTGAGCTGCAAGCCCACCAGGCCTGAGTGACTGAGCTGCCAGCCTACGAGGCCTTAGTGACTGAGATGCCTGCCCACCAGGCCTGAGTGACTGCTGCCAGCCCAAGAATCCATTTGGCTTACAATGTCCATACTAGCCCTCTGGAAACCAGTCCTTTCGGCCCACAACACCCATACTAGCGTTCCAGAAACCCCTCCCCCCCCCAATGGCCACCAATATTGGAATTGGTGGAGAGGTGGAATATTGCGTTGGTGGACCAGCCCTCCCATGTGAACATGTGACCCCATGGGTCCTACTTAGTCTACTAGATTTCTACCCAAATTACCAAACATTACTAATATATGTCCAGTGCATCTGAGGAGTATTCTACATATTTATAGTGCCAGATTCTTGATAAGTAAGAATGTCACGAGTTACTGGGAGACGGCAGGAGAATGGGGATGAGAGGGAAAAATAGATCATCCAAGATTGAATAGCAGTGTAGACTTTATGGTCCGAATGGCCTAATTCTGCTCCTATAACATGAACTGATGAATTTACTATCCAATTGAAACAGGAGATCAGCAGAAAAACTGTTCCTGGATGCATTTCCTTCAAAATTTTGTGTTTGAATACTGCCTTACCGGAAAATAAAAAAATGACTGGATTTGCGAGAATATACTTAATCTTGCATTGATATATGAAGTCTCGCCCAACTGAGCTACATTGACCCCAGACAATAAATATAAATAAATTATTCTTCTCAGGCAAGCAGTAATTCTGATAGTGCTCTACTCATTGGATCATTAATGTAGGTTACGTTTGCCGTCCTCCATTGCGTACGTTTGCAAAATAATGTCAATCATATTTTTGGAAAATTAAAATTTGAAAGAGAATACCATTATGTAAGACACCAATTGTAAACACAAATTTGGATAATACAGCTGCAATTATCATATTTATAAATGGCTATTAGCAAGAACTTGGCCTGTTTGCTCGTTTTCAACGCTGGTCTTTTGAAACCTACTTTCCAAAGTGCATGTTCACTAAATATAAGGTATCTTGCAATTCTATAACAAAATAAAGAGGATATGCAAAAAATATTTTTGTTCATTGTGGTTATAACTAATAAAGATGGATATGCATTAAATGTGATTTCATGTGTTACTTTAGGGTGAAGAAAAGATCCGACATCATTGAAGCCTTTAAATTGAAACCTCTTTACCTAAGACATGATCATGAGGACAATGGTAATTTTTTAATATTACTATTCCTCACAGTATTTTGAGATAGAGACTTAAGAGTGCCAAAATGGCCAAGAAATTTATTTCACAAGTATGATTAAAGACAACATATTAAATACAAGAGGGTAATTAATAAGAGAGTAGGACTTCTCAAGGATAAAGGTGGGAATTAAGTATTGGAGGCAGAGTTTGTAGTAAAGGCACTAAACAACTACACTGCATCAGTATTCACCAAAGAGAAGGATGTGGAGTATATTGAGATCAGTGTTGGATGTAGTAATATATGAGGCCATATTGAGATCCAGAAGGACATTATATTGGGGCTCTTAAAAGATTAAGGTCTATCCCATATTATTGAGAGAACCAAGAGAGAAGATCGCTGGGGTTTGATGAAGATCTTTGTATCCTCTCTAACCATGAGTGAGATCTCAGCAGCCTGGAGAGATGTTTTTCCATTGTATGAGAAGGGAAATAGTAATGATCCAGGAAATTATAGACTGGTGCGCCTCTGATCAATGGAAAGGAAGCCGTTGGAGAGGATCCTTAGGGATAGGACTGACCTGCATTGAAAGAGAATGGGTAAATTATGGACAGTCAGCATGGCTTTGTCCAGGGTAGGTCATGTCTTACAAAAGTTGGTTGAGTATTTTGAAGAGGTGATGAAGGTGATTGATGAGGGTAGGGCAGTGGATGTTTTTGAATGGAAGTGACTAAGGCATTTAACAAGGTCCCTCATGAGAGGATGCATGAAATCCAAAGTGGCTTGGTTAGTTTGGGTTCTGAACAGGCTTATCCATTGAAGACAGAGGGTAATGATGGAAAGGTGTTA
Source organism: Okamejei kenojei (assembly GCA_035221665.1). NCBI lineage: Eukaryota > Metazoa > Chordata > Chondrichthyes > Rajiformes > Rajidae > Okamejei > Okamejei kenojei. The sequence goes on from CM069132.1 coordinate 92,485,463, forward strand.
TTCAGACTGTAGCTCTGTGTCCAGTGGTGTTCTGCAGGGATCAGTGCTGGAAACTGTTGGTTGTGATATATATAAATGACTTGGATGGAATGTAAATGGTCTGATTAGTAAGTTTGCCGATGACTCCGCAATTGGCTGAGTTATAGGCAATGAAGAAGGAAATAGAAGCATAGTCCATAGCTCTCTGAAAGTAGCAATGCAAATAGATAGGATGCTAAAGAAGGCATATGAAATGTTTGCCTTTGTCAGTCAAGCCATTGAGTATAACTATCAAGATGTCTTGTTGAAGCCTCATAAAACGTTGGTTAGACCACATTTTGGACTATTGTGTGCATTTCAAGTCATCCCATTACAGGAAGGATGAGGAGGCTCCAAAAAATGTGCAGAAGTGGTTTATTTTTCTAATTTAGAGGCTGTTAGCCATAAGGAGAGGTTGAACAAACTTGGATTCTCTGCTCTGGAACATTACAGGCGGAGGAGAGACCTGAAAGAAGTTGATATTATTATGAGAAGCATTATTATGAGATAGGGTAAGTGGTCACAACATTTTTCCAGGGGTGGAAATGTCAAGGAATAAAGGGCATATCTTTAAGGTGAGAGGGAATAGGTTTAAAGGAAATGTGCATGCAACGTTTTTATTTACAAGGAGAGGAGTAGGTGGAGCAGATACAATAGTGGCATTTGAGAAGCTTTTCAATAGGAACCTGATTTTGCAGGGAATGGGGGGATATGGATGACATGTAGGCAGAAGGGATTAGTTTAAATTGACATCATCGCCAGAAGTGCATGTTCCTGTGCCCTTGTTCTATGTTCTGTGTTCCTGGTTTATTTTGGCAGAATGCATCTCATCTTACAAAACTAAAGCTAGTTTCATGCCTGTATATATGTCCAGTTCAAGGATCACCAGTAATAATCTGAGGAGCTGGACGTACAAAACATCGGTTGGGCCATACTTGGAATATTGTGTGCAGTTCTAATTGCCATGTTCCAGGAAAGATGTGAGTAAGCTAGAGAGTGTGCAGAAAAGATTCACAGGAATATGGCTTGGGCTGATGAACTTGCGTTATAATGAAAGATTGGATAGATTGTTTCTGTTTTCACTGGAGCAAAGGAGGCTGAGAGAGGACACATTAGTATATAACATGATGAGAGACGAAGGTAGAGCATAAAGCCAGAGTCCCTTTGTAGGAGTGTATAAAACTTGAGAGTATAAGTTTAATGAGAGAGGTTGGAGGTTTAAAAGGATTATGAGGGGTACATTTTTCACACAATGATTATTAGGTATCTAGAATGAGCTATCAGAGGTGTTGGTGGAGGTAGGAAAAGTAGTAACATGTAAGAGGCATCTTGACAGGTATTTTAATTTGCAAAGCATAGAGAGTTATTGAATTAATGCTAGCAAGTGGGATTAGTATAGAAGGTGTGATTGCCAGTTTTGGTGCGGTAGACTGAAGGGTGGCCGCAGAACTCTGACTGCATGAGAATGGAATCTGAGCAGATCAAAACAAAATTTATGTCAATATTTAGTTACAAGATATTCATGCTTAGGCAAAATGTTCAATTGGCTTTGAGACATTTTCATCTGGAAAAAGCTTCATGACTTTTTTTGGCATTAAAAAAAGCATTAACAGTCACTTTAATACTGATTCTGAAAATCACATCAAAAGCATTTGTAATGAACAGCATTGTTAAATTAGCGGGGCAGGCAACTTCGCTGGAGAGAAGGAATGGCATTCCTTCTTTCCAGAGATGCTGCCTGTCCCACTGAGTTATTCCAGAATTTTGTGTCTACCTTCGATTTAAACCAACATCTGCAGTTCTTTCCTACACAGCATCATTACATTACTCTGTGTTACCCTGCTAAAGCTTAACTTCAGTGCTGTGTTCCCTATAGATACATTGCAACTTCTTGCAGTTTTTAACGTAATCCATTGGGTGCTATCTATGCAATCAACTCCACAGTGACAGAACACTTTACAGGCAAAACCCATGTCGTTATAGGGGAGTGTTACTATTGAATAAGTGGATGCGACAATTAAGGGCATTCTTCTGCAGAGGTCATATGGTCATGGAAGAGACTACTTGCCCCCTTCCCCCCTCTGTATTTTCTTCAGCTGCATGGAAGTATTTTATGCTGCAGTACAGTGAGTCCACAATGAGACTTCTTTATGACTGAGACATGCTTCCCATGAAACCAAGTGGGAAAAATGGAGGAGCTCTGTAGCAGCTGTCTTTCAGAACACGGCATTCAGGATGAAAACAAATGTTTTTTTTCAGAGCTAAAGTTTCCCACTAGTGATTTTTCTGATTTGGATGTGGTTAATAAAGTCACAGAGCATGGTGGCAGGCCCTTCAACCTATTAACCCACACTGACCATTGACCCACATTTCCATCTATTCATCCCAGATTCTACCACTCATCTATACACTAGCAGCAGTTTATATCAGTAGCCAATTAACCTTCCAACCCACATGACTTTACGTTGTGGGAAGCATCTGGAGTACCCGGAGGAAACCCATACTCCACACAGACAGCACCAGTGGCCAGGGTTAAAACTGTTGCCGGAGCTGTGGGACAGCTGCTCCACTATGCTGTCCCATAGCACTAGATAGAGCACCCATTCAGCTGCGCAAATACGATGCATCCAATTTCGCAGCAGGTGAGTTGCCATCTCTCTTGAATGCCCAACCCACAGTTGCTCTGTAAATGCCCAAAATCTAAATGATCCTGAGTGTTGAAACAAAGGAACACGAGAGGAAGCCATACTGGCTCCGCTATAATGTAAACACATCACTCACACATTGAGTATTAAATCAAAACAATATATTTACTTTCTTGTACAATTGCTCCTGTGCATTGTGGGAGAACCATTGATACTAATCACCTTTATGGCCATCTAACAATTTGCAGCTTTATTGTTTTTTAAATAAAAAATGATTACAGGTCATGGTAACACCTCTTTTTATTCTGTATTTCCAGAACTCGTTACTGACTACAGAGTAAGCAAATTTACAATATTATAATAGATGATGACGGTGTTTCATTGCAATTCTGGTCAGATTTTGCATTCTAACTGATGCTTAAACTTGTTAAACATGTTAATGGTTATTTCTATCTCAACTGTATTTCACCTGTGTGTGTGTGTGTGTGTGTGTGTGTGTGTGTGTGTGTGTGTGTGTGTGTGTGTGTGTGTGTGTGTGTGTGTGTACATAATACATTATAATACTATAATGTATATTAATGTATGTTAAATATATATAATACACACATTATAAGTATATAGTATTAACATATATATATATAATACACATATGTATATATATTTATATATGTGTGTGTGTGTGTGTGTGTGTGTTTATATATATATATATATATATATATATATATATATATATATATATATATATATATATATATATATATATATGAACACACACACACACACACACACACACATATATATATATATATAATGTATGTATATTTTTATATATACAATGTATGCATGTTTTAATATATATATTTGGTTTTATTACTGTTTTATTTTCTCTGATAGTGTTACGTTGTTAATGGCAATTATTCCCTTGTACCCTGTCAATCCTTTTGTGTACCAAGACCAGCAACGTTGTCAGTATTTTTGAGATTTTGGAACTTTACAAACAAACCCAATCGTTTTGCATGCCCACATGTCTATTTGATATTGTTCAAAGTTCAAACTCCTGACTGCTGTTGCTCCTTTTTGACATTTTGTTATCCTTTACTACCATCTGGTGGAGATCAATTATGTTGCACAAAAATAAATTCCACCAGGGAAGTCCTGTTCAAATTTGTTCTAGTGTTAGTTTAGTTTTAGAGATACAACGTGGAAACAGGTCCTTCGTCACACAGAGTCCACGCTGACCAGCAATCACCCATACACTAGTTCTATCCTACACACTAAGGACAATTTACAGAAGCCAATTAACCTAAAAACCTGCACGTCTTTGCAATGTGTGGATAAAACTGAGCTCCTGGAGAACACCCCGTGGTCACAGGGGGAATATACAAACTCCGTACAGACAGCAGTCGTGATCAGGAATGAACCTGGGTCTCAGTCGCTGTAGGGCAGCAAACCTGCTGCTGCGCCACTGTGCCGCCCATGTGTGGCTTTTATTGAACGACACATTGAGGTGCGAAAATTAGAGCATCCTATTATTTACAAGATTCAGTCCAAATTGTCAAATAGACATATTGATCCCAACCATATAACCATAGTGTCCTATCTCCATGTAATCACTTCCTTTCTTTTGTTTTTCCTGCTCATTTTTTCTCATTGCAATAAATATGTCAGTCTTGGCATATGCCTTGGCATTTTGGAACTTCTCAATCCTTCGCCGAAACTCCAAACTTCTCCGAAACGTTGCTGATCCATTCCGTCCACAGATGCTGCCTGACCTGCCAAGTCACTCCAGCACTTTGTACTTATTTTGATTAAACCAGCACTGTTATGGCAGTAGGCAGAGTGAGAAAGAGCTGTAGTGCACTTAAATCTGTTATTTTGTTTTATGATCGTCCATCTCATCTTCCTAAAAGAGGGAACAGCGGGCATATTTATTGTTGGCTGTAAAAAAGTGATTATTGCATTAAGACTGTTACCTTATCATGTAATTAACTGCTCTTTGATTTGTAACAATTATATGTAAAGGTGGCTGCACTGGCTTAGAGAGCACCTAGCATTAAGTCCACAAAGTTACACCAAGTACCCAGAATTCAGAAGACTGTTGAAATTGTGGGCTGTTGTAGACAGAGGAATATTATCTTGAACTGATTCTCTCATTGAAAGAGGCAGTGCATTGAGTCTAGGTTATTTTCATTTCCTTCGTGCAACATAAAAGAAAAAATAATCAAAGATTTTTATGCTTTGAAACATTATGATTCACAGCATTTTATTACAGAGCATTTTATTATGATAAGCATTTATTTGACTGCCTTGTGAAGTTAACGTTTTGACTGATGTTGTTTAATTCAGCACTGGCAGATTCCCATGGGGAGTAGATTCCGCTCACTGAAAATTTGGTTTGTGCTCCGATTATATGGGGTAAAGGGACTTCAAGAGCATATTCGCAGGGTAAGTTACACATATTATTGTGGAAAGTACCCACAGAGCATGTACTAAATGTGTTCCCAGAATACTTTGATTAAAACTATATTAATCCATTTCATGTGCCTATAAATGGTATTTGCATGCTTAAAAAACGGTTTCAATAGATTTTTTAAATCATTTTTGGCATCACTGCCAAGGCCAGTACTGCCCATTCCTAAATTGCTCTTCAGAAAGTGGTGGTGCTCTACCTTTTTGAACTGCTCCAGTCCTGCTGGTGCATTCAGTTATGCAGGGGGTTCTAGGATTTAAACCCACTGATGGTGTTATTTCTAAGTCTGGGGAGCTTATGAGGTGGAGGAGGAGATGCAGGTGACAATGATCCGTTCAGCAGCAGCCCCTGTCCTTCTTGGTGACAGAGATTGTGGGTTTGAGAGGTGCAATTGATGGTGAATGTGTAACCAATCAGACAGATTGCTGTGTCTGATGGCATTGAGCTTCTTTAGTCAGAATGTGATCCCAAATTGAAGTAATGCGATTCTATGACTTTGCTACTCTTGTCCTTCTTGTGGACCTTTTGTGTTGATAAATTAAATTAATTGAGTTTCAACAGCACTTCCTGCACTGACTTTGTTCCAGTTGGAAGGAATGGATGCTTGTTCCTGCAGCAGATTTGGCAGCAAATGGATTGCTTTGTTCTGAATGATGCAAAACATCTAAAATAGCGTTACAGTTGCAAGCAACAGTGAACCAGTGGTAGAGTTGCTGCCTTACAGCTCCAGAGACAGTGTTCCATCCTGACTATGGGATCTCACCAAGCATCCCCAGTTCAAACATTAGTTGGGAATACCCAAGTGAGCTATTCCTACCGTGTCCAAAATAAACTGTTGCCTATGATGTGCTAAGTCAGCAGGAATTAGATCCTGTGGAGACTATGGAAGAAATGTCATGAGACTTTGACTAAGAAGTGATACTTTGGACTCATCACCTTTCCTCTGAAAAGATGAAACAGATTTGGCGTCATAGTGACGCAGCAGTAGAGTTGCTGCCACAGCACCAGAGACCTGTGTTCAATCCTATGGGTGCTGTCCGTATGGAGTTTGTACATTCTCCCTGCGACCGCGTGCGTTTTCTTAGGGTACTCCGGTTTCCTCCCACATTCCAAAGACGTGCACGTTTGTAAGTTAACTGGCTTCTGTAAATTGTCCTTAGTGTGTAGGATAGAAATAGCGAACAGATAAGTGCTGGTCGGCACGGACTCAATGGCCCAAAGCCACTGTTTCCATGCTGTATCTCTAAACTAAACTAAACTAAACTAAACTAACACCAACCAGATATGTTTTGTAAAATATTTTTTATTAGAAGTAATTACATATTAAGAAGAAATATAAAGTCCAATTAAAACAAAAGAAAATATTATCGTCACATACATTCTTAATATTTTTAAAATTTACAATCAATCTTATTTGTACTTCTATAATTTTCTTTTTTATTTTATAACAGTAGGAAATTTAAAAAAAAAGAGGAAAAAAAGAGATAAGCTAATTGAGTGGAGTATTAAACAAGATATTCTTCATTGGAGACATATTTATGATCTATTGTCTATAATTCTTCATCCATTCATACATTCAGGCTTCCGTGGCTTCGAACCGGACCATCTTGACCCTTTAAATATTCAATAAATGGAGACCATATTCCTCTGAATTGGTCCAGCCTGTCCATCAGGGCAAGCCTTAATCGTTCCAAATGCAGTGTCTCCGACATTTCTGTAATCCACATTTTAGTTGTAGGGGAAATAGGACCCTTCCAAAATCTTTGTATTAATTTTTTACCAATTATTAAACTATAACCGATAAACATTATTTGTTGTGTTGTTAATATCTGATTTGTTTCTAGTATTCCCAATATAATTAGTTTTGAGTCTGGAGTTAACTTTACATTAACTACAATTGAGATTATCTTAAAAATTTCTATCCAAAAATTAGTGATTTTTATACATTTTGTGAATGAATGCGTTAAATTAGCTTCTAATTGTTGACACTTATCACATTGCGGACACATTTGAGAAATGTCTATTTAATTTGGACTTTGAGATGTAATCTATGTATAACTTTAAATTGTATCAAGGAGTGTCTAGCATTTAATGAACAATGATGTATATATTGTAAACTTTCATTCCATACTTCTCTACTGATTACTTGACCTAGTTCATTTTCCCATGCTTGTCTATATTTATCCGTATTTGGTAAATCATTTTCCAATAAAATATTATAAATATATGATATTAATTTCTCTGTATTTGGATGTTTATTTAAACATTCATCTAAAATTTCTGTCTTTCTATTCCTAAAATCCAGTGTATTTGATTTAACATAATCTCTAATTTGTAGATATCGAAAATATTATTTAAAATGTAATCCATAATTTTGTTGTAATTCCTGAAATGAGAGAAATAAGGTTTCCCAGATATGTTTTGAATGTGTTCTCTTCATAGGTCATTTCTGCTTCAGTTCAATGTGTTCTGAGATATTTACGTTGGAGGCAATTCACTCTTTCTCTCCCTCATTGACTCATTGATTCCATTTGCACTTCACATTGCCTCAAGAAAGCAGCCAACATAATCAAGAATCACTCACATCCCTCCCACAAATCACTCACATAATCGAAAATCCCTCACACCTCCCCATCGGACAGACGAAACAAGAACAGCTACCTGCCCATTGTTATCAGACTCTTGAACAGACCTCCCATAATAATAATAATAATAATAATAATAATAATAATAATAATAATAATAATAATAATAATAATAACTTTATTACGGACTCAAGGTCCAGACAAGGGGCAACATTACATTAAAAATGCATTGCATCTCAAATATCATAAATATATATAAAATCAAGGTAAATCACATAAAAACATCATAATTTATATATTTAAAAGAAAAAAAAAGAAAAAAAAAGATAAGGATGTAATCAAAATCTCGTCATCTACCTCGTTGCAGCTCTTGCACCTTTTTTACATGCTCCTTCCCTGTCGCTGTAACTCTGTAACTTGCACTTAGTTTCCTTTTTCATATTGGACAAGTGTGGTTGATTTTACTCATGTACGGCTGATTTATCTCATTAGCATGCAAAACAAAACTTATACCAATACCAATACCAAGTATTGCCTCACCTGCAATTGCATACCAAAAGAAATGTGTGTTTTTGACGATGGAAGATTAAACCAGAGAATTGTGATGGGAAGGGTCCTTTAATATATTGAAGAGTAGAGGAAAGCATGTTTGAGTGAAGAGCATCTGATTGAAGATGGTGAAAACTCATTCATTCAATGTAGATGCAAGAGGTGTGGTGGGTAAAGAGAAGAAAATAAAGAAGACTATTATTGCTTTGGTTGAGAGAAAAGATGAGAGCTGATGTGTGGGAGATGGGGCAGATGTATTGAGCACTATATCAACTATGGGAAAAGCCAAGTTTAAGGAGAATTACAGTATGTATATTATGTGAGTGGCATACTGTAACTCATGGACAAGACACAATGGGCCGTAGTCTTTCTATAGAAGGGCTAGAGTTTACTAAGTACAAACTGTTGAATTAATCCAGCTCCTTATGCTTTAGTACAGTTCAGCCCCAGCAATACTAAATGCCAAGGTACATGAAGAGGGCTTGTTTACAAAAGGGATGTAATGGTGAGGCTCTGTAAGGCCGCATTTGGAATATTGTGAGCAATTCTGGGCACCAAATCTGAGGAAGGATGTGCTGGCTCTAGAGAGGGTCCTGGGGAGGTTTACAAGAATGAACCCAGGAATGAGTAGGTTAACCTATGATAACCATTTGTCGGCACTGGGCCTGTACTCGCTGGAGTTTAGAAGAATGAGGGGGGACCTCATTGAAACATACAGAATAGTGAAAGGTTTGGATAGAGTGGATGCGGAGAGGATGATTCCACTAGTGGGAGAGTTTAGGACGAGAAGTCATAGCCTCAGAATTAATGGACGTTCTTTTAGCAAGGAGTTAAGGAGAAATTTATTTAGTCAGGGGGTGGCGAATTTATGGAATTCATTGCCACAGAAAGCTGTGGAGGCCAAGTCACTGGATATTTTTAAGGCAGATAGATTCTTGATTAGTACAGGTGTCAGAAGTTATGGGGAGAAGGCAGGAGAATGGGGTTAGGAAGGAGAGACAGTTCAGCCACCCATTTATTTAAAAGATGTTGAAAGAAAAATGCAAAAACTATAAAGAAAGATTTTGCCAGTTCTCCTTTTGTGCAAAAAATTATTTACTTAAGTGTATATGTATTTAAACGTCTACCCATTTTGCTTTTATTATAGCATGTGGCTCTAGCACATGAGTTTGCGATTTTGGTACGTCAAGATGAACAGTTTCAGATTATTGGTGATGAGGTATTGGGTCTGGTGTGCTTCAGAATGAAGGTTCGTAAAAATATTCTTAATATTACATGTGCTTATATTTTCAAGTTTAGCATGGAGGCGTCATCTGGTGGAATATATCGAACCCACAGGCCAAGTGTTGAGTTTATTTTATCATGATCCGCAATCAATTTGTACAGTGTGTGACTAATTGTACAGATTTGCAATATCACCATTAAATAATGAAATGTAAATACATAATAGGTATCCAAAGGCAAATATAATTATCTTTCTTGTATGTTGACTAAGTAAATTCTATCTTATGAGCATATTATGACATTTGAGTGAATCAAGGTTAGATGTAAATTATTTTCAAAAATCATTTTTTTGTCTATTTATGAAGATAAATGTTGGAAATGCAGTTCAAAAGCTTTAGATGAAACATACCAGCCTTGAGAAACGTTTACTACTGAGCAGCTCCTAGTTCCCATAGTTCCTACTAAAAATAGTCCCTGTTCTTACAAATTCTCTCACAGTAAACATGTGGCATTATTTTTCTCTGCCATTAAGGATGAGGCTCCAAAATGTGATTCCGGTACATCAGTCATGTTGCAGATGGATCCATGCACCAGCAGTTTAGTTAAATTTATCCATTTGTTGTTGAAATTCTTTCTGTTAAAATCTATTAAACTTAAATATGAATGGCTCCATCCATCCAAAGATCCAATTTCTCCTCAGCAACTCTATTTTCAAGAAGATGTCAAGGAACTGCCAGGGTATGTCAAATTGACAAGGTGCATTGACTTAAGTGGCAATCAGTGAAACATGGTTGCAGGAGGGCTGTGATTGGAAACTAAATATTCCAGGATTTCGTTGCTTCAGGTGTGATAGAATAGGAGGGACCAGAGGGGGAGGTGTTGCATTGCTTGTCAGAGAAGATATTACAGCAGTGCTTTGGCAGGATAGATTAGAGGGCTCGTCTAGGGAGGCTATTTGGGTGGAACTGAGAAGTGGGAACGGTGTAGCAACACTTTTAGGGGTGTATTATAGACCGCCAAATGGGGAGCGTGAATTGGAAGAGCAAATATGTAAGGAGATAGCAGATATTAGTAGTAAGCACAAGGTAGTGATTGTGGGAGATTTCAATTTTCCAAAAGTAGACTGGGAAACACATTCTGTAAATGGGCTGGGGGTACACAAAAAGCTGGAGAAACTCAGCGGGTGGATGGTTTGGAGTTTGTAAAATGTGTGCAGGATAGTTTTTTGCAGCAGTACATAGAGGTATCGACCAAGAAGGGGCAGTGCTGGACCTCCTGTTAGGAAATGAGGCAGGTCAGGTGACGGAGGTATGCGTTGGTGAGCACTTCGGGACCAGTGATCACAATACCATTAGTTTCAATATAATTATGGAGAGAGTCAGAACTGGACCTAGGGTGGAGATTTTTGATTGGAGGAAGGCTAACTTGGAGGAATGCGTAAGGAATTTTAAGGAGTGATTGGGACATTTGTTTTCATGGGAAGGATGTAGGGAAATGGGAGGCTTTAAACGGGGAATTTGTAAGAGTACAGAATCTTTATGTCCCTGTTAGTTGAAAGAAAATAGTAAAAATTGGAAAGAGCCATGGTTTTTCAGGGAAATTTGGACACTTGTTTCACAACAAAGAGAGAGATTACAATATTATAGGAATGGCATGGAGTTTAAAAATGAGGTGGCTAGAGGAGTAATAACGATGTAAAAAGAATCTTAAGAAAGAAATTTGTAGGCCTAAAAAGAAGATATGAGGTTGCTTTGGCAAGTTGAAGGTGAAAGGTTGAAAGTAATACCAATGGGTTTTACAGCTTGATTAATAGAAAAGGATAACGAGGGATAAAATTGGGACCATTAGGAAACCAGGAATGGACAGTTTCTTCTTACAGAGCCGAAAGAGATGGGGGAGAATTGGAACCAATTTTCTTTTCTTCGGTATTCACAAGGAGAAGGATATGAATCGGGATTAAGGGGGAAACAGTAGAGTAGCTATGGAAATATGAGATTCAAAGAGGAGGAAGTACTGACACTTTTGAAAAATTATAAAAGTGGATAAGTCTCGGTCCTGACAGGCTATTCCCTAGGACATTGAGGGAAGTTAGTGTAGAAATCGCAGGAGCTATGACAGAACTATTTCAAATAATGTCATTAGAAACGGGAATGTGCCGGAGGATTTGGCGTACTGCGTTATGTTCCATTGTTTAAAAAGGGTTCAATGAATAACCTAGCAATTATAGACTTATGAGTGTGACGTCAGTGGTGGGCAAAGTAATGGAAAGGAGACTTAGAAGATAATATGTATAGCATCTGGATAACGGGTCTGATCTGTGAAACGGATTCAACATGGATTTGTGCCGGGAGGTCATGTTTGACAAACCTTCTTGAAATTTTTTGGCGCCGGGGTAACTAGGAAAGTGATGAGGGTAAAGCAGTGGATGATGTCTATCTGATTTCAGTAAGGCCTTGACAAGGTTCCCCATGGAAAGGTTGGTAAGAAGGTTCAATCTTTGGTTGTGTTAATGGGGAGTAGAAGATGATTCAACAGTGGTGAATGGGTGATGTCTGAGAGTAATGTGGAAGGCTGGTTGTCAGGTTGGAAGCGGTGACCAGTGGGGTGCTCAGGGTAATCGGTGTTGGTCCACTGTTGTTTGTCATGTACCATCAATGATCTGGATGATGGGGTTGGAAAAATTGGATAAGTAAGTATGCAGCTGATACTAAGATAGGTGGTTGTTGTGGATAAATGAAGTTAATTTTCAAGTCTCCGAGGGAGATTTGGGCCCTTTGGAAAAGGGGCTAAGATGGCAGTTGGAGTTTAATGCTGATACGTGTGAAGTGCTACATCTTGGCAGGACCAATATCAAAATAGGACGTTAGTGGTAAATGGTAGGGAAATTGAGGAATGTGTGGGAACGAGGGATCTAGGAAAATGTGCATAGTTTCCTGAAGTGGAATCGCATGTAGATAGGGTGGTAAAGAAAGCGTTTGGTGTTGCTGGCGTCATAAATCAGAGCATGAATATAGGATAGGAAGTAATGTTAAAATTGGACAAGGCCTTTGGTTAGACAATTCTGGAGTATGGTGTACAATTTTGGTCGCCTAGTTATAGGCAGGATGTCAACAAACTAGAGAGAGTACAGAGGTGATTTACTAGACTGGTGCCAGGGTTCCCGCAACTCTTTTACAGCGAAAGGTTGAACAAGTTAGGTCTTTATTCTTTGGAGCGCAGAAGTTTAAAGGGGGGACTTGATTGGAGGTCTTTAAAATGATGAAAGGGATAGATCAGAGTTGACGTGGATACGTTTTTCCCATTGAGGGTAGGGAAGATTCAAACAGAGGGCCGACATGAGTATTAAGGGGACAGAGGTTTTGGGGGTGGTAAACTGAGGGGAAACTTCTTTACTCTGTGGGTGGTGGCTGTGTGGAATCTTCTTTCCAGCTGAAGTGGTGGAGGCAGTGATCGATTTTAAACATTTTAGAGTAAAGTGGATAAGGTATTCTGGGAACGTGAAGGGAAATGGAGGGGTAGGTCCGAGTGCAGGTAGTGGACTAGGGGGAAAACAAATGGTCGGGCACGGACTGGAAGGGCCGAGAGGGCCTGTTTCGTGTGTAATTGTTATATGTTATATGGGTATAAGTTTGTCCTTCCACAGTAGCTTGCGGGGCATTCATGGCAATCAAGTTGCAAGGGCATCATGTATTTGAAGTAATACTGATTTTAGTTTCCGATATTGAAGCACACAATACACCCTTTCTTCACACCTGCCACTCTTCCATAACTCCGGTGGGTATGGTCATCCTGGTTGACACTTTCTAGCAATATCGTTGGTAAAATCTGGTTCTTTTAGAAACATAGAAAATAGAATATTAGGTGGGGAGTAGGCATTCGGCCCTTCGAGCCTGCACCGCCATTCAATATGATCATGGCTGATCATCCAACTCAGTATCCTGTACCTGCCTTCTCTCCATACCCCCTGATCCCTTCAGCCACAAGGGCCACATCCAACTCCCTCTTAAATATGGCCAACGAACTGGCCTCAACTACCTTCTGTGGCAGAGAATTCCACAGATTCACCACTTTTTGATGCAAGACATTGCGCCTCAGTCATTCTGTCTACCTGTTCTCTTCAGGCAAAAATACAGAAGCTTGATAGTGCGTATCACCACTCAAGAGCAGCCTTTTCTCCTGTCTTATCAGGCTTTCAAATGAACTTTCCATTAGCTATGGCACTGATTCACCTCTACCCCATTGTGGATGTTGGAATTGGGCTATGAAGCTGGTACACTATACTGCCAACAGCTATATTCTGCATAGTTCCCCTTTGTTTGACTAAGGTGGTGACTATATTACTTGAGTTTAGCTTGCTTGTATTTACGTATAGTAATGCCAGCTTTGGTACTTGTAATAAACCTAACCACTAAACAATAAGTTATGCTTTTAGGGTGCACAAACTATGTGAGGTGTTCATTGATAAACCTGGTACTCTCTCATTTTAGGGACACATCCCTCCAGAATATGTGAGAAGGAATCTGATAGAGTATAAACAGGGGAGAGAATAGCTTTTGCCAACCTTGTGCAGGGTACAATTAGATTATAACATAGAGATGTTACAGTGAATTCCTTATCATGAATGAATGAATAATTTTATTGTCCACATGTAACAGGTCTCAGTGAATTTCTTGGCTTGCAAACCTTAACCAAGGTATGCAATAGTTGCCCAGGAAGGGCGCCGTACAAAGTTACACAAATTTCCCCCCAATCGCCAGGCCCCCCTTTGCGCTTCCTCCCTCCCCCTCCTCCCACGGTCCCCCCACACCAAGGTTCCTTCATTGTCCATGGTTCTTCCAGCGGTGCCCCACACCGGTTCCTCCTTCATTCCTTCCCTCGGCACCAGCGTCCTCATTCCCACGTATCTGTCCTCTTCCATCGGTTGGTGCCCCTATCGACTGTTGCACCGACCTCACGACAACAACTCTCCTGATGCCTCCGCGGCGCCGACCCAGGCGTGGGCTCCGTCGACCACTCCGCCAACCCGAGCTCCCTTCGGACCCGGGCTCCGACCAGATTGTAATAATGCATATCTAACAAATAATTAATCGTTGGTAGTAGGTCATATTTGTAGGGCTCCAATAATCTAAATGAAAGTACTTCATTAAAGAAAAACCACATGAGGAGGATGCACATTATACCTTGCCAACTTGAGAAGGAAGTTTGTGCTCGTTTCGTTGGTATGTGCTTAAACCGTCTAAAGTAAACACTATCCAATATGCCTTGGAAATAAAATATAAGGAGGCTGCTGCTAATGGGTCAACTGTCAGAAAATAAAGTGCAAGAAATATATCTAATATAAGGCAGCACATTTTGAATTGTAAAATATATTTGTACTATACAAATATATTTTAAGTTCATGAAATATCTGATGTGTGGTGTAGATTTTGCTGAGCAGAAAATGCTGAAAACAAATAACTGCAATGTAATATAATCATTAAATAACTTGTGATTATGTAATTGGCAGGTAAGTCTTATTTTCATGGGTTGATGGTGTGTATCAGTAATTACAAAAAAAAAAAAATTTTTGATAAAATATATTTTGATTATGAAAATTATTGGATAAGCTATTGGGTTCTTCACTTTTATCATGCCTTACATATTTTAACTTGTGCATCTGATTGCTGATATACTTGAGGCCCACTTTATTTGCTTCTTCAAAGATGTTAACAGTCCTTTAGTTGTTTAAGAGCTGACACAGAATTATTAATTAGTTCACACAATAAACTCACCCAAAATGTTGAGTTATACAGCATGGAAAAAAGCCCTTTGGCCCAACTCATCCACATCAACCAAGATCTCTTCCTGAGCTAGTCCCATTTGTCTGTATTTGGCACATATCGTTTGAAAGCTTTCACATATATGTATCAGTCCATATGTCTTTTATATGTTGGAATTTTGCCCACCACTTCCATTTCCCACTCAGGCTGGCCTGCTTGTTCCACCACAGCTACCACCGGTGTGAAAAACCTGCTTTTTCGTCACATTATTTATATGTTATCCTCTCAACTTAAACCCGTGCCTTCTAGTTTTAAACTCCCCTACCCTGGAAAATGACTGTCGCTTCCACCTTATCTGTGTCCCTCATGATTAAATAAACCTCTACAAGATTACCCCTCAGCCTCTTTTGCTCCAGGAGAAACTGTCCCAGGGTATCCAGTCTCTCCTTCGAGCCCTCCAGTCCTGTCAACATTTGTGTGAATTTTTATTGTACCCTCTTTAGCTTAATCATGTCCTTCCTAAACTATGGCAATTGGAACTGTACACAATATTTCAGTTGCAATTTTACCAACATCTTGTAACATGATGTCCCACCTTTTGTAATCATTTTTTATTGTAATCATGTATTGTCTTTCCACTAACTGGTTAGCATGCAACCAAAGCTCTTCACTGTACCGCAGAACGCGTGACAATAAACTAAAACTGAACTGAAACTAAAACTGAACTTTTGTACTCAGTGTCACGTCCGATGAAGACTAGAGTGCTATAAGCTTTCATCGCCAGCCTGTCTACTTGTGTCACAATTTTCAAGGAACTGTAACAACAACGGTAGATTATTTTAATTTCCTTAATATTGATAGTCCTAAAACGGGGCAGAATTTGTTGGGTCGTTGGGATAGTACTGTAGGACCAGGGATCATCATTCTATTAGTTTCAGGATAGTCAAGGAGAACAATTGCTCTGATCCTCAAAGTTAAAAGTCCTAAATTGAGGGAAAGCTGATATTGATGGGATCAGGCAAGAACTTGCAAAAATGTATTGGGAGGGGTTGTTTGCAAGTAAAGTTGGAGACATCTAAAGGTGAGATATGGCAGATTTAAAACTGGCATGTTCCTGTTAGAGTGCGGTGCAAAGCTGGAAAGATTAGACGGTGCTATGACATAGGCATGTGATATTGAGGATCTGGTCAGGAAAAAGGAGATAGTAAAGGAGAAGGTTCAGTAAAATGGGATCAAACAAGTCCCTTGAGGAGTAAAAAGGATGTAGGAGGGCACAGCAGAAGGATGTAGAAGGGTAAAAAGGGGACATGAGATATCCCAGACAAATAAGATTAAGGAGAATCCTAAAAGATTCTATGCAGTGAAAGAGTCGCTAGGGAGTATGTCTTGAGGATCGGTGCAGTAATCTACGTGTGGAGCCTTTGAGGATCCCTTGAGGATCGATGCAGACATCTACGTGTGGAGCCTTGGGAAATAGGAGATGACTTAAATGTCTGTATTTACCATGGGGAAGGAAAAATAGGACCAGGTAGGAGTTTTAGGATAAAGTAAATTTTATTGGGCTGTGAAGTTATTTTATCAAACTGAATGAACAACAGCCACCTGAGGTAAAGAAACAAAGAACTACAGGTGCTGATTTACAAAAAAAAACAAAACTGGAGGTCAGGCAGCATCTCTGGAGAACATGGATAGGTAATGGCGTGATCAGTGATCAACTGGTGTGAACGCCTATCTCGAGCGCCTGACCCTTTTTTAGTGGTCACTAGACCAAGTGCAGACCCGTTGGGTCTGTTCCCCCAATGCGCGGTTGTGAGGGGAGGGGGCGGCCTGAGGCGTCACACACAAACTAACCAACCTCTCACACACGCAACCACACACTAAACCCACACTCTACACATACCATACACTAACCACTCCCATTGATATTATTGAATATTATTCATTCACTCTTTTACCCATGCCCTGCCTTTCACTCACACATAGCCCCCAAATTCACAGGCCAGAGAGGGGGGGGGAGACAGAGGCACAGAGAGGGAGACATGGAGGCACCGAGAGGGAGACACGGAGGCACAGAGAGAGAGGACCCAGAGGCACATAGGACACCGAGGCACAGAGGAGGGACACGGAGGCACAGAGAAGGACGCGGAGGGCCCAGGAGGGACACGGAGGCACAGCGCGGGGACCACGGAGGCCCAGAGAGGGGACACAGAGGCACAGAGAGGGACCCGAGCACACAGAGAAGTGACACGGAGGCACAGAGCGGGAAGGGGCACCAGAGAGGACCGGAGGCACACAGAGAGTGACACGGAGGCCTACAGAGGCCCACAGGAGGGACACAGAGGCACAGAGGAGATATGGAGGACACCAGAGAGGGGCAGGAGGTACACAAGCGGACAAGGAGGCACTCTGAGAGTGGTCACGGAGGCACACAGAGAGGGGTCACGGAGGCACCACGAGAGGACTCGGAGGAGGAACTCAGGAGGTCAGGAGGACCTCAGAGGAGGGACAATGGAGCCACACTAGGAGGGGACACGGAGGCACACACGAGAGGGTCACCAAGGCACACAGAGAGGGACAACATAGAGGGACACAGAGGCGCACAGCGCGGGCACCACAGAGAGAGCACACAGAGAGGGACACCAGAGAGGGACACACAGAGAGGGACACACAGCGAGGGACCACACAGAGCGGGACACACAGCGAGGGACACAGAAAGGGCCACAGAAAGGACACGAGCAGGGGAGCTTCCTGCCTTTTGGAGAGCTCGTGTTTTCCGATTTGTGCACCTCTTTTCAGAGGGCGACCTTGCTGGTGAAGAGCGGAGGGGACGATCAAAAGCGGCAGAGGGGCCGTGATCGCGAGGGGGGGGGGAGGGAGAGAGAGGAGGGGAAGGGGGAGAGAGAGAGGGGAAGGGGAGAGAGGGAAGGGAAGAGAGTGGAGGGGCGAGCGGTGGGAGGGGGCGAAGGGTGGGGGAGGAGAGCAGGGGGGGCGAGCAGAAGGGGGGGGGAGAGAAGGGGGGAGGGGAGGAAGGGGGGGGGGAGAGAAGGGGGGGGGAGAGGCAGGGCGGGGGGAGCGAAGGGGGGGGGAGAGAAGGGGGGGGTGAGAGCAGGGGGGGGAGGAAGGGGGGAGGGGAGTGAGGGGGGGGGAGCGAAGGGGGGGGGGGCGAGGGGGCGGGGGGGTGCGCGGAAGGGGGGGGGGGCGAAGGGGGGGGGGAGAGACGGGGGGCAGAGCAAGGGGGGGGGGGGAGAGAAGGGGGGGGGAGAGAAGGGGGGGGGAGCGCGGGGGGGGGAGAGGCCGGGGGGGGGGAAG